>CM038792.1:321509927-321940487 GCA_021764765.1 Vicia sativa | reverse complement strand
ATTATAGATTAGTCTCAAACTTTATATATGATCTATATGGTTCAATCAACGATTAAAAATATTAATAGTGTCATGGTGTAATCGGTGTGATCCTCATAATAATTATTAGTTATTATGATAATCCTAAATTTTAAATAAACAGAAAAATAATAATAATAAAAAAGAAAAACAAAGAAACTCATGTTTCTCTCTACGATACACATCATTTCTCGGACATCCCAACTCTCTTCTTCATCGAGCGATGTGTATACCCAGAAAAATCCCAACTCATCTCTTCCTCTCTCTCACGATACATGTTTGTTATCTCCCTCGATCACTCTCACTCGCTTCCCAAACCTAGACTCATCTCTCTCTCGCTATCTGTTGAAACCCTAACCCAATCTCTCTCGATTTGGTTACATTTGGCTTATCTCTTATTTTCGGATGCTTTCTAATGTTTGATGGTCTGACTGCGGATGTAACAAAAACTTGGCGAAAATCAAAGGGTTTCCTGAAACCCTAGACCTTCGACACGATTCCGGCAAAGGTTACGATACCTGAGTCTTTTGGAGACGCGTCTGGGATGGCTTCCGAACTTCGAGTGAGATCGTTCCTTGCTTCCTCTTTCCTCTTTCTCTGTATCAGAAATCGGTTTCTGAAATAGAAATTTCTGAAGGGTGTGTTGGGGAAAATGATGAGTGTTAGGTGTTTTGTTCTGTGTTGGCTATGCTTTTTCTGGTTTTTAGTTTTTGAATGCAAAGAACAGATGCTAGTTTTTGTTGGTTTATTTTTCTATTGTGTTGGTTTCTTGAACAAATGCTCTCATTTTGATTGGCTTGGATTGTTTTGATTGTAGAACAGATGCTCTATTGATCTTTCTGGTTTTTGTTTGTTGAACTGGTATGGCCTCTATGGTTATAGAACAGATGCACACTCTTGGTTATGGTTTTCTATGGTTTTGAATATTTTCCTCTCTTTGAATCTGAAGAACAGATGCTCAGTTTTGTCTATCTGGTTCCTTTTCTGTTGTGTTTTTGAATGTTATATCAGATATCTTTGGTCCTTCTGCTATTGCTATCTCTGAACAGATACCATGCTTGTATAGTGGGTTATCCTCTGATTTCCTATGCCATTTTTTCTGATTAATTAGAACAGACTTCTGCCTTGTTTCTTGCTTCTGTGTTGTTTCTTTTATTACTTCTGTGCAATTCCCATCTGTCCCTCCTTGGAAACAAACTCTGTGGCATCTGTGATTTCTTGTAGTTAATACCACTTTCCTCTTTCAGCTATGCTTTTACTATGTTGTTCAGTTTGAAACTTGGCTTTTTTGTGTCTCCTTGCTGCCTGCTACTGTCACACTATATCTAGGTGAAAAAATTCACTTATGCTGATAACCATGTATTTGTGGGGTAAAATGTGGTTCCTGGTTTGCTGATCTGTTCTGTTTGCTGAAACATGTTGACTTCATTTAGGCTGAAACTGATTTTTCTTTGGAATGTTTGACAAACTGTTGGGCTGTATGGGCTGGATTTTGTTGAGAAAAAAATGATGTGTTATCTGATTTTCCACGTCACCTCCCTTTGTGAACCAACAACACAAGTTGTTGTGATTTGCAGTAGAGGTAGTGGCCGATGAAGGAACTTCGGTTCTGAGGCTTTAGTCGCTTGAAACAATTAACCTTATAAACCTGATTCCCTAACACAACCCTCATGATGAGTCCGAAAAACAATTAACCTTATAAACCTTATTCATGTTTTTTGCAATTGCTAACTATGTTCTTTTTCCTTTTTTTTCATGAATGACGGTGTTCGCGTTAAAAGGTGGCTAGAGGATTCGAACATGAATTGGATTCTCGGCTCGAAATGATTTACTCTTTTGATTTGTTTATAAAGATGCATGAGCATCAAGCTTTATTATTTTCAACACAAGAAAGATGATTTAATGATTATGAAAAGGGAAAATGAAATACCCTCAATTGATATTGATATATTAACGACTAGCGCAAACTAGGCATAGCGTATTGGGGAGATTACGAGTAAGGGGATTGTTATATAAAGGGAATAGATGGAGCACCCTAAATATATATAGTTATCTATAGCTTTATATATGAATATATTTGATATGTTTGTGTGTTTTAAATGCTATTTCTATGATTGGGAAAGTTTCTCCTGGGATTTTAAGAATGATAGATTATGTGGGATTCTAGTGTTTGTTATTATTGTGCTCATAAAGATCTTTGGATCTTACGCATACATATCCCTAGTGGGAATCGAGCATTTGTAGCTCGGATCTACGAGGATCTATGGTTTGTTTGGTCTGAGGAAGAAAGAAATTTGCTCGCCAAGTATGAGACCTTGTGCCTACGTATTCTCAAAAGGATGTTGAGAAAGTCAGAGCAATCGTAGTTCCCACTTATGCTAGTGGAAAGCAACGGGATGTTAGTAAGAGACAGACAAATGTCATCTTAATGAAAAATGTATCTAATCTATTTCATCACATACATTTTGAAAAGTTTGATTGAAATGAAATCTTTCATCGTAAATATTAGGTGTTTTGCTTGAGTGTACAAGCGTTACCACTTACATGTTTAAGAAAGATGTTTGAAAAAGATGATTGAATCTTTTAACTGTAAGCATTGGGTGTTTTGCTTGAGTATACAAGCGTTACCACTTACAACTAAGAAAGATGTTTGAAAACAGTTTGAAAAGAGTTTGAAAAGTTTTTGAAAAGTTTTTGATTGTATGTGATGTGATAGATTAGATACTTCTTCCATAGAGATGATAGATGTCTAAATCTCGAGGAGAAATTGATTGGATTAAAGGGATGCTTTTAGGAAGCCCATGGGTCCTTGTATTGTTAGCCCAAGAGGAGGCGTTTCGAGGGTCATCGAGGGTCCTTGTAAGCTCAAGAGGAAGCTATAGGGTATGGTGGCTTTGTGTTAAAAGGGATTTCACGGAAACCATCCTTTTGGAATTAAGAGCAATTTCACCGGAAATTATACTGGTTCTATCCTAAGGGTGATTCTTTGTATTGGAAGCCCAATAGGAGGCATTAAGAGATTTCTGTCTCTTTCATTGTATGATGCCCAAGAGAAGCAACTCAATGAGGAGTTCTTTTGAGCGAAGCCCAAGGGAGGCTAACTCTGGGGAGAGTCTTGTCTTATATGAAGCCCAGCGAGGCTAAACTCGGATGAATGAGTTTTCTTATCACGAAGCCTAAGAGAGGCTAACTCGAGGGAGAGTTATCTTGTATAAAGCCAGCGGAGGCTACAATGGGGAACCTATTGGTTAGACTAATTGTTATGTTATAATTAGGCAGTCGTATAAACAAGTGTGTGTGTGTGTGTGATATGTATTCACGGAGTTTATGAAGGAAATATAAACAATGCATGATGCTTATTTATAAGAGTTTATGAAATATAAACAAGTATACGTAAACGAACGTTTAAAGCAGCGTAACGATTATTTACAAGTTTAAAGCTGTACAAGAAATGAGTATGTACACGAGCGAGCTATTTATGTAGAAAAGATGGATGTACATAGGAGGTTGGGACTTACACCATAAGGGTGTCCCATTGGTTTAAAGATTTCACGAGAATAATGCTCCTTTCAAAATCAATGGTATTAGATGTATATACGGACAAAGCGGAAGCGAACGATCGGATGTTTATGCATGAAAAAGTATTTTCAAAAAAAGTATACGTGTTATGTACAGATAAAAGTTTTGTATGAAAAGTATTTGATATGTACAAGGAAAATGTGTATGTACATAAGAATGTTGATTTGAATATACAAGTGAAGTGAAAGCAGACGATCGAAGTTTATACATACTTTGAGTATAAAAGAATATACATATTATGTACGGATAAAAAATTATATGTGTTTGGAAAGGAGTTGATATGTACAAAGAAATATTATGTACATAAAAGAATGTTATGGTACTTACACGTGAGGCCCATTGGTTTAAAAGCAGTTTCACAGGGAATAATGCTCCTTTTAATACCAATGGATTGAATATCAACAAGCGAATGAAAACAAGCGAAGGAAGTTTGTTTATGTTTGAATGTTAACAAAGATGATTTGAATATGTACAAGGAAAATTGAATATGTACATAAAAATATTTGGGACTTACGTGAGGAGGCCCATTGGTTTAAAAGAAGTTTCACAGGGAATAATGCTCCTTTTAATACCAATGGATTTAGTGTATAAACAAAACGAATGAAAACAAACGAAAGAAGTTTGTTTATGTTTGAATTTTAACAAAGATGATTTGAATATGTACAAGGAAAAGTGAATATGTACATAAAAGATTTGGGACTTACACGTGAGGAGGCCCGTGATCGATTGAGAAATTCGAGAAAAGCGAATTTGATTTTATCGTTTAAATCGGATCGATCATGGTAAAAGATGCAAGTTTGATGAAAAGTTTTGAAAAGTGATTTTGAAAGTATTTTGAAATCTGAGATTCATTTATGAGAAGTTTTGAAAAAAAATTGGAAGTCGAAAACTTGAAAAATTCACCTTAAAAGGAGGTTTGAAAAAGTGTTCAGAACATCGTTTTCGGCTCGATTAAAATATAATCAGATGAAAGTTTTTTCTGAAAATTTTTGCACTATCATAAAATAGATGTATTTATTGACAAGTGTTCAAAAAATCACCTTAAAATAAGGAGTTTTGATTGGTTAAAAAAAATTGTGAAGTTTTGTAAAAAACATGAAAAAATGGAAAAGTTTGAAAAAAGAATGGTCTTGATGGGAGTTGAACCCATGACCATTGGGTAGCACACGTGTCAGAAAGCCTTAAGGGCGAGCAAGCTACCACTGGGACAAGCGCGCTGGTGTTAGTGGACCAAAACACGTGTTAAAATAACATTGGAATATTTGAATTTTGAAAAAGCTCAAGAACACGCGCGAAGCTTGTTCTTCGTGTTTGATCTTCAGATTCAAGAATCCATGCTAGAATCCTTGTTTCTCAATGAAATTGGACGAAATAAAAATCAAAGTTGCTCGGTTTTTCATCACGGACACGAAGGTGTATGTTAATTGTATTTATTTTAAGCCCATAATGATTTAAGTTTTGAAGAACACTATGAACCCTAAACTGAAAATTTCAAATTAAATGATGCATAGTTGATGATTCTTTGATTTTCTTGAGGGATTATGATCGTGATAAGTGCAGAAAGAGATCGGCCAAGAGTTTTTTTGTTTAAGTTCAGAGAATATGGATATCAAAGTTCGTGTTCATACCTGTGCAAGTGGAGATCGAAGAAGATGCAAACGCGTTTCCAGAACTTGTTTCTTGATTGCTACAGCATCATCGGCATGTATGGAAGCTATGGAAGTGGTCTGCTTGCTTTGAGCTCGCTTCAATTATGCTACCCAAGTCAACCTGCACAGTTCAAAAATGGATGCTCGATTTTGATGTAAAATCTATTACAGTTACTTGCCAATGATCTGGATCATGTACATGAGGTACATGGAAGGTGTTAGGATGATTACAATACAAATTGATCAAGCCTAGAATGTAATTCGAAAGTTATGGCAGTTTGTACAAGTTTGGAAACATGGCATGTGATTTCTGATTTTTGCTTGTTCTTGTTATGATCTTAAGTTCTAAACAAGTTTTATATTGATAGTGAAGCATGTTTGACACCAAAGTTCATCATGATTTTAACTGAATTTCAAAAATGCAATATTTCTCACTTTTGCACTATGTTGCTTGATTTTCAAGAAAGTAGAGTGAAAGCATGGATTTGCATTGCTTTGGTGTAGTTTTAGACTTGAAATGTGATCTATTTATAGGCCAAAAGATTCTGAAATGTTAGGCAAGAGTACATGGCAATTGGAAAATCAAAGATGCCTTAAGGGGTAAGAATGACTTTTCAAAAGTAAAAAGGAAGTTTCCTCTTTTTACCATGTGTGAAAAATCTTCAATTTGATTCTATCCAATCTCAATTATATCTAGCTGATATTTATCAGCTCAATGATCAATTTGGCAAGTTTGTATTGCTTCTAGATGAAGAAAACTCAAAATGACCTATAATTTGAAGTTTTGACTTTTGAAAAATCAAGTTCATGGAGCGTTATGTTTCAATTTCAAAACTATAGCTAGACTCCATAGATTTGAGAGTTCTTGGACATTTTGGAAAGCTTGTTTCACAAGCTACAACTTTCATGTTTTGAGTTGTTTCCAATTCAAATTGGAACTAGGTGAAAAAATGGCATGAAGTTTGGAAAAAATAAGAAATTTCAACACTTAGAAATTTTTCTAAGTATAGAAAATTTTGACTTTTTGTTGACTTTTCCAAATCCTTTGATTTTTTATGATCATGATGGATCATTTGAAGTATTTTGATGTTGGAAAAAGTTTTGTTTTGAAAAATTTGACCAAAAGTCAAAGTTTGACTTTTCTGTGCAGATGAAAATTCATCAGATGTTTTAGAAATTGACTGATGAAGTCTGTGAACTTCTGTGATGTTTTGAATCCAGAAATTAGGTCAAGATGTTGTATCTAAGATATAATGACTAATCTCTATCCAAAAAATTCATATCTTGCTCAAAAAGTCAGAGAATACTCATGCCCGATCAAAACCCTAATTGGTCGATCCTCGATTGATCTGTGAGAAAAATGAATATCTGATGATCAGAGGTTGATGATTTGTTCAAGATAGATCAAATGAGGTGAGAAAAAATCAAACCCTAATTGATTGCCTCTTGAATCAGATGAAAATCTGATGAAACCCTAATTTTGATCTGTGACTGCTATACCCGATTAATGCTGTCTGAATTGTTAGTGATGCAATGATGCAAATGTAAGGTGGTATATTAGGTCAAAAATTGGGGTATGATAGACGGCAATGGTCAAATGGCAAGGCGATGAAGAGGAGCAATCGGGTGTGAAGGAATTCCTGTCGGCAGGAAAAATTGAGAACAAAAGGATTTGATTCTTTAGAAACTCCTAGGATTTTTAGAAGTCTCTTTAAATTATCCTTGTAAAAGAAACTACTTTGTAATCTTAGTTCTTTACTTTGTATGCCATTCACGGAAATTCCGAATGTAAGCTTCTATTCTTTGTAACATGTTCTTTAAATCAAAATGCCATCTCAATTAAAGAATACTCAATCCCTCAACAAAGTCCGAAACGAAATGTAACCCATGTGAGCATAAATCCCCGAATTCAAAGAAGATAAAACTCAATGTGATCTCTGAGGCAGAAATTCATGACATGAATGTATTCGCGTGCAATAAAAAGATGAGGGCAAATTTTGGGTTGCGACAACATGCTTTGTAGTTGCATGCGGGTGGGTGCTAATTCATCATTGTACTGGTACTGCTTGTAGAAAGCATCTACTAAGTCATTCTAGGTATGAATGTGGGTACTCTCTAGTTGATAATACCACTTCAACTGAGTTCCGAATAACCTCTCTTGGAAGAAATGGATCCATAGCTTCCTGTCTTCAGTATGAGGATGGATCTTCTGATCATAGGACTTCAAGTGTAGTTTTGGACAAGAGATGCCATCATACTTGGCAAAGGTAGGAACCTTGAACTTGCAGGGAATTACCACGCCAGGGACAAGACTCAGATCATCAAAATTCAGCACGGACATCTTCAGATTTTCCACAGCATTCAGACGGTCTTCGAGTTTCCTGTATCTGTCATCATCAAGAGGATACTTCTCACTCAGGTAGTCTTCTTCTCTGTTTTCAGACCCTTGACGACTTCCTTCGTTGTTCCTGATGCTTCCCTCAGTTTCACCACTCTTGTCGGAGATTTCTAAACGGCTGACCACCTTAGGCGCACCCTTGTCATTCCTTCCCATGTTGAGAATACCGATGGTCTTCTTCTTTCTGGTGATGAGCTTTTTCATGTCCTTCTGCCCTTGGACCAAGTTGGTGAACATCTCCTGGAATTGAGCGTTCTGAGCCTGGAGATCTTTGATAGTCTGTTCAAGAGCCATTTTTGCTGAAATAAGCAGCGAGAGAATAAGAAAAATGGTCTTCAGAGTACCTGTTATGAAATGTCATGCCATGATATGTGATGTTATGTAATGCAATGCAATGTTTTCAAGGACCTTAGGAATTTAAATTTGTTAAACAAGCATGAACAAAATTTTATTAGTTTCTCTTTTTCTCTTTTCAAGTATACAAGATAGTTTTGGAAAAATTAAAAGAACAAATTCTTAGAGCTCTAAGTCTCCCATGGGCGCTTCCTCTTGGTGTTGAAGTAGGTGTTGATGTTTCGCTCCTCGTGATGTAGCTTTGTCAACTCTAGTACCTTCTTCTCACTTGCATAGAACTGAGCTTCAAACGTATCCCTTTCTTCTTTAAGCTGAATCCAAGATCTCTTCAAGTCTTCGAAATTAGTAGCCATGTCTGGATGGAGCACGGTATAGGGTTCGTCACCTATAGCAACAGGTTCCATGATCACGGGTAGAATAGGCGTGAACGGAATCATGAGGTTTTGAGCTCGAGCTCGCACCCATTTGAGTAAGGTTCCCAAGGAATGGAATTTTGTGCCCGTGGTCTTGGTATCAGTCTTCTTTACCATGCCCCAAGCGTGCACAAATCTTCGACGGTAGTCCTGGAGATCGTGGTTGTAGTCGAACACAATGTCTTGAAGAAGCATATCATGAGGACCATCTCTTCGAGCATAACTAAACTGACGTAGAGCTAGAGAAGGGTTGTAAGTGATACCTCCCCTTATGCCAAGGAGTGGTACGTTAGGGAATTCTCCACAACGCTCAATGAAAGCGAACTCCTTTTGAGAGAAAAGGCACCAACGGATATCTGAATGAGAGAGTGACATTAGTCTTTGAGACCACTTCAATATTTGCTCATTCTTCACTACTGATTGAGGAAGGTGCGAAATAAACCACCTGGAAAGTAACGGTATGCAACACATGAGGGTTCCTTGTCGTTTGATGGTATGAGTGTGGAGAGAATGAAGGATGTCTCCAAGTAAGGTAGGCACAGGATTGTGAGTGAGGAACACCTTGATGGCGTTCACGTCTATGAATTGATCTGGATTAGGAAATAGCACCAAACCATAGATTAGCAAGGCTAAAACGTCTTCGAATGAATGGAAACTCATAGCTTTGAGGAATTCTCGAGCTTTCTTTATCAGAAACTTAGCAAGCAAACCCTTAACTCCGCTTCTTGTTTCCTAATTGGCTTCAATGTCTGAGCATTTTAGATGTAACGTCGATGCAATGTCTTTGTACCTTGGAGCTTTATGCAGACGATTAATGGTATCTGATCAAGGATAGGTATCCCAAGTAGCTTAGAGAACTCTTCCAATGTAGGTACCTACTGATAGTCTGGGAATGTAAAGCAATGGTGTTTCGGATCGAAGAACTGAAATAAGACGTGCATCATATCTTCTTCAAAACCGGATATAACCAAATCAAGCAGATAACCATGTCTTTTGATGAACTGAGCATGATCGGGAATTTATGAAACCAATTCTTTGAGTTGAGAAGGTATGCCCATGAAGTTGATTCGGATAGTCTTTCTGGAAGCCATGATCCTACAAAATAGAGCAAAGACAAATCCCTAGGTCCTTGAAATAGTTAGAAATGATATGATGATGCAATGTTATGATGTCATGATGTCATGTTTAAACAGATAGCAAGCACAAGCAATTCACACAATAGCCCTAGGTTTAAGGCTTGCATGAGGTATAGGTGTCTACCCTACCAAAATTTGAGTGGGTTCATCCTGTCCTATAATAGTAACCAGGTTCTAGGAATCTTATATCATTGATCTTTCTCGTAGGCTTTATTTCAATACGACTAGCAAGTGGTCGACTGAAACATCCCGAAAGTCGGATCTTAATGAGCGTAGCATCGAGTATCAACCAACCTTAGTCTACACCAAAGTTGGCCATGCCACTACCTTCTAATGGCCAAGATAGGTCAATTAGGATTCTAGAAGTTGAGTTAGTGCTGATGACACCATGCAGACGCCAAATACTTTCCTCAACTAGACATGAGGAGCATCGGGACATCCAAAGTGTCGCACTAACGTAGCCATCATGTTGACCGTTTCAGTATACGCCTAACGGTCGCAACGATTTATTGCTACTTACCTAAGGAAACCTGGATCCGGGTGTAGGATCCCCCACAAGTATAATACCCAAGCAACCCTTAAGATAAAGCATACAAGTCAAATAGAAAGCAGTAAAATGATCTAAAGACCCTAAGGTATCCTCTCTTTTAGGGTGTTTCCCCCAGCAGAGTTGCCAGTTCTGTAATACGGTGGGAGAACTGATTTTGGATTGTTTTGCGTTTGATTGCAAATGATGCGGATAGCAAGAGTTGCCACCGACTTTTCTTTTATCCAATTAAGGGAAGGTGAAAAGAACAGGAAAAGACCTTCGTTAGATTCTAAGTAAGGGAGGTGATTATGAAAAGGGAAGGTATTAGCACCCTTTCCATCCGTAGTTATCTACGGGCTCTTAATTGCTTTAGCTCACTTTGAAATTTGCTTTCTGTGTGTGTGTTTGAAAATGTTTTGAAAAGGCATTTCGCTTTGACTTCGTAATGATTCACGCTGGAATGTATACGAAGTATTCGGAAATTTTTCGTTTTGGAAAAGAACTTTATAATGATTCACGCTGGAATGTATACAAAGTGTCTGAAAATGATTTTTTAAGAAAGTGTAAGGTGTGAAAAGATGTTTTGATGGAGCAAGCAATTAAAAGTCTATTACCTACTCAGAACGGTCGTTTTTGTGTTATTTTACTTTCCTTTAGAATAGCGCTATCCATACCATTAGTTGGTAGGTAACCCTATTCGTTGGATGTAAAGGGACGTTCGAAAGGGACATCAGATGGTCATAGTAGGCAACCTGTAGGAGTATCCTAGCACATTCGTAGGGACGATCATAACTTTTTGTAGGCAACAATCGAGGGACTAGATCATGTATTCATAGGCAACATCGAGGGTCATCGAGGGTCATCGAGGGACTATGATCTTTGATTCGAAGGGACTATAATGATATGTTTGTAGGCAACGGTGCTAGGATACCTCTACATTCGAGGGACTTGACCATTTATTTGAAAGGCAACGAGAGAGAATACCCTAAGGTGGGTGCATGTGTGAAGAGAGTGTGTTGAATTCAGATATGTTATCTTGAGATTAGAGTTAGCTACGTTGATTTTATGTTGCCATACACGAATAGTTACTAGCAATTTATATGGGTGCGGAAAGTAAATTGCAGAAATTATAAAGTGCGGAAAGTAAATCTTACGTTATTACGTGGCTTTGGGGCATATACATAATTGAGGACTGCGGAAAGTAAATCCTAATTAAACTATTACATCCCATGAGCAGTTACATATTATTGGAAAAAAGAATGCGAGAAAATAATTCTAACTATTACAACCTGGAAGCAGATACAATAATCGGAAAAAGAATCGAATTGTGAATAATAGAGAATAATGTTAAAGAAAAAAAATTTTAGTTAGGAACAAAGTTTTTAGGGTTAGCAAACCTAATTAGATGAGAAAATAAGTTTTTGGGAATTTTCTGGATTGATTTTAATAAGGAAAAACAATTAAAAGTCATTTTTTCGATTAATTAACAATTAATTAAAATATGCATGCAAAATATAATTTTTTATGTCAAAAATTAAATAAGTATTTTTCTAACCTAAATGCAAAAAGAAATAATTTTTTTGTGATTTTTTAATGTATTAGAAAATTGTTTGAAAAGAAATTAAATGAAAATTAAGAAAAAATAAGAAAATATGAGAAAAAAGTTAGTATTGGAAGAGTGGTAAAAAGAATGTTGGAGCCAGGGATTGAACCCCTGACCCCCTGGATATACCAAGCGCATGTTTGCCAACTGAGCTAGGGAGCTTTGTTGTCTATGAAACACATCCATATGATTATATGTGATCCAACGTCCCATTTTGAATTTCAAACCAAGTCAAGCCGTGGGACTCGGTTATAACGTGTAGCCAATCAGAAGACAGAACGGAGCCACCCATGCAGTCAACCGGTCCTCGCCTGAGTCAGCGCCGAAAACCTAGCGCTGGTCATCTTCTCCGTGACGATTTTTTTGGAACCTGCAAAAAAAAGAGAATTGATGGAAGAGGTTAAGGCTACCCCCCCTAAATCGACCCCTGCGAACCCAGTGGTGGTGGCCGTTTAGCCTAAAACAGCCTGTATTGTCTAGTTCGAAGCTTCTCTGATCCAAATCCCTAACAATGGCAAATCATGCTTCGACCGTTAGGAGCTCCATGCGATCGTCCAGACCTGTTCTATGATGTCTCAGGGATACACTACAGTTGTTAGTTTCAGACAAAACGCAACAAATATTGAAACACGAATTTAAAAATAGTATGCAACTGTATGTTCATGTATGGCACGATTCAGGGACATTTGACCATGGGTATTTCCATGTACTTACTCTATCACACCTCGGGAGCACGATGGAATGCTTGGATTTGATTGAAAACGGCTGGAAAATAGGATACGAATTTTGCAAGTTTGTGAAATTTTTTGAGAGATTAGGGTTGGCTCATGAGGTTAGGGTTTCGTCCTTTGTGCTTGTGAATGTATCATGTAAATATAGAGCATGAGATTTGATCAGAAATAATGAGAAAATATCTTCCCTTGAATGCAAAAATATTACTTTGTAAATATTTACCAAATCTTTCCAAAAATGAATTTTTTTTCTTCCTTATAGCTTCTTGCACGAATTATACAGCTTGCATGGGCTATCTTGGACCTCAAGATAAGTAGAAACCAAGTCCAACTTGTCTTAGACCTTGCTTTTGTATTTTATTTAATTTAAAATTGAATTTAATGCTTTAAATCCAAAAAAATTAAATAAATTAGAAAGGAGGCGTGGAAAGGAGCATAGATACCATGAATAATGTTAATATCTAGTTTGGATCATAAAATTATAAGCCCATTTGAAAAATATTTGCATTTGTCAAGTATTTCCCTTTGTGCACCTCCTCAAAAATGCTCAACTTGCACAATGTGTATCTTGCTAAATTTTTAACATTTTTGGGTGTTCTTGGACTTTTTAGAAAGCTCACGATGTCTTCTAAACATCCCTTTTGGTTTCATCTTCATTGGAGTTTCCATGCTCATGAACACTTCTTTTCAAAAAGATGACTTTTTGTTGACTTTTAAAAGGACCTGTAATGTTTTGATCCATAACTTCCAAATGAAGCATTTTCTGCCCAAGCTTGTGAGACATGAAGTTGTAGACAATTGAACTCTCTTAAAAATGAGCTTTGGTGGAAAAATTTCTGATAAATTATGTGAAAGTTATGCTTGGTCAAAGTTTTGTTGACTTTTGTCTAAAAAACCCTAATTTAGAAACTTTGACTTTTGATTAAATCTTGACTTTTCTTGAAGAATCATGATCAACCCTTGATCAAATGATGAATATTACTTCAAAATGTTGGTGTTGACGAAAAATTATGAAGTTTGACTGTATGTTGACCACAGTTGACTTTTTCCCCAATACAGCTAATTTTCAACCATCTGAGCAATTGACTGAGCAAACTTGACTTGTAAGGCTTGAAAATTGACATGGAGATTCTTTGAAGCATATGATGAGGCATGATGACCACTTAAAGTGTTGGATGTCCATCTTTACTTGAGAATGGCAAAACCCTAGTTTGGATTGATTGCTTATGAGAGGGTTTGTCTGGTCAACCCTTGTGAAATCCTTGAGTATGGATATGTGAATTGTCTTGAGAAGTGGGAGGGAAAATTTTGGGGTATAACACATGCCATTATAAAACCTTGGCCATTTAGAGGATGGGCCTTAGATGTGATTGGGGAAATAAAACCAACATCATCTAAACAGCAGAGGTACATTTTAGTCGGTATTGATTATTTCACAAAGTGGGTCGAAGCCGTAGCTTTAAAAAATGTCGACCAAAAGGATGTGATTGATTTTATACAAAATCATATTATGTGTCAGTTTGGAATTCTTGAGACAGTTACAACCGACCAAGGTACAATGTTCACGGGGAAAAAAATGCAAGAATTCACGAAGGAAGTTGGAATAAAACTATTAACTTCTACCCCTTACTAGGCTTAAGCAAATGCCCAAGTCGAAGCTGCCAATAAAGTGATAATTGGTTTGATCAAGAAGCATGTGGGAAAAAAGCCAAGAAATTGGCATCAAACGCTAGACCAAGCTTTGTGGGCATGTAGAACATCTCCTAAAGAGGCAACGGGGCCAACCCCATTTCGATTGGCATATGGACATGATGTTGTTTTGCCAGTCGAAATACACGTGCAATCTGTAAAGATTTAACGACAACATGAAATACCATCTGAAGATTATTAGAATATGATGACTGATGAGTTGGTCGATTTAGACGAAGAAAGGATGTTGGCCCTTGACGCCTTGAGGAGGCAAAAAGATAGAGTGGCTAAAGCCTATAATAAAAAGGTAAAGGACAAAGTATTTCATGTTGATAATTTAGTTTGGAAAGTGATATTGCCTATGGACAGAAACGATAGAGTGTTAGGGAAATGGTCTCCTAATTGGGAAGGACCGTTCAAAATAATCCAAGTTTTTTTTCCAATAACGCATATGAACTTGAAGAATTAGCCCCGGATTGACGTATTTTGAGGGTGAATGCTAAATACTTGAATAAATATAAACCCATTCTTCAAGAAATCTCAATTACGACCACGTAAAGTGTATGTGTCTAACTGAGCTGGAACATAGTAATAACGGAGCCAACATATTAATCGTACAGAATTATAAAATAAGAATGCCAAAGAGATGGTATTTCATAAAATTGATTAGAATTCATATTACAAAAGATACGAGGAATCACAAAAGAAATACATCAAAACGGTTACATTAATCAGAAGTTGCCGAATTTTCTTTGGATGCTGCCCAAATCACCTTGGAGGCGAACAACAGTACTACTTATCCCATCAACTCTTATCTAAGAGTATGCAATTCCTCTTCGATTCGAGTAGTGGCAGTACTGACGATGAGTGCATCCTTGGTTAATTAGAGCATTTCAGTTTGACCGGGAGTGTTAGCCTGGTCAAGTTCTTTATCTTATTTTACAACAAGCTCCAATTCTGCGTCTAAAGCTTCCAGCTCCTTCGTCAACTCGACAATTCGACTGCGTATTTTAGCAGCTCTTTTCTTTTTGGGACCTTGCTCTTGCCGTCTCTGATTAATGCGGGCCTTCAGGCCTTCGACCACCGTCTTCGTCTTCTTCACCATTTCCACATTCCTCTTCACCATCGCTTGTTTTGTTTCGACCAACTGCTCAGCCTCCTTCATTTGAGTAACATTTTCCATCAAGGGAGAGAGAATGTCTTCAAATTCTGTTATCATAAGCTTTGAGAATTCAGAAATCTCAAGACCCTTTAATTGAAAGATAGCATCTATAAGCTCTAGTCCAAGGGCTGAATCCTCATGTAGCAGATGAGGCAAGTCAGGATTAAAAGCATATGTATGAATAGTGTCTGTAAGTTTCTTGACCTTAGTTGCTTCAGGTCCCAGCTTGTCACCATAGGCCTGGGAGCGGTCAGAGTTTGAAGACGAAACATACCGATTTACAAATTGGTCCAGCCTTACCAAAGCAACATCGACATCATCGACATCCATGTTGGCCGAAACATCTTTCGCTCCGGAGGGGCCAGCTGAATCATCCCTTTCAGAGAGACTCTGAATTTGGGGTGGCACAGTGATAGTTTGAGGAGTCTCTGAATCCTGCAAGGAATCTGAAAGACTAGAGTTAGAGCTAGTCGAACAATAACCTTCATGCCTGGCAGGACTAGTGACCAAATCAGAGTCACTAAGAGAAGCTCAAACATCAAGTTCAACAAACTCACCAGCGGCCACGTTGAGAGCCTGTTGGTGATGAGGTGAAGAAGCCTGTAAAAGTGGAGTATAATCTAGCACGCTGTGGTGTTGTTAAGAAGCTTTGACCTAAAAGAGAGCACAAACACCAGACATGTATAATTCAATAGTCAAAACACATTAGAGAATACGATGAATACCTGTGGTGGTGGAGAGGGAATTCTTGTTTCAGTTCCTCCAATAGAAGCAGTAGTAGCGTCCTCTTCTGTTTCTTTATTAACTTCAGACACGAGCGTAGGGTCGGGGGTGAGAATGGTTGTATGTATTATGATATCACTATCAGCATGTGAAAGTAAGGCAGCATCGTGACAAGTAGTCAGGAGCACTTTACCTCGCCGCCTAGTGATGAGTGGTTGATCGTCGACCATTGTCGGCTCCACCTTATTATCGACCTTCACTCCAAGGTCTTCCGCCGTGGGGGCTTTCCTTTTCTTCTTTGTTGCCTTTTCCTCAAGCGAGGACGCGTGCTTCCTTTTGTGATCTTTGGATTTTCAGGAGTGGGGAGACTGAGCATCAGGTGATGGCTGTAGAAATAAAGAATATATCAGGAGAGAAATCATAACCTTTTTCAAAGCAGTCAAAAGTAATAAGATGCTTACCTCAGTCCTCCCACTATGGTGAGACTTTTTGTCCCTCTTGTAATTTTTGGATATGTTGGAGGGAGAAGCCAAATCTGCTGAGCGTTTTCGACTCTGCTACATGAGAAATAGAAACGTCAGTGATTGGTAAAATATAAGATGTCAAAGCGGAGACATTCACACTTACAGAAGAATCAGCCTTCTTGATAAAAATAGAAATGGGTTCGTCATTAGAGAGGGTATGAATGGGTATGAACTGCAAGGCAGCAAACATGATATAGGTGTCGAATAGAAGACATATGAACACAGGTGAGTAAAACATACCTTCGACTGTGAGGGGCCTCTTTTAGCGCTGGTTTTGACAGGTTCGATTGACGACCTTCCTTGGATTTCAATAGTAGCAGGTTTTCGCCTAGGAGCAACTACTTGTGGCAGGGGTACAACTAGAAAAAAAGGCTAAGTCAAATAAAGCTGCGAGTCGAATTGGGAAAGGAAATTTGAGTTTTCAAAAGTGGAGTGCATAAAGATATTTGTCTTTCGCGTAACTAGGGATCTTAAGTTGAGGAATCCTTTCAGGTACCTTCTCCTTTAGCTCTTGGGCCGTGTCATGGATGGTTCGACGAAGATTTCTTGGCAAATATACCAATCTGAAAAAATTCTAAAAAGCTTGAATTTCTCTGATGTGGACTGCCTTACACTTTGTTGTCTTCCCCTGAAAAATATTGAAAGCAAGAGTCAGTTCATTCATCTTTCCAGCAACATCATTCACAAAAGTAATGAGATACGACTGTCACTAAGTTCTAAACTCTTGGGTGCAGAAGAACGCTGGTTTGAACGGAGTGAATGTAAGTTTGGCTCGTCGAGCCCAAAGAGTGTCGATATTTTCCCTGACTACCTCCCAGCTTCGGTCATCTAAAACATCAATGAGTAATTCATGAGATGGATAGATTGACTTAGGTACAATCTAACAGAGCCCAAATTGTCTAGCCACCATGTTGGGTTGGTAGGCTGTTAGGCAAGGACTCATGTGAGTAATGGCATAAGTGAGAAATTGGGGGGGTCAAAAACGCCTCCAAAAGACCAAAGACCTCTGTCAATTTCTTGCTTCGACGGGTGGAAAAGATTCGGTAAGCCACAATGGCCCACTCTAGCCATCAGCAAATGGAGCCATCGAGGGTTTGAACTCTTCCCGCGTCAGCTTAATGTCGAAAAGCATCTTGAAGACTTCGTCGTTTGGAGAAGTTTTGTCTATGGGAGTCAAAGGCAAATAACATGGCCACATGGCCCCGCTTCTGTCTTGAGAAGTTGAAACCTTCTCCTGTCGAAAAGGTTTCACGTCTTCAGAGAAAGTGGCATTTAGCCACAATTGTAGAAGCCAGAAGGGACCATGGACTAATACATTCTTCTTCTTTGGATGATTAGGGTCGAAGCTCTTTATTTGGTTGACCACGTCGGTCATAGAGGCGTATAAGGAGGCCAAAATTAATTGGCTTAAGGCAATGTTTTCACCCCTGTGTAACGGAGTGGCCAAATGGACGAATTTTTTGGCTATCTGCATCGATCTTGAACAAAACACGAAACAAGACAGCCAAAGATTCAAAAAAAGCGACATGCTCTTCATCTGAGATGTCCTCAGAGTCACTATGATGATGGTTGATGAAGTTGGTGTTGGTTGAATGTTTGGATTCGCCAACGTCGAATTTGATGTGAATGGGCTCATGGTCGGGGTGGTTGAGGATGGTTCCAACAGGCTTTATGCTTGTTAAAGAAGCCACATCCAACAATGTGGGGGTCATCATGCCACACTTTGTATGGAATGTGTTGGTGGATCCTTCCCAAAAATGTAAGGCAGCCAACAGCATGCCTCCAGAATAGGGTTGGCCGACACGAGAGAGTTCCAATAGGTCATAGATAGCCATTTCCCTCCAGTGTTGGCCCTTACCGGGTTCCAACCTTTCCATCCAAGCCTTAGTCTTAGGGCAATTCAAGGGGGGAGCGGTGCGAAAGTTCTTGTCAACAAACTGCAGATAAATAGGGTTTTTTGAGGTGATCAAGGGGCGGTTGCGCTGACTGGTGGGAAAGAACACACCTTCATCATCTACATAGATTTCAGAAGGAAGATCCACGGTTAATGGACCTAGAAAGGCGAGAGGTTCATCATCTAGCCGAAAAGGGATAAGTACCTGTGATTGCCAAATCTTAGGTTTTTCTTCGAAAAACGAAGGTTCTGGTACATAGGGTTTGCCTTCAACTTGGCGGAGATGAAGAGTTTCAGCGGGAGCTGTTGAAATGTGTTTATCTGCCATTTTAGGGGAAAGAGATGAAGATGGTGAAAATAGAGAGGTTTTGAAGATCTCTAGTTTCGGATTGGGAGAAAAGATGAAAATGGTAAAGATTGTTGTTTTTCTGGTTTGAGATGAAAGCTTGAAAAATGGGAAAAACCTTTGATGTTTGGGTTATCATAAAGATGACAGCGGTTAGGGTTTGAGGTTCTTTCTGGGTTCTTGGTTTGAAGACTGAGAATGTAAAGATGAAGTTTTTTATGAGTTTGCTTGGTTTAAGAAGTGAGAGCGTAGAGGAAAAAGAAGGAAAATAGGAAGAATGCCTATTTATAGGTATGGAGGTGAGGAAAATGAAGAGACTAAGGAAATCGTGGCGATTCCCTAGGCTTGAAATCGTGTCCGTCGAGGGACACGTGTGGCGAATGTTGCTAGCGTGGTGGGCCATACGCTACCTAAGTAATGATGGTCAAACATTAAATGTTCCACGTCTCGAAATAAAGAAAGATACGTTTCCATGATTGCCTGACGTCATGAAGAGACTGGAATAGTGAGCTGACTTCAAAGGTAGTGGAAACGACTAAACCGACGGAAGGCACAACTTCATAGATACCATTGTCTCATGTTCGACAGAATCAAAAATTCGAAAATGGTATCTCTGGGGGCATTTTGTTAACTAGAAATTTGTAAAGTATGTTTAAGGGCATTGCTTGAAGGCAAAGGTCCCTATAGGTTAAGGACCAATCTTAAATGAAGATAGTTTTTGAAATGCTTTACAAAGCTAAGTTGGAAGTACAATAAAAACACATGTCGAATGAGAAGCTGAGTCAGAAAACCAACCCAAACGACCAAACAGCCAGAATGAAATTGCGTCGAAAATAAAACTAAATCGACAAAGTGATATGTTGGTCGATTCGACATAAGTTTGGGTCGAATGAAGGTGCTAGTCGAAATGGTCGTGTTGTCGAAGATGTAGGCCAGGGGACTTAGGAAATATTATATATCGAAACCGAAAGCAGTTTCCTTCTGAAGTCATGAAGGGGGAAAAGTCAGAATAAGGAGAACGTGGGCAGTTGTCTTAGAAGATCATGGGTTTGAAGCGTTAAACGGATGGCGAAATCGTGTGCAGCCATTGTCTCTAGTTTAGATCTCGTCCTTTAATTACTGTAACACAGTGGGAGAACTGACTTGTTTGTTTTGCGTTTGATCGCAAATGTTGCGGATAGAAAGAGTCGCCATCGACTTTTCTTTTATCCAATTAAGGGAAGGCAAAAAGAACAAGAAAAGACCTTCGTTAGATTTTGAGTAAGGGAGGCGGTTATGAAAAGGGAAGGTATTAACACCCTTTCCATCCGTAGTTATCTACGGGCTCTTAATTTCTTAGCTCACTTTGTAAATTGCTTTTTGTGTGTGCTTGAAAAGATGTTTTGAAAAGGCATTTCGCTTTGACTTCGTAATGATTCACGCTGGAATGTATACGAAGTGTTTGGAAATGTTTTGTTTTGGAAAAGGACTTTGTAATGATTCACACTGGAATGTATACAAAGCGCTTGAAAATGTTTTGAAATTGTGAGGTGTGAAAATAGTGTTTTAATTGAGCAAGCAAAAGAGACTTATTTACCTACTCAGAACGGTCGTTTCCGTGTTGTTTTGCTTTTCTTTAGAATAAGACTATCCATATCATTGATTGATAGGTAACCTTATTTGTTGGATGTGAAAGGGACATTCGAAGGGACATCGGATGGTCATAGAAGGCAACTTGTAGGGATATCCTAGCATATTCGTAGGGACAATCATCACTTTTCGTAGGCAACAATCGAGGGACGAGATCATATATTCGTAGGCAACATCGAGGGACTGTGATATTTTAAGTTGAAGGGACTATGATGATATATTGTAGGCAACCGTGCTAAGATACCCCCACGTTCGAGGGACATGACCATTATTCGTAAGGCAACGAGAGAGGATACCCTAAGGAGGTGCATGTGTGAAAAGTGTGTTGTATTCAGATATTTTATCTTATGATTGGAAGTGATCTATGATGTTTTTAATCTTGCCATACACGCCTAATTACTAGTAGTTAATAGGTGCGGAAAATAAAATGCAGAAATATAAAGGTCCTACGCTATTACATGGCTTTGGGAAAGATACATAATATGGGAGTGCAGAAAGTAAAGGCAGAAATGTAAAGGTCATATGCTATTACATGATAAAAAACTGAAACCTATACAACCTTTCTAGAATTTAAAATGCAGAATAATAAATAATAGAGAAAAAAAGAAAAAGGGTTAGTGCAAATATATTCTGGAAGTTAGTAAAAAGTTTTTAGTCAGCAACCCTAATTACTAAAAATATTATTTTTTGATTGATTTTAAAAGAAAATGCCTTTTTTTGTGAATTTTTAAATAAAGGATGTTCTGAACTTAAATCCTAAAGTTGGACATTTTGTAGGGGTTTTTTAAGAAAAAATAAAGTTTTTAAAAAGAGAATGCAAGAAAAATAAATCAGCAGAAAAATAAATAAAAATAAGGGTTTCCATCAGATCTTCTGACAGGAGTTCCCTCCAGAACCTCTGGAAACCTATTTTCTAGAGTTTCTGAGGCTCTGAGGCTGGCACGAAAGCTGGCTCTTTCTAGGCACGGAAGCTGCTCTTTATGGCACGAAAGTTTCTCTTTCTGGCACGGAAGCTGCTCTTTCTGGCACGGAAGCTGGCGTACCTTCTAGGAATCCAGAAGTTGGCATTTCTAGAGATAACACTTCTGAGGACCCAAAAGTTGGAATTTTTGGGGATGTAACTTCTGGGAAATCCAGAAGTTGGAACTTCTGGAGATGCGCTTCTGAGGGATCTAGAAGTTGGAACTTCTGGAGATGTGCTTCTGAGGGGTCCAGAAGTTGGAACTTTTGGAGATGTGCTTCTGAGGGGTCCAGAAGTTGGAACTTCTGGAGATGTGCTTCTGAGGGGTCCTGAAACTTGAAACAAAAATGCGCCAAGGTCTTCTTCGTTTGAATTTTCAAACTTTTACCCACGGTTCTGCTTCGTGGTTAAATCCTATAGCCACAGTTTCATCCGTCACTATCCCCCTGCAAGAAATCAAAACTAAAAAATACGCAACATAAATCAGTTATGAGATCATGGATCAACTCAGTTTGATCCCCTGAATGTGATAGGGTCACTGGTTTCGTCCAATTTATCCTATTTTGGAGAACCCTAATTCGAGCTCATGAACCCTAGCCATGGAAGATTCTTATTCCTTTGCTAAAACTCAAATCAAACCATCCAGAAAGTTTACAAACATCAGTCTAAACACAAATATGCAATCAAATCGTATTAAAAATGCATGAATTACTGAAATTGATTTTGAGTTTTGGAGAGAAAACCGTAAACGTGTTCTTACGATTACGGCATTTGGATGCTTGGTGAATGGCTGGAAGTGATCAGAGAACTTCCTGGAACGTGTTGGAATGCTTGGAGCGGCTTGAATTGATTCAAAACTAGGGCTTCTAGTTGCTTGCAAGTCATGGTTTTCTTGAGGTTGGTTAGGGTTCTTCCAGCTACAAAAAACTCTCCTCTAGGGTTTAGAAACCCTCTAAATTTATAGAGGATGGATTCAGGTTGAGCATTGATGAGAAAATATATCTCATTCAATGAGAGTATATTTGATTTTCCAAATCTTGCAATCTTGATCAAATATTGCCAATCTTGTACCAATCTCTTGACAATCACTCAATTTCAAATTTCAGGCCATTTAATAGGTATCTTGGACCTCAAGAATGTCAAATATACAGCCTTGCATTGATTGATTTATTTTTTGCTATTTTATTTTAATTTAATTGACTTTAAATGAATAAAAATCAAAATAAATAAAATAAAAAAGTCAAGGGTGTGGCATTGGGCTTGGAGGTTCTAATTGTGATTAGAAACAAGTTTGAACCAAGAAAAGTTAAGCCCATTTGGAAAAAAAATTGATTTTCTCAAGTATTTCTCTTTATGCACCTCCTTAAAAATGCCCAACTTGCACAACTTGTATCTTGCTCAATTTTTAACATTTTTGGGTGTTCTACGACTTTTTAGAAATCTCAAGATGTCCTCTAAACAGCCCTTTTGATTTCATATTCAATGAAGTTTCCATGCTCATGAACACTTCTTTGCAAAAAGATGACTTTTTGTTGACTTTTTAAGAGGACTCTGTAATGTTTTGATCTATAACTTCCAAATGAGGCATTTCCAGCCCAAGTTTGTGAGACATGAAGTTGTAGAGAATTGAATTCCATTTAAAATGAGCTTTTGTGGAAAATTTATGATGAAGTATGTGAAAGTTATGCCTGGTCAAAGTTCTGTTGACTTTTGTCTAAAAAACCCTAATTTAGAAACTTTGACTTTTGATTCGATCTTGACTTTTCTTGATGAATCATGGTCAACCCTTGATCAAATGATGGATATAACTTCAAAATATTGGTGTTGACCAAAATTTATGAAGTTTGACTGTATGTTGACCATAGTTGACTTTTTGTCCAATGCAGCTGATTTTCAACCACCTGAGCAATTGGATGAGCAATTTTGATTTGTAGGGCTTGAAACTTGACATGATGATCCTTTGAAGTATAATGGTGAGATGTGATGAACACTTAGATCACTGAGAATCCATCTTGACTTGAGATGAGAAAAACCCCAGTTTGGCTTGATTGCTTAGGAAAGGGTTTGTCTAATCAACTCTTATGAAATCCTTGAGTATGGAGTGATAGATTGTCTTGAGAAATAGGCGGGCAAATTTTGGGGTATAACAATTACTTTTAGCAGTTACCTTGTAAAGTACTATAAATAAGTTAGGATGTTAGAATTTTAAGGGTGTTCATTTGTATCTTCAAATTGCTTGCCAAAACTCTGCCCAATTCCGCGCTAAATGAAGAAAGAGTCATTCAAGCCTTTGATGTACGTGAATCACCATATTTCTTTTCAATGCAATCAATTTACATTTGATTTTATCTTTACTGTTTGTTTACTTTTGTTTCGTTTATCAAAAAATACTTCAAACGTCAACTATTGGTCACGAGTCACCAATTAGTGTTCTGTTGAGTTTTGTTGCCAGCACCTGCAGTCGATTAGCAGGCAGTTAGAATTATGCGTGTGTGGAAAGCCATTATGCTGTTTCCCTTGGGCTCTGGAAACCGTTTCTGGGCCAAGGTCTTTTATTTACAAAATCAGTAGAATATACCAAAACCTTAGCACATGTCTTGAGATCAACTGGTCGATCTTTTAAGTAACCCTTAGTTTTAGGACTTAGGGAGGACTAGCGGTTGTTTATCATTTTCTATAGTAAACAGGTACCATTAGCAAAAGACCCTCATTCGAAATCATCACAAAGATCATAGTCCCTCGATGACCCTCGATGTTGCCTACGAATATATGATCTAGTCCCTCGGTTGTTGCCTAAGGTGTTGTAACACCCCAATATTACCCAAGGTTTTATATGCAAAAATCAGAGTAATTTAAAATTCCATAAATTAAATACTGAGGCGTCACACCTTCAAAACCAAATCACTTTAAACAGTTTGCTTTTAAAGTATAAATCTCGGATACATAGCATCGTCGGAAATCATAAATTGATTCTTAAAAATCAAAACATCTTCTTTATTAAACCACCTCATCAAATCATGTTTTCATAAAGTATGATTCTTATTCACAAAAGGAATAATAATAAAAGAACAACAACAAGACGACATAAATATTCCCCCCGAGTGCTACGTATCAGAGCGACACCGACTCAACTAATAGCAACTATAATCTCCGTCTTCATAACCTGCACGTTACCAATATAAAGGTAACGGCGAAACAAGTAAAGGGTGAGATACTCCAAAACATATAATTAAAGGCATGATAACATATATATATTTATAGTTTCAGAATTATAAAGGTAATAGATTAAAAAGTGCAATTCCAACACGTATCCAAAACTCACTTACTCTTATCGTCATTCTAATGTGTATAGTCTACACTTTATCGTCGTAACCTCATCGACATAAATCATCACGTCAACACATAAACAACAACATCAAACAACAACATGAAACAATGCTAATAACATAAGCCACATGAACAAAATCATTACAAATTGGCTAAAGCCCATTGTCACAAACATCATCACATCATATTTGCATTAAGCATTTCATCAAGGTTAAATCATCACAAAACTCATCATTTATATTCATCGCATAGTTATCATGAAATTACCAAGTCATATTCATTTCATGTTCATCCTAAAGATCATTACCAAACAAAGCATCATATATCATCGCAATCAACATCATCCATCAATTAAAAACCCAACGCCAAACAACTCAAACATAAACGTAACCGACTCCATGAGACACGACTATGTTATGCATGTGGTACCCGTCGCTTTGTCCATAATTAGGAACACTTGGCATAAAAGCCTCGTCGCTTGGCATAAAAGCCCATCGTCGCCAATGCAATGTACGTGACTCGACAATAAAACAACACAACAAAAACATTATCATCGCTCATCAAAATTGGCATAAAGCCCACATCGCCATAATTTATCCATATCAAGATAAATATATCATCGCATCATAATTGCATTATGCAAAACATCACCAATAATTCATCGTCATCTAAAGTCATGCATTCACAAATCGGAAGCATTTATTAACAACATCATCATGTACAAAGACTTATATCATCGCATCGCATATTATCAAGTATTCATTAATAAATACATCGCCGCAAACATTATGTTTAATCACACCACATCATTGTCAATTCATTCACTAAATTCTGAATACGGAAAAATAGTCAAACACCTATAATCGTCGTGAAAGCCATTCCTAATAACCGACATTAATCATAATCGTCAACATCACAATCGAATTGTCCATACGTGCCTTAAATCTACTAAAACGCAATCCGATTCAATTTAACCGTAATTTGGCCTATTTCGGGTCGTCTCATAAAAACTCGTAATTTCGAAAAAACTAACCTCACCACTACGTTCTACACGTCGAACTTAGCTATCACGTCAATTTTCGTTGAATTCAGAGCAACTTGCTCCATCGCTGAAATTACCGGAATCGGAAAATCGGAACATAATCGGGTCCCAAATTTAATCGGCTAACTTATTCCCTAGTTATATTTTATTAATATTAACTAGTAGTATATTGAATTAAAGAAACTAACAGAAGCTGAGGCTAATGGAAAAAATTATGCAGAAACTAAATTTTGCAGAATACAGAAACTCATTATACAGAAAAATAGAAAACACAGTTTTTCCAAAATCCACCGTGCCACAATGAGACGCACGTCCCAGCCATATGAAGCATTTGGAGGCGGGTGCCTTGGATGGGGGATGGCCTCCCCTTCTCCTGAGGTGGGCGCCTCCCCCTTGTTGCATTATGCAACTCGTCTTCTTCCTCCCCTTTGCAAACAGACAGAGACAAAGTTCTTGTTTTTCACAGTTTCTTAGTTTTCTCATTATAACTTCTAGTTAGTTCAAGCAAGCAATAAAATACCTACAATCCATACTCATAACTCAACCTCTCTAATTTATTTCAACAATCAACCAACCAAACTCAAGAATCAACCTATCAATTTCTCCTAAATCCAAAATATATTTATCAAACCCTAACTATATGGAAAGGAAATCAAACCCCTTACCTCTAGTGCTTGGATGATTGCAAGATTCTCCATCAAAACCCCAACCTCATGCTTGTTTTTGCTCCTCTTCTTCTTCTTCTTCTTCTTCCCAAAACCCTCTCTTCCTCTCAAGCTTCTATGTTGGTTTTGGTGTTATGTTGGAAGAAAATGAGGAAAGTGTTTATAATGTTTTTCTTACTAGCAACAAGGGTGTATACCCAATCTCTTCAATTGCTCTCTACACCCCTAACTTATTTTTATAATTAACACACTAATAATATCTAATCATATTATTAATCCAATTAATTAAAATAACTCCGGGGAATTAAATATTGGATCCGAATAATATTTTACCAAACCGAACGGAACGTCGCCAAATATATTAATAAATATATCGATTAATATAGATATTCTCGTCGCAAAATAAATATCGATCGGTAACTCAAAAATATTAATTATAATATAATATAATATAATATAGGTGTCCTTACATGTTTCCTTCAATGACCATACAATTACCCTACGCCTCTCCCTTCACATCCAACGGATAGAGTTACCTACCAACTAATGGTATGGATAGCGCTATCCTAAAGGAGAAGAAAAATAACAAGAACGACCTTCCGAGTGGGTAATACTCTTAATTGCTTGCTCAATCAAAATACTTTTCACACCTCACATTCTTTTCAAAAATACTTTCAAATAAACACTTTGTATACATTCATACGAGAATCATTACAAAGTTACATTTTCAAACAAATATTTTCAAACACCTTGTATACATTCTTGAGGAATGATACAAGAATCATTACGAAGTCAAAGTCAAAATATTTTCAAACAAATCACACACACACAAAAGCAAGTTTTCAAAAGGTGAGCTAAGCAATTAAGAGCCCGTAGATAACTGCGGATGGAAAAGGTGCTAATACCCTCCCTTTTCATAATTACCCACCATACTCAGAATCAATAAAAGGTTTTTCCTATTCTTTTCACCTTTCCTTTATTGGATAAAATAAAAGTCGGTGGTGACTCTTGCTATCCGCAACATTTGCGATAAAACGCAAAACAACAAGTTAGTTCTCCCACCGTGTTACACCTAGGAAATTGCTTCAGGCCATATTATGACCTATTCAGTTTGCACACATAATCCTTATTTCCCTTTTCTTCATACCCTCCAGGTTTCTTCATAAGGAGTGTTTCATATAGATCACCATACAAGAAAGCAGTCTTCACATTCATCAGTTCTAGTTCTAGGTCAAACTTTGTCACCATATAAACCAACATTCGAATAGACATATACTTCACAATAGGAGAGAACACATTATTTAAGTTGACTTATTATTTCTTTGTGAAGACCCTAGCTACCAATCTTGCCTTGTATCTCATCAACATCACTAATTTGATTCCTTCCTTCACCTTGAAGATCCAATTACAACTGACTAATCTGGCCCCATGTGGGTCTCTTCATTAACTCCCAAGTGTTGTTATTATTAAGAGATTTCATCTCATTATCCATGGTTCTAAGTCATTCATCCTTGTCTCGACTCCTCATTAGTTTCTTATAGTCTCTAGGTTCTTCATCGTGAACCTTACATGAAGAAATTAAGGCATAAACCATAAGATCTACATAACCAAGTCTATCATGTTGTTTGACTATTCTCCTAGTTTTGTTTATAGCAAATAAATACTCTTTATCATCCTCCTTATTCATTTCAATAGCTTATGGTTTCTCTTCGACTTCATCTATGTTTTTCATTTTAGTATCAACATGCTCCACCTCAACAACCAAATCCTCTTATTCCAGCTTTTGTTCTGAGATCTTTGTAATTCAATCAACATCATAAATTTTATTGAAAGCCATCACAACTTCATTGAAAACTACATCTCGACTTATGGTACACCTCATGTGACTTGCTAATAACAAATCATGTTGAACAAGAAGGGCTTGGATCTTCAAGTGCCATAGACTAAAATCGTTCACTCTGGTGAATTTCTTAATCTCATACTTTCATAACATTTTCTCCTCCACGCTTATCGCACCAATTTATTGTGAAAACGATGCACAAAAAATAGAGTATGATCGATTTCTTTATTAGCAAGAAACTCAGAGAGTGAGAAAAGATAAAAGAGATAAAGAAAGACAATTCAAAGTGGTTAAAACTCCAATTCTAAATTCAATTACACATTAGGAAACAATGTTTACAATTGCTTCTCAACCACACCAGTTTCTCCTTTAATTTATCGAAGTCGAATCACTTCAAATTTATAAAAGAAACAGTTTTTTATCCCGGAGGATGTATAACTTTTTCTTTAGCATAACTATAGAGGCGTTCATGGGTCGGTTTGAGAGAATCAGATACTCAAACCGATCAAAAGTATATGGATTAGTTTGGATTAGATTTTATATTTTTTCGATAAAATCTGAACCAAACCAAATCAAAAAATAACGGGTTGAATTGAATTGGATTAATTGGATACATTTGAAACAAATATGCACAAATATTTTTTAAAAAATATCTAATTTACATCAATTACTTTTTAATAATAATATAATTTTTTAAAACTTTTCGTTTCTCCATATAAATTATGAATGTCACAAATGATATTTCATTTTCTTCTTCTTAAAGTTGAATATTTTATACTAATTTCTATAAGAATTATATAAAATAATATGATTAGTTCGGATAGACGGACTTACGGGTAGAATTTTTAAAATTCGTTGCCCGTATCATTTAACATCGAGTTTTATTAGTTTGTTCGGTTTTTACCCAAATTAAAAAAATATCTAACCCTAATATATTAATTTAATTTGGCTTCTGATTTCATTCAAATTTACTCGAATCAATGAACACACCTAAGTAATTATGTTTTGTGTAAGTTTTAAAATTTAAAATTAAATCAAATTTGTAATGTGATTTGTCTTACTCGATAGTAGACGGTTTAATAAATAAATAATTAAATAAATTTAATATTATATTAAATTTTGGGTATAACAAGAGTTTAATAGTAATGCCCACCATCTCTTTTCTCATATAACAATAACACTTTTGATTGTAAATTTTTACTCGGTTTCGTTTGTGGACAAATTAAACTTTTCAGTATTAATATATAAATATCCAATTCTAGATCGAAATTTTCTTAAAGACTTAACTCTGATTTGTCAAAGATGGGGATTTCCTTTTAAAGAAGAGAAAGTGATTCATAGTTAACTAATATTAGAGAGTCTTGAAATTGTTTAGTTCACATCTCTAATTAAACTATGCTTTGTGATTGTTTTTCAAACTTGAGTAATATTTTAAATAGTAGTATTAGTTTTTTTCTTATAAAAAGAAGAAAAAAAATATTGTCAATGAATGTCTATTTATTCAACCTGTATTGATTATTAAATTTTCTACATTCTTGTTTGGGAAGATGCTGCTGTTCCAATACTTGATGACCATGTGCCTTTCTAGTTTTCTTGATTGAACCATGTGCCATTGAGTGCTTGTGAACGCGTTGAAATAATCATATAAATATATTGTATTTTTTTAGTAAGAAATAATAATTTATTTGTACTTTTTAGCTTTTAAGTTTTGGGTTGTTTAGTTTATTGCAATTTGAGAAATTTTATCAAAAAAAATTTTTCAACATAAATTCCAATGATTCTCCCATTATTTCTAATCTATCCATCTTCCAAAAAAAAACTAACTTTTATTATATTAGAGCCCCCTTATAATATTGAAAGACAAATTTGACATATGGTTGGCAAACGGACAATGTTTGTTCCGTTTATGATTATCTCATAATTTTTTTCAAAAAATTAGAGGCGATACATAACGAATTTAATTGAGGATACATACCTAAAATCTAAATCCGTTTGCTAAAAAATGTAAGCAGGCGAAAAAAGTCTACGGGCACAACATTATTTTAATCAAAATACAAAATTTTATAAAAATATTCCTGCAAAAGTCTGCAAAAAAATAGGGCCGTTCATCAATTAGGTGACTTTGCTTGTGTATGAAGTTTCATCTTCTTACTTGGTTATTCTTGAGTCTCATCTTGAGATAACTTATCATACAAGTCACACATTTCATGATTCTTAAATCATGAACTCTTTGTTTGATCTATACTTGTTTAAGTTGAATTTTTTTACTTGTCTCCTTTCAATACTTCCTTTGTATGCTATATGTGTAATCTTCTTCCATGACTTGTGGAATTTAAATGTGGTTTATTAAAGTTCATTTGCTACTGAATTTTGTGTCTCAACCCCCTCTAATCATGTTCCCTCTTCATCTATCCCTTTCTCATACTCACTTGCCTTTAGGGACCTTTCTAGGTTTGGTTTCGACCCTTTCTTGTATTAACTTGTGTGTGTGCTTGAATAATGTTACTTTGTGGTTGTTTATGGGTCATTGGTGTGTTTTACTTCTATGTGTTGCTTCTGAATTCACTCTCATTTGACACCTTATCCCATGTTTAATTGATCACACACTTGTGTTCACATCACTACACCATTTTGATGCATGCTAGTTTGATTGCTTTAGTATTTGTACCATGATCTTAATGACTAATTGAGTCGTATCTTGATTATTTGGTATGTTTTGAGTGTATAATATGTCTATGTTTTCCTTTCCTTCTCCACATTACCCCTTTCATCTCACATGATTGCTTGTTAGTATTACATGAGGACTTATGCCCCTTAGGGTTCTTCAACCAACTTTTCTTGTATGATTTGATTGTGAATCTTTCTCAAGTTTGTTTATGTAATGGTGACGAGTATTAGAGTTTTTCACTTCTGACTTGTACACTATTGCATCTCATTCACCTCATTTCACTCTCTTGTACCATGATATGTTAGGCACTTGACTCTTAAGTCTTCACTAGTTAGTGTATGTGCTTAATTGCTTTTTCTTTTGGCTTCTACAACCAAACCTTTTATGCATGACCCTTAGGGATATTGGATATGTGTTTAGACTTAGGTTTATACCTCTTGTCTCTTCTTTGCTTGATGTTTTTCCATGTGTTGAAGTTTTGCCCTAAATGCACACTATCACCTCTACTTTCCTAGTTAGGTGATTTCTCCTTCTTCTTGACTCTAGTGGTCATGCTTAGGGTAGTGTAAGGTGTTTAACATGTTAGGGTAAGAACCTATATCATGTCTTGATATGATTATATTCCATGCCTCTTTGGTTGCTTATCTTTGCTTTCATGCTTTCCGTCTTTATTTCTCCGAGTTTGTTTGTGAGACCTTTATATATTATGTGTTTTATCACCATGGCTTGTGTGTTTGTGATGTCTTACCATATATCTTACCTCTTTGATACTTGATGTGTTTGTGATGTCTTACCATCTTGCTAGGATATCTATCTATATGTATGCTTTGTGTTTTATCATCTTCCTTATTGATGTTTTGTCATCTTCATGTGATGTTTTATCATTTATTTTCTTATGTGTTTTATCATAATGTTTGTGTGTTTATTGATGTGCTATTATCTTACTTGAGTGATGTTTTATAGTCCATGCTAGATGTTTTGTCATCTTTGATTGATGTTTTACCATCCTTCCTTTACTTGATGTTTTATCATCTTTGATTGATGTTTTATCATCCCCTCTTTAATCTTGATGTTTTATCATCCTACCTATATTTGTTACTTTATGTATTATCATCTCTTCTTATATGCTTAGGTATTTACCCTATTGCATTTATACTTATGATGTGTGTTTTCTTTCTCTTATCTAAGTATGATTGTGTGTTACTTCTTCTCTTTAATGAGATTGTCATGTTCTCCATATGATCTTTAGTTCATTCTTCTCTAAGTTTGAACTAAATAAACTTTAGGTTTTCTAACCATGCAAGATAACATTAGGTAGTGTCGCACCCCAAAATTTACCCTCCTTATCATAGGTCTTCTTGGATTTTTCTTGCTTGGGAATGAGTTCAAAAAGGTGGATTTATTGATGTCTTGGTTCTAAGTTGGCTCGCCTTGTGGCCGGGCATATGACTGAAGTTCCCATGTTTGAGTTGAGCGGTAGTACAATGGTCGGATTTGCGGTCATAATTTTCTTGCTTAATTCATCTGGCATTTTGAGGCAAACTTGGAAATTGAAGTTTGAATTTGAGAACGTTTAGAGTTCGTGGTGGATTACCTGATACATTAAGTTTTTGATTCGTCTGAAAACTTATATGTTTATGCAAGCAAAGTCTGAAATATCTCATTGCTTCATTTTCAACCAAGAGTATTTCAAACGATGGTTCAATTGATTCAAGAGATTTAGAGCAAATAATTTGTTCGGGATTCAAAGTGTTTGGTACGCTTAAAGTCCTATATTAATTTCAAGATACGAGGAGAATGTGAGTTTTGTTGTATCTAAAGATTCTAATTGGTACAAGTCCGTCCAAACTTCAAACCATTTTTTTTATTCACAAGATTCAAGAGATACAAAGGAAAAACTTGAGTATTTTTGTTTCGAGTTAGTACAATGTTACGACAATTTTTATGAGTTGTACAGATTGTGACATTTGCAAGCACTGATTCAAATTCTATTAAAATTTCAACATCCATTCAAACTCAAATGGTTTACATATATCATTTCCAAACTACATAAGATTTGTTATTACAAATTCATACGTTTCATCTCAAATTTACAAGTCCTACAACTATTTTCGGCAAGTTTTGTGTCATGAAAATTATAAGAAAGGAATTGTTACAAGTATGTTCAGTTTGCAAGGTTCTACAAGCAATCCTAAATTCTACAAGTTTCTAAAGTTTCCTAAACTAATGCTACGATCTCCGGTTGTTTCGAACATTTTGTCGTCCTCCGAAGCTTTTCTTCATGAATAGCCGTTCCTCTTCATCTCCATGCCGTACCATCCGTTCCACCAGTTACCGTCACATGAAACAAGAGAAAAGAAATCGGGTTAGAAGTTACAAAACATAAACATAAAACAGTGCAAGAAATTATCAAAAGGAATTATTCGAGAAGTTCATCATTAGGCGTTGGCGGGAATCAGGTTTTGTCAATAAGCCTCAGAATCTCGAAGATTAATCATCGGCGAATGTTTGTTTGCAAATCAGGGGTTAACCCGGTTCACAAACAAACATAACGGGCTGCAAGCATTCAGAAAAGCACGACGGGCAGCAGACGATAAACAGCGACATTTTAATTCCGAAAGCATACAAGAGGCAACAAATCTAATTCTGGGCAGCAAGTAAATAAAGCGACAGATTCAGTTCCGGGCAGCATACGAGCAAGCATATACATATCGATTCACAGTTTAATATTCCCACAACAGACATATATAACCAGATTCATGATAAGGCAGCATGTATAAGTAGTGATCATCACAGTTGCAAATCCCAACAGCCAGCATACAAAGGCAATATCAAGCATATGTCTAAGGCAGCAGGGACAGGTTGAGAAAGTCAGAGGAAAAGAAGAGTAGAGCAGGGATAATTGAAGAAATTCAGAAAAGAAAGAAATCATCACAGTTAAATGCAACAGCACATTGAGCCACAAAAGTCACAGCATAGCAGGTAGCAGCAGGGATGGTTTGAGAAAGAAAAAACCTCAAAAGTCAACAAAGTTGACAAGCACACATCACAGGTCAGCAGGTAGCAGCAGGGGCAGTTTTGAGAAAGCAGAAAGCAAGCTACAAACACTCAATGCATTGCAGAGCAGAGCAGTTTGAGTAAAGTCAAAAAGCAGAACAGAGTTTTCATCATGATAAGCAACTGAGGCAACTGGGGAAGGGACAGAAGATCAGGCAGAATCTGTTCAAGTGGAGAGAGAGGACATAAAAGAGAAAGGAGACATATAGTTCACAAGTTCAGGAGTTAAGAAAAGGAGGAGAGAACACCAACATCAGAAAAAACACGAATCAAAAACCCCAAGTGCAGGAGCTGTTCTTACCATTTCAGAAAACAAAAAAATCAAAGTAGAGGATCTGTTCTTATCATTAAAAAAAAAACCGAAACACAAAGAACCCAGAAAGATCCCAGAACATCATCTAAAATCAAATAGACGAAGTGCAGTATCAGTTCGAGATTTTTGAAACAACAAACCAAGAACCTAGTTCAAATCATAAGCGAAATACCCACAAACCCAGAAAGACATTCAACACAAAACATAAGAACACAAACAGGGCAAGCCTAAATCATCATTTTCTCCGAACCAAGCGCCTTCAGAAATTAGTTTTGTTCAGAAATCATTTGTTCTGACAATTTGAGAAAGAAGAAGAAGAGAACAAAGATCGGAACAATCTCACCCAGAGCAAGAAGTGGTTGAAGCCAGCCATTTAGGGTTCCAAACCTCCAAAGCTCCAACCGGTAAGCCAAAGCTGACTGAAACAGAAATCAAAAACAAACCATGATCAGAAATCAAAACACCACAGATCAATCGATGCATGCAAACAGAGATTGAGAGATGAGAGATTCCCGTTTGAGATCGATCGCGGCCATGAGAGAGAGAGAAACACCAGAGCGACGGCGAGTGAGAGAGTGAGTTCTAGTGAGGAAACGATGAGAATCGGCGCGAGAGAGATGGTTGAGGGTTTCGGTGAGGACAATCGAGAGAGATGAGAATGAAGCCGGTTCATGTGTATTACCATTATGAATATTTTCTTTCTCTCTTTTCTTTTTTTTTAAAAGGTATTAAAAAGATATTTAAAAATAATTTAATTTTCCTATTTTTATTTCTTTTATGAAAAAATCTGGTGGTGACAAGTGTCACCACCTTATTTTTGTCTTTTTCTCTAAAAAATCCCTTTTTTATCTTGATATCTTTTAGATTAATTTATAAGAAAAAATGTGTTTTATTTGAAATTGTAAAATGATGATACATCGCTTGGGCCGGTGGAGTGTTCATTTCGAAGAAGAAAGATCCGACGCACCTAATCGCCAGCAATGCGACAAAGTTTCGCGGAGTATTCAAGATCAGATGGTTTTCTTGTCGCACCGTCCAGAACCACGGCAATTCAGGCTATTTCTAAATTTCGTTCTTTTTCAATTAATTTATTTTATCGTAAATAATGTTCTTGTTGCGATGTAATAAATAATTGTTGGATCTGATAGTTTTTGTTTGATGACTTATCGATTAAACTATTAGCCGATTTTTCATCAAACAGAAAAAATCATCTCCAATAATTATTTAAATTTCCGATTGTATTGTATGGTATTTTTGTCTGTTTATTTACTTATTCAGTATCTATTCACCAATGTACACATTGCACACAACGGAAATTAAAATCAATTCGATTTCATATTGATTGGCTCATATGCCGATTTCTTAAAGGGTCTCATGGTTGAGGATGGGCATGGCCATCCTTACGAGGTTGGTTAAAGCCCTTGTTGCTTTAATCAATCATAACCCGAAAACGACATTGGTCTATATACCAATCACCATGCACCAGGGTCTCATGGTTGGGGATAGGAGCACCTATCCTCACGAGGTTAATTGAGTCCATATACTTGATTAACCATAACCCGCTTCCATTTCATCTCAGCACACGTATCAGAATACTTTTGCAATTAAAATTACAAACCTCGATTCAACGTCGAGCGCATTTTCTAAATTCTTTCATAAAGAAAACTCAAGTGTTTAAGTCGTTGGATGCTAGACTAATTGTTTAAACACTTGCAAAAAATGAACCTCGAATCTTTAAGTCGTTGGATGCTAGACTAACTACTTAAAGATTCTTAATAACGTGAACCTTGTTTCACTTCACTCTTTCATAAAAGAAAACTTTTGGATGATAGACGACTCGTTGAACATTGAGTTCATCTTGTTTCTAGTATTTGAATCATAGGATGCTAGACTTGTGGTTCGGTACTTTTTCATCCATATAAAAACAATTCAACCCATTCAAAAGTTCTTTTCTCGCTCATACGCGATCATAAAACTCTTTTCGGATAAAGAGTGTGCAATAGTCGCTTCAAAATGCGAGCGAGGACTTAAGCTTTTCAAACAAACAAAACAAGTCCTAGCTCAAAGCATTTGAAACGTCTAAATGCACGATTTTTCAGATAAAATCAATATAACCGATTAAAGCCTTTTTAAGAGGAACTACAGAGTTTTGACTTTCCCATCGCACAAGGGAATATGTAGGCACACACGGTTTTGAAACCGTGCCAAACTCAAAATAATAAGAAACAAATTCTGTTTTCTTTTAGCATCCATAACTTAGCAACACACACACAAACGCGTAGAATTAAATGGGTCCCATCGAGTACGATGGATGTAAGGGGTGCTAATACCTTCCCCTTCCATAACCGACTCCCGATTCCACTTTTTGGTCACGTAGACCGCCTTATCCGCATGTTTGGGGTTTTATCTATATTTCCCCGTTCTTTTTAGAACGAATAAAATTAGGTGGCGATTTCACTGTTTTCGAGAATTTAAAAGATTTTTGAAAATCGAGTTGCTTCAGTTGGCGACTTCACTGGGGATAACCTTTAAAATTATTTTTGACTAAGCGAGTTAACCCTAAGTTAATTCTTCGCTTGTGTGTTTGATTATTGCTTTGATGTTTACTATTTATTGCCAATTATTTCTTTATACTATCCTGTTGATGTATTTTGATATTGGGGCATTTGTTGGTTATGGTTCATAGATAAGCCCAGTACCCAGGCTTCTAGGAAACATAAGTTTAGGGTGGTTGAGTAGCTTAGGTCCATTGGACATCCGTGTTCTTTGGATCGACGTGAAGACCACGACTTAGAGTTGGTCGTTTTAAGGGGATTGTTGCACCGTATGCTAGTGCGGGGTAGCAATTTCTGGACAAGTGGCCTACAACTCTAAGTATTAGGATGTCCAAAACTGAAACCGACCGCTCAAAGGATTTTTGAGTATCCCTTTTAAAAGCCGTTTCTTGGAGTATACTTTTGAGAATATTATCGTCATGACGATTATATTTTTAAAAGGGGATCTGAGTCTCCGAGAAACATTTAGCAAGAAAAACACTAGAACCAACCTTGTTTGGGGAATTGTTGAGTGGGCGTCGAAACTCTGGCCGACCAACCCGTGACTTATCCTGTGATCTGCACTGTTATTGGATTTCACTTAACTCATTTGCATTGCATTGTTGCATTAATCATTCATGCTTCATCACATTTGTTAACATTTTCAGGTATCTTTAAAGGACTCATTCTTGAAAGTAATCAGACAGCGCAATGGATTCTAACAGAAAAAACAATCCTCACATCAACTTCAAATTTCCAAACACTCAGATGCTGTTAAGACTCAGGGGAAAGGTGAAGCATGCGCAACTGAACAACTTCCATACCAGATATGGGTGGATCTTGGAGCTTTTGGATATTGACACTGATCACAATGCTTTGAAAGCATTGGTGAAATTCTTTGATCCTTCCTTGAGGTGTTTTACGTTCCAAGATTTCCAGATGGTTCCAACAATTGAAGAATTCGAAAGATTGTTGAATTGGCCTCTAAAAGACAGTATTCCTTTTACCAAGTTGGGGGAGAATGTAGACGCCAGTGATGTAGCAGCTGCTTTGGGTCTTCCGGTCCGAGAGATAGGACCAATGTTAGTGGAAAGAGGGATTCCCAGGGGTTTCTTAGAAAAAAGAGCTGAAGAATTGTCAGTGGGGGAAGGAAATTGGAAATCATTCAGTGCCATTCTAGCCTTGTTGGTCTTTGGAGTAGTATTGTTTCCAAGTCATGATGATGAGTATGTGAGTCAGCCTGCAATCAACGTGTTCCTTTCAGAGAATCTCGTACCATCTTTACTAGCAGATATGCTCATCAACATTCATACTCGATACGCCAAAAGAAAAGGAGTAGTGATGTGTAGTTCCGCCTTGCTCTATTCTTGGTTGAAGTCCCATATTCCTCAACGAGAGCCTTGGGTTAATATCCTGGAGAATCTGATTTGGTCTCAGAAGTTGGCTTCTCTTACTGCTAGCGGAGTTCTTTGGTATTCCCCAAATTGGTATACATGGGAGGTTATCACTCATTGTGGGGCGTTTCCTAACGTTCCACTCATTGGATCCCGAGGGTGCATTAACTATAACCCCAGATTGGTTCTCAGGCAATTGGGATGTCCTCTGGAAACCGCGCCAAAGGAGGAGTTTTTGAGGGAGTTTATCTTATTGGATTTTGGAATAGATAATCCGGGTTTGTTGAAGCAGATACAGAAGGCTTGGACTCAAGTTCACAAGAAAGGTGCAGAGCTCAGAAAGAGAGGGAATGGTGATGGGGAACCTTATGATTCCTGGATACGTAGGAGGGTTATGGAAGTAAAATTTCCGTTTACTGTGGAGGTGCCATTTGATGTGCCAGAGCCTGAGGTCACTCATGTCCCAATCGATGAGTTTAATAAACTTCAACTTACTATCACGGAAATGCAAGTTGAGGAAGGTCTACAACAGGCTGCTCTTACTCGTGTTACTCGGGAAAGAGATGAGGCGATACAAAGCCTCAAGGAAAGGGATGTTGAGTTACTAAGCAGCCAAGAGCAGGTGGAAACAGAAAAGAAGGCGAAGTTCCGGGTAAAAGGCAATTTAGATGCGGCAAATTTTGAACTAAGGGAGTTTAATCGAAAGTTGGCTAGAGCTGAAAAGCAAAGGGGAAAGGCTTACGCGGATGAAAAAGGCTATCCAGGCGAAGCTAGATCAGAAAGCAACGCTTAACACTCAAATTCAAGAGTTGAAGGCCGCACTGAGAAATGTGGAATCTAGTTTAGCACATGAAACTCGCCTAAAAGAAAAGGCTCGTCTAGCACGTGACTTAGACTCCGCGGAGCTATCCCGAAAGATCCAAGAGTTGGACACCGCAAGGGATCTAGTAGCCCGATGGGAGGCATCGTATGGAGAGTTAGAGGCCCAGTGCGAGGGGTGGAAAGAAGAAGCCAGTCATCAAAATGAGCTTTGGGTGGACAGAGGAGAAACTATTTTTATCTTGGAAGAACAGAACCAGAATTTATATGACAACTATTCCGGTTTAGTGGAGTTTTGTAGGCAGTTAATGGTGGAGGTTCCGTGGCGGCTTGAGTCAGCTGTGGAAGACCTAGAAGAAAGTCGAGTGCCTCCGGCGGTGGAATACTTCATTGGTCTGTGCAGAGATATGGTGGAGCGGTTCCAATATGAGATAAGAAACTTCAGGCCCCGGAGGGGACAACACTTCTGATCTCCTTTTGCTTTTATGTTTCTTCAACTCCAGTGTACCTATTGAACTAAAGCGGACCTACGGGTCCTGCTCTTTATTTTGCCTCAAAAGACTAATGTTTGTACTTTGATTATGTTAAATGAAGGAGTTGATTATCCATTGCGCGTGCTAATTATTTGCAAGTGATCGGGTCCGATAAAGATTCTTAAGAATGGGAACCAATCATAAATCGTTTTTGCATTAAATCATACATAATCGTGCATATTAATTAAAAGCAAGCACCAAGCTCATTGCATTTTTCTCTCCTCAGATTCAAGCTGACTACTAGAAGTCCGTACGAAACCAGAGTCAACGTGAGAAAAGCAATGGATCAATATGCGACAAAACAAATGGCTATGCAAGATGATATTGATACACTGAACACAAAGATGGATCAGTTAATGGAAATGCTTACAGCTCAGCATGTAAGAGAAGAAGAGAGGGCCACCACTGCCGCCGCTGCCGCCGTTGCCGCCGCTGCCGCCGTTGCCGCCGCTGTAGCTACAGCTAACAACGCAGCCAACAATGCATCTAACAACGCAGCTGTCGTCGTTCCTCCCGTCGTCACCGAGAACATAAGGGCTCTCCGAAGCGATACTCCATTTCCAAGAGGGCAAGCATTTAATCCTCCGTTATATGGGATGCCATTTGATTCCTTTAACGGAGCAGAGAATCAAGCAAATGTTTCTGCCTCCCATATCGCTAATCAAGCTATGGGGAATGACGAGCAAAGGCAAGAAGAAGATGAGCAAGGGCATCTGTGGTCCACAACTCCTCAAGGCGAGGAAGATCAACAAGATGACTATATGAAGCAGTTTTACCAAAATGTGGAGCCCTGCGGGTAATCCAAATCCTTTCCAGGATGTGACCGCTCAAAAGATGTGTAAGGAGTTGGCCGAACAAATGAAAGAGCTGAGAGGGAAGAATGTTGTTGGTCTGAGCGCTGCAGACATGTGTCTAGTGCCCGATGTTGTCATTCCTCCAAAGTTCAAAGTGCCAGATTTTGAGAAGTATAAAGGGGTGAGCTGTCCAGATACCCATCTAAGAATGTATTGTCGCAAAATGGCAGCACATGTCAAAAACAGCAAGCTGATGATCCACTATTTTCAAGACAGTCTTAGTGGAGCTTCTTTAAACTGGTACATGCAACTCGAAAAGATAAACATTCGCTCTTGGGATGATCTATCCAGTGCTTTCTTCAAGCAATACCATTTCAATACTACTTTGGCCCCTAACCGTGTACAGCTTCAGAACATGTCACAGAAAGAAAGGGAATCGTTTAAGGAATACGCTCAGAGGTGGAGAGAAGTGGCTTCGAGGGTGCAACCTGCTTTGGCCGAAAGGGAGTTGAATGATTTGTTTATGGGGACATTTCCCGTACAATATTATGAAAGGTTGATCGGAAGCACTTTCTCTGACTTCTCTAATCTAGTAATGGTGGGTGAGAGAATTGAAGAAGGATTGAAGACCGGAAAAATTTCCGGAGGGAATGTAGGACCGTCTGCAGTAAAGAAGATGTTCAATGGTTTCAAGAGGAAAGAGGCCGAAACCAATGCTATATATGGAGCCAGAGGAAGAGGAAGGGGAAGGTCACCAGCTAGATCTGCTCCTGTCCAGGTCCCCTATATGTCATATCCTTATGTGGCTGCCATGTAGTTTCCGAGTATGCCGTATCAACAACCAATGCAAGTGCCAATGCAGTATTCAACTCAGGTTCCGCCGAACCAGGTTCCACAACAACGACAACAACTACAAATTCAGAATCAGAACAAGGGTCCAGTTCAACAAAGGAGTCCACACTATCACAAATATACCAAAGAAGAAATTCAGCCTATCCCTATGACATACTCAAGTCTTCTGCCGTATTTAGTCCAAGATGGAAGGGTGATACCAAGAGAATTGAAGCCTGTTCCAGGGCCTCCTAAGCCATGGTTCAACGAGAATGCCAGGTGTGCTTTCCATGCTAACTCTCCAGGACATACTACAGAGGATTGCTTCGCTTTCAAATGCAAAGTCTAGGAATTAATTGACCGGAAGTTGTTAACTTTCGCTGATGTTCCCAACATAGCCAACAATCCATTGCCGAGGCATGGGACATCATCAGTGAATGCTTTAATTGAAGAAGGAGGTCTAGTTATGGAAGTAGGGCAATTGAAAATGTCCTTAAAGAAAGTATTTGAAGAACTGAAGAGTGCTGGTTTGTTGGAAGAAGGGCATGATGGCTGTTTGGTTTGCCAAGGCAATCTCGAACATTGTGTGAAGTTCAAAAATTACCTGCAAAAATTGATGTATCAACATTTGGTCCAGTTTAGCCGAACTCCCGCTGAAATGGAGGTGGATGTAGTGGTCCCGCTCATCAATAATAGGATACTTCGTGTATCTCCTGTCCCAGAAGAAGAGCCAGTTACTGCAGTGGAACCAATGACGGTTTATCCACCTATCCAAACCCCCTATGGAAATACAAGAGCTGTGTGCCTTGGAGGTATGAACCTGAAGTCGTCGTAGGTGGCAAACCAATGGTGTTGGAAGAAACTACTGTTCAGAACATTACCGGTCCAAGTGGTATGACCCGTAGCGGTCGAGTTTATCATCAGGATCCAATGAAGAATAGAGGTGCAGAAAAAGTGTCAGATATTCCTCCAAAGAAAGTCGGAGCTACCGATTTGAGCACAGAAGAGCTGAAAGATATCTTTAAGCCGAATGATGAGACCTTAAAAATCATCAAAAGGAGTGACTACAAGGTAGTCGATCAACTCAGTCAGACTCCAGCGAAAATTTCAATCTTGTCTCTGTTAAGAAATTCTGAAGCCCACAAAACGGCCCTGTTGAAATTTCTTGATAACTCGTACGTAGCTGAAGATATCACCATCAATCAGTTAGATGTTGCAGTTTCAAACTTAAACGATGGTAGTTGCTTGTCATTCACTGACGCCGATCTCCCTCAGAATGAAGGCAGTCACAACATGGCACTCCATATTTCTGTTACATGTGGTGGGACAACTCTTGCCAGGGTTCTAATGGATACAGGCTCAGCCCTGAACGTAATTCCAAAGACAACGTTAGCTCAGCTGCAGGTAGAAGGGGCAATTATGAAACCCAGCTCTCTAATTGTGAAGGCTTTTGACGGATCGCGTAGGATGGCGATAAGGGAGATCGATCTTCCAGTGCTAATTGGACCCCAACTCTTCAATATTACCTTTCAAGTAATGGACATTTTCCCGGCTTATAGCTGTTTGTTGGGAAGACCCTGGATCCATAGTGCGAAAGCGGTCACCTCAACTTTACACCAGAAATTGAAGTTCTTACTAAACAACCAGATTGTGGAAGTTAGTGGAGAAGAAGATTATTTGGTTAGCCACTTGTCCGAATTCAAATATGTGGATATTGGGGATGAGGTTCATGAAACCCTCTTTCAAGCTTTAGAGATTGTCGGAAATGTGCAAAAAGAAGTAAAGACTGCTGAAAAGCCCATAGGCAATATAACCTGTTGGCAAGATGCCAAAGCTCTTATTGATGCCGGGAACCCCGAAGGTTGGGGAACCGTGATAAATGTAGAAGAAAAGAAGGACAAGTGCGGGCTTGGTTATCAACTATCCTCCAGGACCAGTGGAAGTTCGGAAATGGAAAAAGGAAAGATCCCTCATCTAGAGGATACTTTTGTTGCAAAGGGTTTCCGCTCCGAGAAGGCTATCAATGCCCTTGAAGATGATGAGCGCACAGTGGATTTTTCTCAAATGGTATTCCGTACTCCTCCTGGAGTGGCCCTCAAGAATTGGACTGTCAAGGACGTTACCCCTTTCATTTCATTTTCAAAGTAATTTCTGGCTTTTAAAAAAAACTAAAAATCCTGTGCTCTGCCTAAAGCATGAAGGATTATTTTGTAGGGCTTTGTATATGAATGGTTTTTTTGTCTGCAATGAAAAGCTCATTTTGTTATTCACTTTGAGATCCCTTTTATTGTTTTACTTTATCTTTCCAATGCATCTAAATAAAAGCAACAACACTTTCATTGTTTTTCCTGCTAAACGTGCATATCTAAAGATAAAATCAATCATTTACGCAGATTACCTGAAACTGAGCCTATTGAGCATAGCCATGCTATAACTCCTCTTGACTTCGATTTCCCAATCAACCAAGCCGAAGAGGATGGTGAAGAAGACTATGAACTCCCTGAAGAGTTAGCACGTCTAGTTGAGCACGAAGACAAGATGATTCAACCTCATCAGGAACCAGTGGATGTGATCAATCTGGGTACTGAAGAGGATCAGAAGGAAGTCAAGGTTGGAACTGCCTTGGGGCAAGAGATAAAAGGTGAGTTGGTCAACCTATTGCGAGATTTGCGGATGTGTTTGCCTGGTCATATCAAGACATGCCCTGACTTGATACGGACATCGTTGTGCACAAGTTGCCACTAAAGCCCGAATGCCCGCCCATAAAGCAGAGACCGAGGAGGACGCATCCTGAGATGGCTAAGAAGATCAGAGATGAAGTCAAGAAGCAGTTCGACGCCGGTTTCCTTGCTGTGTCGGTATATCCAGATTGGATTGCCAACATTGTGCCTGTCCCCAAGAAGGATGGAAAGGTTCGAATGTGTATAGATTACAGAGACTTGAATCGAGCCAGCCCGAAGGACGATTTCCCTTTGCCCCATATTGATGTCTTGGTCGATAGCACAACACAGTCCTCAGTTTTCTCGTTCATGGATGGTTTCTCCGGATACAATCAGATTAAGATGGACCCGGCAGATATGATGAAAACGACGTTCACCACCCCGTGGGGCACTTTCTGTTACAAAGTCATGCCTTTTGGACTGAAGAATGCGGGGGCAACTTACCAAAGGGCCATGGTAGCTCTTTTCCATGACATGATGCATAAAGAAATTGAAGTATATGTGGATGATATGATCGCCAAGTCTCAGACCGAGGAGGAGCACATTGTCCATCTCAGAAAACTGTTTGAAAGATTGAGGAAGTACAAGCTTCGATTAAATCCTAACAAGTGTACTTTCGGAGTCCGGTCCGGGAAGCTGCTTGGTTTCATAGTAAGTCAACGAGGTATCGAGGTAGACCCCGACAAAGTGAAAGCCATTCAAGAAATGCCAGCACCGAGAACGGAGAAGGAAATTCGTGGTTTCTTGGGACGCTTAAATTACATTTCCCGATTCATTTCGCATTTGACGGCTACTTGTGAACCATTATTCAAGTTATTGAAGAATGATCAAGCCATCATTTGGAATAATAATTGTCAGCAAGCATTTGATAAGATCAAAGAGTACCTACAAGAGCCGCCTATATTGATACCGCCTGTGCCCGGGAGGCCTCTCATCATGTACCTCACTGTACTCGAAGGATCTATGGGTTGTGTTCTGGGGCAACACGATGAAACGGGAAGAAAAGAGCACGCAATTTATTATCTGAGTAAAAAGTTCACCGAGTGTGAAAGTCGGTACTCTCTGCTAGAGAAAACTTGTTGCGCTTTAGCGTGGGCCGCCCGTCGTTTGAGACAATACATGGTGTGTCATACTACAATGCTGATATCCAAAATGGACCCTATCAAGTATATCTTCGAAAAGCCAGCTTTGATTGGAAGAGTTGCACGTTGGCAGATGTTACTATCTGAATACGATATTCAATATGTAACGCAAAAGGCTATCAAGGGAAGTGTGGTATCGGAATATCTCGCCCACCAACCTATGAAGGACTATCAACCGATGAGATTTGACTTCCCAGACGAAGATGTCATGTTCATTAGAGAATGCAACATTCCCGGACCAGAGGAGGGACCCGAGCCAGGATCCCGGTGGACACTTGTGTTTGATGGAGCATCCAACGCAGTAGGGCATGGAATATGGGCAATTATAACCTCTCCAACAGGTTTTCATATTCCATTCACTGCCAGAATCTGTTTCAATTGTACCAACAATATGGCGGAATACGAAGCTTGCATCTTCGGGATTGAAGTAGCTATTGATTTAAGGATCAAAATCCTTGAAGTTTACGGAGATTCAGCACTCGTTGTTTGTCAGGTCAAGGGAGAGTGGGAAACTCGTAATGAAAAGTTGATTCCGTACAGAGATCATGTTTGAAGCTGATACCATACTTTGACGAGATTACTTTCCATCACATCCCTAGAGAGGAAAATCAGCTAGCTGACGTTTTAGCCACTTTGTCTTCGATGTTCAAGGTCAAGTGGGCTAATGAAGCACCTTCCATCACTATTGAGCGCCTGGATGAGCCTGGCTATTGTATGACGATTGAAGGAGAAACTGACGGCAAACCCTGGTTTTATGACATCAAGCAATACATGGAAAATGGCGAATACCCAGAAGGGGCATCCATTACTGATAAGAAGACTTTGAGGAAGTTGTCTGCCAACTTTTTCTTGAGTAGTGGAGTGCTGTACAAGCGAAATTTTGATTTGGTCTTGCTCAGATGCGTGGATAGACACGAAGCAGATCAACTCATTAATGAAATTCATGAAGGTTCTTTTGGTGTTCACGCAAATGGGCATGCAATGGCAAAGAAGATCCTCAGGGCTGGTTATTACTGGATGACCATGGAAACAGACTGTGTTGTTTATGCATTGAGATGTCACAAGTGTCAGATTCACGCTGATAAGATGCATGTGTCACCCTCTCCCCTGAATGTTTTGACTTCTCCATGGCCATTCTCTATGTGGGGAATTGATATGATCGGAATGATTGAACCGAAAGCTTCTAACGGACATCGATTCATACTAGTCGCCATAGACTACTTCACCAAGTGGGTTGAGGCTGCCTCATATGCGAAGGTGACGCAACAAGTGGTTACCCGGTTTATCAAGAACAATATAATTTGTCGCTACGGTACTCCAAGCAAGATTATCACCGATAATGGGACAAATTTGAATAACAAGATGATGAAGGAGCTCTGTGACACGTTCAAGATAGATCATCACAACTCATCCCCCTACAGACCGAAGATGAATGGTGCAGTGGAAGCCGCCAATAAGAATATCAAGAAAATCTTGCAGAAAATGGTGAAGACGTATAAGGATTGGCACGAGATGTTGCCTTTCGCTTTACACGGGTACAGAACGTCTATCCGCACTTCGACAGGAGCAACACCTTATTCTCTTGTTTATGGCATGGAAGTAGTACTTCCTATAGAGGTGGAGATTCCTTCTCTCAGAGTTTTGATGGAGACAGAGTTGGAAGAAGCGGAATGGGTTCAAAATAGGTATGACCAGCTCAATCTGATTGAAGAAAAGAGGTTGACAGCCATCTGTCATGGCCAACTTTACCAGAAAAGAATCAAGAGGGCTTTCGACAAGAAAGTACGACCCCGCATGTTCAGAGTGGGCGAGTTGGTACTGAAAAGGATAATATCTCAGCATAGAGACCCTCGCGGGAAGTGGACACCAAATTATGAGGGACCATACGTGGTGAAGAAAGTTTTCTCAGGAGGAGCTCTTGTTCTCACTAACATGGATGGAGAAGACTTGGCACACGCTATCAACTCAGACGCGGTCAAGAAGTATTATGTCTAAAAAAAAAAAAAGAAGAGAAAGAAAAATTAAGCCTGGTAAGCTGAAAACCCGAAAGGGCGGCTTAAGCAAAAAAGGGTAAAGATCCCGGTGAACCAAAATCTTCTGAAGATGGTTCACGCAAAAGTTAGGGAATGTATAAAGACATAATGCTACAGTGGATGTCTCCGGGCCATTACAAAAGCTCAGATGGAAAGGATTAGTTCAATCACTATCTTCAGAAGCGAAGTGATGAAGAATAGCAGTCAGGAAGAGGGATAGCATGTTTAGGTTCAATAGCGTTCAATTTCAATTTCGTTGTTGTTTTAAGAAACGTGTATAGATTCACTTTCCCTGTGTATTCCTCATAAAGGAATGTGCATCTTTATGTACATCATCCCTGCTTATGAGTCATTTTTCTCATATTTTAATAAAAAATTGTTCAGTTGAACTTCATTTTTTGTCCTACTTTTTTATCTTTTCTGCGTGATTAACTTAATGTCGCTGCTGTTCTAGGTAAATTTAAAATCATTCATATGATAGAATCATGAAATTTTGAAGCTTAAAATTGTTTTGATTCACGAAATGTCAGGGGTGACTGACTTTCTAAGCATTACGCCTTTCCTCTGATTTGGAAGTATCTCTGTATCCAGACGTTGTCTCCCCTGTGAGAAGCTCATTGCAATGACATGGGTGACTTGAATTATTGGCCTTTGCTCTTCATTGATCCCCAGTGACGTCAGACATTCAGTTTGATAACCAATACATCAACCAGGATATTCATGCATAATTCATTCATTCATTCATCCATTCATGTCATATCACGGCACATTCATGTCCGAGCCTTTTGCCAGAATCCGGAATCTGTTCAAAAAAATATTGGATGTAGGAGCCAAAGATTTCATGACAATCTAGCTTTTCTCCCCAGTGCCAGGCGGATGCTTGGGCGACAGACAATTGATAGTAGTATCAACTCTCCAATGAGGTCTCTTCCCCAGAGAATCGATCGATCATCCCCAGTGAACTCTTATGACAACAAGATCGTTCAATTGGATCCCCCAGTGATGTCTTCCTTCTCTCAACAGTCAGGAAATCATACACCATTCGCATTAGAAAAAAATCATATCATGCATATCATATCATGCACTTCATACTCATGCATTAGCTTCGGCTATTTGTTTTGCAGGTTTTTCAACTGAAACTGTAAGTATCCTCGTAAGGATCAGATTGAAGGATTAGTTCTCAGACGACAAGTTATCCTCTTTTCTACAAGCGCAAGTTATATACTTGTATGGATCTTAACAACTGATGGTTTCTCCAATTGAGATGTTTTCCCCAGCGAAACAGTTCTCTCTTTCAGATGGACTCTAATGTCAGCAAAATTATTCAACCGGGAATCCCCTGTGAATTTTCCACACGGTTTTCTTACGAAGTTTCCCCAGCGAAGTTTATTTCTCTCCCCAAGTGGATCTCCTTCAGAAAGGATTACTACAACAATATCTATTGGTATTTTCAAAGATTCCTTTCAGACAAGGATCTTCCCTGGCAAATTCTACTGACGGCGAACTCCGCGTTTCGTTCTCTGAGCTGTTCTCAGAAAATTACAACAAACTTCTGGTGCGTTTATTTCCCCAACAAGTTATCAACTACTCAACCAATAAATATCCACCAGGTAGGATGTTTATTCAATCTCAAGATATTTCTCCAGCTCAGACGTTGATCTATATATCCACTTGCTGCAACGCATTGTCCATACAATATCAGCAAATTGAAGCTCATTACCCTAGAAGTTTTCAGTCACGGGCGCTGAATCTGATTCTTCTATCAACGGTAAAGCTATCTGCATACAAATTGAAGATCTTGTCAACTCAGAAGTTGTTCAACATGTCCGTACATGTTCAGTAAGATCTCTCATCAGCAGAAATGTCGGAAACAAGATTTACCGACTTCATAAACATCTATATCACGCCGATGGGCTGGATATTATTATGTTTATCCCCAGAGAATTGCATTCTTGGGTGCGCTACTGATTTTGTTCTGCGGGTAACTCAGAAGTTACACGGTCAAAGATATTCAGCATGCCATGGCTCCTCGCACTTTCGTGCATCAACAATTTCGATATTGTTCTAGCCATCTATTCAGAGAACTCTTTGTTAAGTTCTCAATCATGTCAATCAGAGAACTCTTTGTTAAGTTATCAATCCTGTCAATTAGGGGACTCTTTGTTAAGTTCCCAATCATGTCATTTCATTTCTGTTTAAGGTCTCCAGGTAGTCCTTAGTCAATCATAGAACTCTTTGTTAAGTTCTCAATCATGTCAATCAGGGAACTCTTTGTTAAGTTCCCAATCATGTCATTTCAATTTTGTGTAAGGTTTCCAGGTATTCCTTAATTCAGAGAACTCTTTGTTAAGTTCTCAGTCATGTCAATTTTTCAATATATTGTTTTTCTTTTCGCTTGAGAAGTTCGTTTCTCTTCTCATAACATTTTTCATTAAAATTTGTTGTCAAAGTCATTTCGGTTACACAGTTATCCCCAGTGTTGTTAAAATCTCCTAGTAATTGTGTTAAAGCATTCCGTTAATGCTTAGTAAGTTTTCTCTTCAAGCGTTTTTCTTGGCTCCGTAACCAAGATTTGTTATCTGTTTTCTTTTGTGGCATTGGTTTCCCGCGTCGGGCAATTTTTCGGGATTCTCTGGTATTCAATCCTCTTACACCTTGAACGTTCAAAAGTTGTCGATCTTTCTCACTTACCAGGTCTAAGATGATTGAATAGGGGCAACTGTCGCACCCCAAAATTTACCCTCCTTATCATAGGTCTTCTTGGATTTTTCTTGCTTGGGAATGAGTTCAAAAAGGTGGATTTATTGATGTCTTGGTTCTAAGTTGGCTCGCCTTGTGGCCGGGCATATGACTGAAGTTCCCATGTTTGAGTTGAGCGGTAGTACAATGGTCGGATTTGCGGTCATAATTTTCTTGCTTAATTCATCTGGAGTTTTGAGTCAAACTTGGAAATTGAAGTTTGAATTTGAGAACGTTTAGAGTTCGTGGTGGATTACCTGATACATTAAGTTTTTGATTCGTATGAAAACTTATATGTTTATGCAAGCAAAGTCTGAAATATCTCATTGCTTCATTTTCAACCAAGAGTATTTCAAACGATGGTTCAATTGATTCAAGAGATTTAGAGCAAATAATTTGTTCGGGATTCAAAGTGTTTGGTACGCTTAAAATCCTATATTAATTTCAAGATACGAGGAGAATGTGAGTTTTGTTGTATCTAAAGATTCTAATTGGTACAAGTCCGTCCAAACATCAAACCATTTTTTTATTCACAAGATTCAAGAGATACAAAGGAAAAACTTGAGTATTTTTGTTTCGAGTTACTACAATGTTACGACAATTTTTATGAGTTGTACAGATTGTGACATTTGCAAGCACTGATTCAAATTCTATTAAAATTTCAACATCCATTCAAACTCAAATGGTTTACATATATCATTTCCAAACTACATAAGATTTGTTATTACAAATTCATACGTTTCATCTCAAATTTACAACTCCTACAACTATTTTCGGCAAGTTTTGTGTCATGAAAATTATAAGAAAGGAATTGTTACAAGTATGTTCAGTTTGCAAGGTTCTACAAGCAATCCTAAATTCTACAAGTTTCTAAAGTTTCCTAAACTAATGCTACGATCTCCGGTTGTTTCGAACATTTTGTCGTCCTCCGAAGCTTTTCTTCATGAATAGCCGTTCCTCTTCATCTCCATGCCGTACCATCCGCTCCACCAGTTACCGTCACATGAAACCAGAGAAAAGAAATCGGGTTAGAAGTTACAAAACATAAACATAAAACAGTGCAAGAAATTATCAAAAGGAATTATTCGAGAAGTTCATCATTAGGCGTTGGCGGGAATCAGGTTTTGTCAATAAGCCTCAGAATCTCGAAGATTAATCATCGGCGAATGTTTGTTTGCAAATCAGGGGTTAACCCGGTTCACAAACAAACATAACGGGCTGCAAGCATTCAGAAAAGCACGACGGGCAGCAGACGATAAACAGCGACATTTTAATTCCGAAAGCATACAAGAGGCAACAAATCTAATTCTGGGCAGCAAGTAAATAAAGCGACAGATTCAGTTCCGGGCAGCATACGAGCAAGCATATACATATCGGTTCACAGTTTAATATTCCCACACACAGGACATATATAACCAGATTCATGATAAGGCAGCATGTATAAGTAGTGATCATCACAGTTGCAAATCCCAACAGCCAGCATACAAAGGCAATATCAAGCATATGTCTAAGGCAGCAGGGACAGGTTGAGAAAGTCAGAGGAAAAGAAGAGTAGAGCAGGGATAATTGAAGAAATTCAGAAAAGAAAGAAATCATCACAGTTAAATGCAACAACACATTGAGCCACAAAAGTCACAGCATAGCAGGTAGCAGCAGGGATGGTTTGAGAAAGAAAAAACCTCAAAAGTCAACAAAGTTGACAAGCACACACATCACAGGTCAGCAGGTAGCAGCAGGGGCAGTTTTGAGAAAGCAGAAAGCAAGCTACAAACACTCAATGCATTGCAGAGCAGAGCAGTTTGAGTAAAGTCAAAAAGCAGAACACAGTTTTCATCATGATAAGCAACTGAGGCAACTAGGGAAGGGACAGAAGATCAGGCAGAATCTGTTCAAGTGGAGAGAGAGGACATAAAAGAGAAAGGAGACATATAGTTCACAAGTTCAGGAGTTAAGAAAAGGAGGAGAGAACACCAACATCAGAAAAAACACGAATCAAAAACCCCAAGTGCAGGAGCTGTTCTTACCATTTCAGAAAACAAAAAAATCAAAGTAGAGGATCTGTTCTTATCATTAAAAAAAAAACCGAAACACAAAGAACCCAGAAAGATCCCAGAACATCATCTAAAATCAAATAGACGAAGTGCAGTATCAGTTCGAGATTTTTGAAACAACAAACCAAGAACCTAGTTCAAATCATAAGCGAAATACCCACAAACCCAGAAAGACATTCAACACAAAACATAAGAACACAAACAGGGCAAGCCTAAATCATCATTTTCTCCGAACCAAGCGCCTTCAGAAATTAGTTTTGTTCAGAAATCATTTGTTCTGACAATTTGAGAAAGAAGAAGAAGAGAACAAAGATCGGAACAATCTCACCCCGGAGCAAGAAGTGGTTGAAGCCAGCCATTTAGGGTTCCAAACCTCCAAAGCTCCAACCGGTAAGCCAAAGCTGACTGAAACAGAAATCAAAAAACAAACCATGATCAGAAATCAAAACACCACAGATCAATCGATGCATGCAAACAGAGATTGAGAGATGAGAGATTCCCGTTTGAGATCGATCGCGGCCATGAGAGAGAGAGAAACACCAGAGCGACGGCGAGTGAGAGAGTGAGTTCTGGTGAGGAAACGATGAGAATCGGCGCGAGAGAGATGGTTGAGGGTTTTGTCATACCCCAAAATTTGCCCTCCCATTTCTCAAAACATTCTATACATATATGCTCAAGGATTCCTCAAGAGTTGATCAGATGAACACTCTCCTACACAATCAACCCCAAACTAGGGTTTGGCATTTCTCAGATCCAGATGGACTTCTAATATTTCCAATGGTTTTCATGCTTCCTCATATGCTTCAAAGACTCTCCATGTCAAGCTTCAAGCCTTACAAGTCAAGTTTCCTCAGACAATTGCTCAGATAGTTGAAAATCAGTTGTATTGGACAAAAGTCAACTGTGGTCAACATACAGTCAAAATTCCTGATTTTTGGTCAACATCCTCATTTTGAAGTCACATTCATCATTTGATCAAGGATTGATCATGATTCATCAAGAAAACTCAAGATTTGCACAAAAGTCAAACTTTCCAAATTAGGGTTTCTAGGTGAAAAGTCAACTGAACTTTGACTGATCATAACTTTCTCATACTTTCTCAGAAAATTTTCCACCACCTCTTGTTTTGAAGAAAATTCAATTCTCTACAACTTCATGTCTCACAAGAATGTCCAAAAAATGCTTCAGTTGAGAGGTATGGCTCAAAACATTACAGGTCCTTTTCAAAGTCAACAAAAAGTCAACTTTTTGTTTTGAAGATATATTGAGCATGGTAACTCCAATTGAGATGAAACCAAAGACATTGTTTAGAGGACTCTTAGAGCTTTCCAAAAAGTCCAAGAACTCTCAAAAATGTGGAAAATTGAGCAAGATACACTATTCAGAAGTTGGGGAATTTTGGACAATTGCACAAAAGGACATATTGGCAAAATGCAAAATTTTCCAAATGGGCCTATAATCTTTTGATCCAAACTTGTTCATGACATGATTTTTGACCCATAAATGCTTGGCCTTGGTAATTTTCTATTTTTATGATTTATATTTGAATTTTATAACATTTAATTCAAAAATAAATTATATAAAATATGAAAATTAAGTATTTTTTCCAAAAGGGCTGATTTTATATCTTCCTTAATGTCCAAGAAAGCCCAAGATATTTGCCAAATTCGTGCTAAGCCTTTACATGGAAGGAAAATCAAATTTTTTTCAAAATTTGATTTGTTTTAAAGAGAAATTTATTGCACATTCAAGATCCAATCTTTTTTCACTCTTTTTGCCATCTTAATTCACTCTATAAATACCAAGCAAGCTGCACATCAAAGGACACGAAACCCTAGACCAAGAGAGAGTCCTTATTTTGCCAAAATTTTCCAAGAAACTTGAAAATTCGAATTTTATTCTCCAGTCATTCTCAACCTCTTCCAGCCATCCAGACGTGCTCAGGGGGTAAGTATGAGTAAGAATACACCATTGTTATTGATCAAAGCAAGCCAAATCGAGCCATATACATTCATACATATTTGATTTTTTCTTGAAATTGCATTTTTATTATCTGCTTGTTTTAATCGATTCTAATGCTTTCATTGTGTTCCTGAGGTTCCTTAAACATGATCTGGGCCATCGTTTGAATGCTTGAACGTTAGAAACACGAGATGCCATACTTAGGGCTTTGAGAACTGTGAGCGTCGAATCACAAATTACAGGCCGATTCAAAGAAAACGGAGACCACCATTGGACTCGCAGACCTTGATTTAGGGGGGGTAGCATTAACCATAGCTTTCGAATTCGTGTATTCTGCAGGTTAGGAAAATTGGACGGCCGGAGAAGACGACCGGAGCTAGGGCTCGGTCCGACCGTTGACTCGGTGGATGCAGGCGTGGCAAAAAGAAACAACGTGATTCGTCCATTCATAAGTCCGGGGGTCCACATGTGAGCTGACTGTGTTTTGAATATTCCCAGGACGCGTCATCATTCATATGTTATTGTTTTCAACAGTTCCAACACAAAGAGCCAAGTGTCCCAGTGGTTAAGGCGTTTCCTGTGCAAAGATACTCTCCCATGTCCCATTCGATTCCAGCACGGTTTTGGTTTCTTTTTCTCAAACTTCAAACTTTTCAATTATTTTCATATTTTTCTTATTATTTAATATTTTGCATATTATTTAATTTCTTTTCAATATTTTATTTCTGCATTAAAAATTCATCAAAAATTAATTTTCTTTTTGCATTTATTTTCTAAAAATATTTATTTAATTTAATAAATTTAAAAATATAATTTTGCATGCATATTTATTTTTATCTATAATTTTGCATTTAAATCATTGTAAATTCATTTTTAATTATTAAATTGCATCTAAAAATCCCAAAAATTATTTTAGCATATTTATATTATTCCAGATGTATTAATTTTCTCATATAAAATTTGCATTTTTTCTAACATTTTCTCTTATTTCGATTTCATCATATTTTCCGATTTCTCTTATCGTTTCACAGGTTATTCCGCTTCAGACGTTTCTTTACCGTTTTCATTTTTTCAATAATGTAACTGTTTATGGGATGTAATAGTTTAAATTAGGCTTTTATTTTCCGCACTTTCAATTATGTATCTGCCCCAAAGCCATGTAATAGCGTAGGACATTTATCTTTCCGCATCTTTACATTCCGCATTTTAATTCCCGCACTTATAAATTGCTAGTAATTAGGCGTGTATGGCAAGATAATAACGAACTTAACCCACTAATTTCCAAGATAATATGTTCTGAAATCAACACACTCTTTCACACATGCACCCCTTAGGTAATTCTCTCGTTGCCTTACGAATTCAAAATGGTCATGTCCCTCGAACGTAGAGGTATTCTAGCACCGTTGCCTTCAAAACAAATCATCATAGTCCCTTCGATACAAAGATCATAAGACCCACGATGTCGCCTCCGAATACATGATCTTGACCTCGATTGTCGCCTACGAAAAATGATGATAGTCCCTTCGAATGTGCTAGGATACTTCCTACAAGTTGCCTTCTATGACCATCCGATGTCCCTTCGAATGTCCCGCTTACATCCAACGAATAGGGTTACCTACCAACTAATGGTATGGATAGCGCTATTCTAAAGGAAAGTAAAACAACACGAAAACGACCAATTCTGAGTAGGTAATAAGACTTTTAGTTGCTTGCTCTATCAAAATACTTTTCACACCTCACACTTTTTTTCAAAGTTCAAATTCTTTTCAAAACGAAACATTTCCAACACTTTGTATACATTCCTACATGAATCATTACAAAGTCAAAGCGAAATGCCTTTTCAAAACATTTTGTCAAACACACAAAGCAATTTTTAAAAGTGATCTAAGAGCAACTAAGAGCCGTAGATAACTACGGATGGAAAGGGTGCTAATACCTTCCCTTTTCATAACCTTCTCCCTTACTCGTAATCTAACGAAGGTCTTTTTCTGTACTTTTACCTTCCCTTAATTGGATAAAAATAAAAGTCGGTGGCGACTCTTGCTATCCGCACATTTGCGATACAAAAACACTAAAAGTCAGTTCACCGTATTACAGAACTGGCGACTCTGCTGGGGACACCCTAAAGAGAGAATGCCCTAAGGATTTATAGATTACATTTACAGCTTTCTGTTTGACTTGCTTGCTTTATCTTTAAGGGTTGCTTGGGTATTATATTGTTGGGGGATCCTACACCCGGATCCGGGTTTCCTTTTAGGTAAGTGGCATTAGGTCATTGCGACCGCTAGACGTATAACTAGACGGTCAACATGATGGCTACGTTAGCGTGACACTTTGGTTGTCCCGATACTCTTCATTCCCAAGTTGAAGATAGTATTTGGCTTCTGCGTGGTGTCGTCAAGCGCTAACTAAACTTTTAGAACCTTAATTGACCCATCTCAGCCATTAGAAGGTAGTGAGATGGCCGGCTTTGGTGCAGACTAAGGTTGGTTAATACTCGATGCTACGCTCATTGAGATCAGACTTTTGGGACATTTTCGGTCGACCACTTGGTAGTCGTATTGAAATAAGCGCCTACGAGAAAGATCAATGATGTGAGATTCCTAGAACCCGGTTACTATTAATAGGACAGGATGAACCAACTCAAACTTTTGGTGGGGTAATCACCTAGACCTCATGCGAGCCTTAAACCTAGGCTCATTGTGTGAATTGTTTGTGTGTGCCAAACATGACATCATGACATCATTTGCATTGCATATCATTTCTAACCATTTCAAGGATCTAGGGATTTATCTTTGCTCTGTTTTGTAGGGATTATGGCTTCTAGAAAGACTATCCGAATCAACTTCATGGGTATACCTTCTCAGCTCAAAGAATTGGTTTCAGAAATTCCCGACCATGCTCAGTTTATCAAAAGACATGGTTATCTACTTGATTTGGTTATCTCCGGTTTTGAAGACGATATGATGCATGTCCTATTCCAGTTCTTTGATCCGAAACACCATTGCTTTACATTTCCAGATTATCAGTTGGTTCCTACCTTGGAAGAGTTCTCTAAGCTACTTGGGGTACCTATTCTTGACCAAATGCCATTCACCGGTTTAGAAAAGGTTCCTAGGTATGAAGACATTGCATCAGCCTTACATCTTAAGCGCTCAGACATTGAAGCCAATTGGGAAACCAGAAGCGGAGTTAAGGGTTTACTTTCCAAGTTCCTAATTAGGAAAGCCCGAGAATTCCTCAAAGTTATGAGTTTCCATGCATTTGAAAACACTGTGGCCATGCTAATTTATGGTTTGGTTCTCTTCCCTAACTCGGATCAATTCATAGATGTCAACGCCATCAAGTTATTTCTTACCCGCAATCCAGTGCCTACTTTACTTGGAGACATCCTACATTCTCTCCACACTCGTACTACTAAGAGACAAGGAACTCTCATGTGTTACATACCGTTACTTTCCAGGTGGTTTATTTCGCACCTTCCTCCATCAGTTTTGAAGAACGAACAAAGGATGAAGTGGTCTCAAAGGTTGATGTCACTCTCTCATTCAGATATCCGTTGGAGCCTTTTCTCTCAAAAGGACTTCACATTCATTGAGCGTTGTGGAGAATTCCCTAATGTACCACTACTTGGTATAAGGGGAGGTATTACTTACAATCCTTCTCTAGCTCTACGTCAGTTTGGTTTCGCTCGAAGAGATGGTCCTCATGATATGCTTCTCCAAGATATTGTGTTCGACTACAACCACGATCTCCAGAGTTACCGTCGAAGGTTCATACACGCTTGGGGCATGGTAAAGAAGACTGATACCAAGACTTTGGGGCACCAAAACCCCACTCCTTGGGAACCTTACCTCAAATGGGTGCGAGCTCGAGCTCAAAACCTCATGATGCCATTCGCGCCGGTTCTACCAGTGATTATGGAACCTGTTGCTATAGGTGACGTACCCTACTGCTCTCCATCCCGACATGCCTACTGATTTTGAAGACTTGAAGAGATCCTGGATTCAACTAAAAGAAGAAAGGGATACCTTTGAAGCTCAGTGTTATGCAAGTGAGAAGAAAGTGCTAGAGTTGACCAAGCTACTTCACGAGGAGCGCAACATCAACGCCTACCTCGGCACCAAGAGGAAGCGCCCATGGGAGACCTAGAAGCTTTATGATTTATATGTTTTCTTTTATTGTTTTGAACTATCTTTTGTACTTAAAAAGAAAAGAATAAAAAGAGAACTAATATTTGTTTGCTCATTGCTTGTTTAACAAATTTAAATCCTAGAGGTCCTTGAAAACATTGCATAGCATTCGCATAAACATTGCATATCATGGCATAACATTGCATAACAGGTACACTGGAGATTGGTTTTCTCATTTTCTCGCTATTTATTTTAGCGTAAATGGCTCTCGAACAGATGTCAAAGATCTCCAGTTCGAGAATGCTCGGCCAAGCAGATGTTCACCGTTTGGTCCAAGGCCAAGAGGATCCAAGAAGCTCATCAACAAGAAGAAGGTTGTGGGTCTACTCAACATGGGCGACGCTACAGGGTGGTCCTAAAGTGGTCATCGGCTTGAACTCTCGGGGAAGTGTAAGAATGAAGGGAGGACAAGGGTGATGGAAGGCAGCCAACGTGAGCCGAGAAGGGAGAGCGATCAAGACGATCATAGCCAATACTCGATGAAGATGACAAGTACAAGCAACTTGAAGACCGTCAATGCTGTGGAAAACCTCAAGATGTCCGGCTGAATTTTGATGATCCGAGTCTTGTCCTGGTGTTGTGATTCCTCCCAAGTTCAAAGTTCCAACTTTGCCAAGTATGATGGCATTTCTTTCCCTAAGCGCATTTGAAGTCCTATGTTCGAAGATTAACCCCACCGATGATGAAAGTCAGGATGCATTATTTTCAAGAAAGTTTGTCCGAACTCAATTGGAGTGGTATTATCACTAGAGAATGACCGTATCCGTACTTGGAGTGATTTGGTGATGCTTTCTATAGACAATGAGTACAATGTGAATTGACACCCACTGCATGCAACTACGAGCATGTCTATGGGTCGTGACGAAGTTCAAGGAGTATGCTCGAAGTGGAGAGATTTAGCGAGTTCAACCACCCTTGTCCAATAGGGAATTGGTTGATATGTTTATGGAACCGACGGCCCATTCTTCAATCATCGATTGAAACTCTTCACCGGATTCACCGAGTGATATTGACAAAGCGAGCGATCAAGCTGGTATCAAAGTGGAAAGATTCGTAGAGACATCTTCAAATGCCGCAAAGAGATCTTTTGGTGGTAAGAAACTAATGTTGTGTATGGTCGAAAAGCCGAGCCAAGACCGACCGCTCAACTGTGGGAGCAGTTGTGATCTCCAATCCTACATCACCAACCTCGAGACAACGTAACGCGCCACGAAGACAGTTTACAAAGATCAACATGCCATTGTCGCAAGCCTTGCAACACATGTTGAAAGCAGAGCTGATTACCTTGAGGGATCCTCCTCAGAATGTCAACACTTCCTCTCCGAGATATAATCCTAATGCTAAGTGTGCTTACCACTCCAACAACCCTTGACATAACACTGATGATTGTTGGGCTCTGAAGAACAAGATTCAAGACATGATTGAAGCTAAGCAAATTGAATTTGATCCTCCCGTTGAAACCCCGAATGTGATCAATGCGCCTATGCCTAACCATGACAAGAGTTCCAATGATGTTGGTGATGATACTTATGTTTTCAACATAGATGACTTGACCATTCCTCTGATGACTATTAAGAAAGATTTGCAGCAAGCCGGTGTCAATCCAGGATGCCCAGAGAATTGTCGTTGGTGCCCATCTGCACCTGATGGCTGTGCTTGGTTGAGAAGACGTGTTCAGTGCATGATGGATAACCGTGAAATACTATTCCTGAGACCACCTGTGCAAAAGCTGTGTGAAGGCATGTCTAAGCTGAAGATCGAAGACGTGAATGAAACCGTACCAGATGTGTGGGATACCTTGGGGCAGCCAAGTGGAAAGTATGACTACATGGTGAAGTACGCTGTCCCTGAGAGCTACAAGATTCCTGTTGAAGATGTTAAAGTGACCGGATGGGGTGACGATTTCCCAGAAGACTATGCCGATGTTAACACAATAAGGATTTCCTCTGCTGATCCTGTGCCTAGAGTGGCACCCCTCATTATCACTTCTCCAAGACCAGTTCCATATTCCTCTGACATGGCGTCAAGCAAGACCCTCTGACCGTTGAAGACCTTACAGTTGAAGCTTTCATTCCTGACATTGACAACATCACCGGATCAAGTAAGGTGACCAGAACCGGAAGAGTGTTCTCTCCAGAAATCTCTCCTCCAAAAGACACCGCGACTCCAGCTCGCATTCCAGCTACTCAACCAATATCCCCAGCCAGAGGGAAAGAACCAGTGACTCATCCTGCTCAACCAGAAGTACCAAAGGAAGTTGCTGAAGACACCTCCAAACAAGAAATGGAGGAGATTCTGAAGATTATCAAGAAAAGTGACTACAACGTTGTGGAACAATTGGGACAGACTCCGTCCAAGATCTCCATGCTTGCTCTGCTCTTGTGCTCCGAGGCCCATGCTAATGCCTTGGTGAAGTTTCTGAAGAATGCTCACGTGCCGCAAGACACTACCACTGACCAGTTTGAAGTTTGTATTGCTATCCTGGCTGCCAACAACGGCCTAGGCTTCTCTGATGCTGATTTGACTCCTGCCGGAAGGAATCACAACAAAGCCTTGCACATCTCTGTTGAATGCAAGGGCGTTACTTTATCTCATGTTTTGGTGGATACTGGTTATGCTCTGAATATCCTACCGAAGACTGCTTTTGATCGCCTCGATGTCGAAGGGTTGGTTCTGAGACCCAGTGACATCATCGTACGAGCTTTTGATGGTTCTAAGCGAACAGTGCTTGGAGAGCTCACTCTGCCTGTTAAAGTCGGTTCCCAGACTTTTGACTCCACTTTCTTTGTCATGGACATCCGTCCAGCTTACTCTTGCCTACTTGGACGCCCTTGGATACATGGGGCAGGCGCTGTTACCTCTACCTTGCATCAGAAGCTGAAGTACCCGGTGAAAGGGAAGGTTGTTACAGTGTGTGGTGAAGAGGAATATATGGTCAGTCATCTACAGTCATTCCGATACCTCGAGGTGGAAGGTGAATTCTTTGAGACTCCCTGTCAAGCTTTTGAAACAGTTCCCAGAGTCGTGCCTGTTGACTCTCCCGTTACTCCTGAAGTTACACAAGCACCTCCTAGAATGGCCTCCCTAAAAGATGCTCAAGTTGCTGTTGAAGAATGTGGTAGCACTATTTGGGGACAGCTCCCTGATCTTCCTTTCAAGTTTGACAAGACTGGTTTAGGCTTCACTATCAAGGGTCAGAAGATGATACGCCGCGAGCGCGCTGGCCAACTCCCTTTCCGCATCAGTCAGAGTGGAATCCATGCTATAGAAGACGACGACAACGACTTCGACATCAGCAAGTGGATCTTTCCAACTCCCGACAACGGACTCAGCAATTGGAAGACTGAAGACGTCATACCAATCTCCTTTAGTCAGGAGTAATTATTTTTGTCTTGTTTGCTTTTCGTATTATCTTTATGTTTGAACAATAAACTCTAAAGCCTAGTGCCTTGCCCGGGGCATCATGGCTCGTTTGTGAGGGTTATTATCTGTCATTTGCATATTTTCATTCAATAAATTCGTTGGACTTTTGCATTCAATTGTGTCTTTCTTTCTTTTACTTTATCACCCCTTCAAAAGGCTATGTGTTCTTACACACACCCACGTGATACACTGCAGAATCACTCCGAATCTCGTTAATAACAGCTATGCTATTGCTAAATATGACTTCGATAATCCGATCTACCAAGCCGAAGATGAAAGTGAGGAAGATTGTGAAGTGCCAGGAGAACTTGTCAGATTGCTACAGCAAGAAGAGCGAGTTATACAGCCACACGAAGAGCAAGTTGAGGTTGTGAATTTGGGTACTGACGAAGACAGAAAAGAGATCAAGATAGGAGCGGGTCTTGAGAATAGTGTTAAAGAAAGGTTGGTGCAGATGCTACGAGACTACATTGAGGTTTTTCCTTGGTCATATGAAGACATGCCAGGTCTAGACATTGATATTGTGGTACACCGATTGCCGACAAAAGAAGGTTTTCTCCCAGTGAAACAGAAGGTTCGCCGCATGCGTCCCGAGATGTCTGAGAAAATCAAAGCCGAAGTTATGAAGCAGTTCAACGCCGGTTTTCTAGCTGTTACCTCTTATCCGCAGTGGGTTGCAAATGTGGTACCCGTACCTAAGAAGGATGGTAAAGTACGAATGTGTGTGGATTACAGAGATCTGAATAAAGCAAGTCCGAAAGATGATTTCCACTTCCTCATATTGATGTTCGTTGACAACACCGCAAAGATAAGGTTTTTCCTTCATGGATGGGTTCTCGGTTACAATCAGATCAAAATGGCTCCCGAAGACATGGAGAAGACTACTTTTGTTACACAGTGGGGTACTTTCTGTTACAAAGTTATGCCGTTCGGATTGAAGAACGCAGGCGCCACTTACCAGCGTGCCATGGTGGCACTATTTCATGACATGATTCATCACGAGATAGAGGTCTATGTCGACGACATGATAGCTCGATCACAGACAGAGGAAGAGCACCTTGATCATTTGCAGAAATTATTTGACAGATTGAAAAAGTACAGACTGAGACTTAATCCTAACAAGTGCACCTTTGGAGTCAGATCCGGAAAACTCCTAGGGTTTGTTGTCGCGGTAAAGGTATTGAAGTTGATCCCGCCAAGGTTAAAGCTATTCAAGAGATGCCAGCTCCCCGCACCGAGAAGGAAGTCAGAGGTTTCTTGGGCCGATTGAACTACATTGCCAGATTCATTGCGCACCTAACTGCTACTTGTGAGCCAATCTTCAAGTTACTAAAGAAAGATCAAGTAGTGGAATGGAACGACGATTGCCAGATCGCTTTTGACAAAATCAAGGAGTACCTACAGAATCCTCCTATTCTGATGCCCTCCGCCGAAGGAAGACCTCTTATCATGTACTTGACAATGCTAGGGAATTCAATGGGGTGTGTGTTGGGGCAACATGACGAGTCTGGTCGAAAAGAGCACGCAATATACTACCTTAGCAAAAGTTTACCGATCGTGAAACAAGATACTCACAGCTGAGAAAACTTGCAACGCTTTGGCTTGGGCTCTCACGACTAAGACAGATATGTTGACTCACACTACTTGTTGATTTCCAAGATGGATCCGATAAAATACATATTTGAGAAACCAGCTCTCCGGAAGAATAGCAAGATGGCAAATGATCTTGACCGAATATGACATCCAAGACACTTCTAAAGCGATCAAAGGAAGTGTAGTAGCCGATCATTTGGCTCATCAAGCCGTAGATGACTATCGCCTATGCGTCGAGTTTCCAGATGAAGATGTTTTACTAGTTACTAATTGTGAAGAGCCAGGCCCAGACGAAGGACCTGAACAAGGATCCCGATGGACCATGGTCTTTGATGGAGCCTCAAACGCACTTGGTAATGGCATTGGCGCCATCATTACATCCCCTACAGGCGGACACACGCCTTTCACCGCCAGATTATGTTTCAATTGTACCAACAATATGGCCGAATACGAAGTGTGCATCATGGGTATTAAAGCTACCATTGACTTAAGAATCAAGTTCTTGCAAGTGTATGGAGACTCAGCTTTAGTGATCAGTCAGATTAAGGGCGAGTGGGACACGAAGCATCCGAATCTCATTCCATATCGAGAGCATGTTCTGAGTTTGATCCCCTACTTCGAAGAGATTACTTTTGATCACATTCCACGAGAAGAGAATCAGTTGGCAGACGCATTAGCTACTATGTCATCTATGTTCAAGGTCAGATGGGATAACGAGGCTCCCCAGATCATCATTGAGAGGTTTGACGAACCAGCATATTGTTGTGAGCTTGACACAGAAGAGAAACCTTGGTACTACGACGTGAAGAGGTATCTTGAGACTCAGGAATATCCCGCAGGGGCATCTGTCAACGATAAGAAATTCATGAGAAGGTTTGCATCCAAATTCTTCCTCAGCAACGGCATCTTGTACAAGCGCAATCACGACCTGTGCTTACTACGCTGTGTAGACCGGAAAACAGCGGAACGTATCATGGAAGAGTTACACGAAGGCGCATTTGGTACCCACTCCAGTGGGCATACGATGGCTAAGAAGATTCTGAGAACAGGTTACTATTGGTCCACCATGGAAGCTGATTGTCACCGTTACGCTCGATCTTGTCACAAGTGCGGATATATAGATAAAGTACGTACTCCTACCTCTGAATGTTCTAACAGCTCCTTGGCCATTCGCAATGTGGGGCATTGACATGATTGGAGAAATCAAGCCCACAGCTTCCAATGGACATCGTTTCATCCTCGCGGCAATTGATTATTTCACCAAGTGGGTAGAGGCAGCCTCATTCGCATCTGTTACCAAGAATGTTGTGGCTCGATTCATCAAACATAATCTTATCTGTCGGTATGGCACTCCTGAAAGGATTATCACAGATAATGGTTCCAATCTCAACAACAAAATGATCACCGAACTCTGCAAGCAGTTCAAGATCAAGCATCACAATTCTTCTCCATATCGGCCTAAGATGAATGGCGCAGTGGAAGCCGCCAACAAGAACATTAAGAAGATTATACAGAAGATGACAGTGACTTACAAAGATTGGCATGAGATGTTACCATTTTCTCTTCATGGTTATCGCACGACGGCACGGACATCAACAGGGGCAACCCCCTTCTCTCTTGTATACGGTATGGAAGCAGTCCTACCAATCGAGGTTCGATACCTCAACCGAGTCCTCCAGACGAGTTATGCGAAGACGATTGGGTCAGATCGCCTTGACCGATTAACTTGATTGATGAGAACGACTCGCATCCATCCGCCATGGATGATTTATCGAGCGAATGATCGAGCATTTAACAAGAAGGTCAAGCACCGAGTTTACCAAGTCGGTGATCTAGTAGTCAGCGAATCATTCTTCCACAAGGTGATCCCAGGGGCAAGTGGACTCCCACCTATGAGGGACCATTTGTAGTCAAGACAGATTTTCAGCGGAGCTATGATAGTTAGCACCATGGATGGCGAAGACTTCCCACACCCGTGAACGCAGACATAGTCAAAAATACTACGCATAAAGAGACCCGCTAGGTCGACGAACCTGTGCAAAAATAAGGGCATCTGGCGAACCAAAAGGGTTCGGGCAAAATTAAGGATATATACAAAACATGTACACCGGCAAGTCGAAAACAAAGGCGGCTTGGGCAAAAAGGGTATCGGTGGTGAAAACCCAAAAGGGCGGTCTAGGCAAAAGTTAGGGATTTGAGCGTACGACTATGTCTCTTCCAAATCACCTACTTCCAGACTACTATCAGCATTCAAGATTCAAATGGCGAAGATCAATTCAATCACTTTTTACTGACAGCAAGGAGATGAGATAGTTGAAATATATGAGTACTAGCGTAGTTGGAACTTAACGAGATTGTTTCCGCATAGCCTTTTACCTTTCTCCTGTATAAATTACTCGGCCATACGCCATCTTTCAAATAAATGCAAGTTTTCCTTCCAATTCTTGTTGTTGTTGTTGTTTGCATAAAGTCCAAACGTATGCTTTGAGTGATTATATGCATCTGACAATAAGAACTTGTTCGCAAACATACGAAAAGTGAACGTACAAAAGTACTTACTACAGGCTTCAGGAATTGTGATGACGACGAAAGTCACCAAAAGCATTCCCCCCCCCACAGAACACAATCTCCGCAGAGTTACCACTTGCTACAAATTCTCCCCGGCGGAGTACAAATCCCCTTTCACTAGTCCTAAGCTTCATCATCATCAGCAGTCTTGTCTCCAGCAGAGACATTTATCCCCAACAGGATGCATCCCAACAATTCTCCTTTCCCCGACAGCAACAGTATCTAGACTCGAAACTTGGTCAGATAGTGCATCGGAGGAAGCTTACATCTTTTATTCCCCACCCAGAGATTCCGACGGGCCCCAGATCCTTCCAACTCGGTCTCCAGGCGATTGTCGAATACTCCTCAGCAGGATCTATACACAAGATTCTCCAGTAGAGTACCACAGCATCCATCATTCATACATTACTTATAAATATCATAATTAGTGCATATATCATTCATACGCATCGTCATGCATCATACTTTGCATAAGGCTAACAATATTCTATCAAAATTTCTCTTGTTTTCTCCAAAACAGGTAAAAGTCATTTCTGACGCGAACAGGTCCAGGATTAATACCCGAATCCAGACGGGAAAACTATCTGAACGACCAACCTCGTTGTTCTCCAACAGCGGATCCAGGATTAATACCCGAAGCTAGACGGGAAACCTTATCCGAACAATCACAAGTTATCCTCCGATAACAGGCAGTGGATCAACACCCGATGCACAACAGGGAAATATCCACATTTCGCCAACTACTATCCCCTCAGAGTAATCAGCACGAAGATCTATTCTGACTCGCTCTTATTATCAACAGCAACTACGAGAGTCTGGCGTACGACTCAGTTGCCTTGGATGGCATCTTAAGCCCATCTCCAACTACTTGTCAACATTTCTCCTCTTTCAGAATGCTGCATATTTGGTTAAAAATCAATACAAACCAATAACTTCATTCAAAGACGAGCACGAAGTCTAACGTACGACTCTCCCCGGATGGCATCCTAAGCCCATCTCCCTCCAGAGACATCTACATAACCTAGCGTACGGTTCACTCCCCAGCGCCGACCTTTCCAGATGGCATCTTAAGCCCATCTCCAACAGTCCTCCTATCTACGCAACAATCTCGAGTCTAGCGTACGACTCATTCCCCAGCAAAGTCTTCGACTTCTCCAAATGGCATCTGTAAGCCCATTCTCGCATCGTCAATCAACGGCGAGTGCAAATTTTCAGGTGTACTCGAGTGTTCAATCATCTTCTACCTCCAGGTCACGAAAGGCAAAGCATGCCAATCTAACCCTTCCAGTACAAGAAGATTGAACAGGGGCAGCTGTCATACCCCAAAATTTGCCCTCATGTTTCTCAAGACATTCCATACAACCATGCTCAAGGATTCCTCAAGAGTTGGTCAGATGAACACTCTCCTAGACAATCAACCCAAACTAGGGTTTGGCATTTCTCAAATCCAGATGGACTTCTAACACCTCCAATGGTTTTCATGCCTCCTCATATGCTTCAAAGATTCTCTATGTCAAGTTTCAAGCCTTACAAGTCAAATTTCCTCAAACAATTGCTCAGATGGTTGAAAATCAGTTGTATTGGACAAAAAGTCAACTGTGGTCAACATACAGTCAAACTTCATAATTTTTGGTCCTCATTTTGAAGTTACATTCATCATTTGATCATGATTCATCAAGAAAACTCAAGATTTGCTCAAAAGTCAAACTTTCTAAATTAGGGTTTCTAGGTGAAAAGTCAACTAAACTTTGACTGATCATAACTTTCTCATACTTTCTCAGAAATTTTTCCACCACCTCTTGTTTTGAAGGAAATTCAATTCTCTACAACTTCATGTCTCACAAGAATGTCCAAAAAATGCTTCATTTGAGAGGTATAGCTCAAAACATTACAGGTCCTTTTCAAAGTCAACAAAAAGTCAACTTTTTGTTTTGAGGATATATTGAGCATGGTAACTCCAATTGAAGTGAAACCAAAGGCATTGTTTAGAGGACTCCTAGAGCTTTCCAAAAAGTCCAAGAAATCTCAAAAATGTGAAAAAATGAGCAAGATACACTATTCAGAAGTTGGGGAATTTTGGACAATTGCACAAAAGGACATATTGGTCAAATTGCAAAATTTTCCAAATGGGCCTATAATCTTTTGATCCAAACTTGTTCTTAACATTATTTTTGACCCATAAATGCTTGGCCATGGCAATTTTCTATTTTATTGATTTTATTTTGAATTTTAGAACATTTAATTCAAAATTAAATTATATAAAATATGAAAATCATATATTTTTCTAAAAGGGCTGATTTTATATGTTCCTTGATGTCCAAGAAAGCCCAAGATACTTGCCAAATTCGTGACTCATGCATATGGAAAGGAAAAATCAAGTTTTTAAGAAAATTTGATTTGTTTTTATTGGAAAATATTTGCACAATCAATGTCCAATCTTTTTTGCTTGCTTTTGCCATCCAATTCTCTTCTATAAATACCAAGCAATGCAGCCAGCACAAGACACAAAAACCCTAGCTCAAGCCAAACCCTTGTTATTGCAAAATTTTTCCAAGAAACTTGAAAATTCGAATTTTCTTTTCCAGCCTTTCTCAACCACTTTCAGCCATCCAAACGTGCTCAGGGGGTAAGTATGAGTAAGAATACACCATTATTATGGATCAAAGCAAGCTGAATCGAACCATATACATGCATACATAACTGATTTTTTCTTGAATTCGTATTTTTATTACCAGCCTATTTTAATTGATTCTAACGTTTGCAATGTGTTCATGAGGTTCCACTGGATTGATCTGGGTCATCGTTTTGGTGCTTACACGTTAGAAATACGATTTGCCATGGCTAGGGCTTTTTGAACTATTGCGATCGAACCGGTTGATGCAGACACTTTTAGCCAAAACTAACATCACCAATGGATTCGTAGGGTCCGATTTAGGGGGATAGGGTCTTTCTTTTCTGTTTATCTCGCGTGTTTTGCAGGATCCAAGAACCTCCTCATCGGAGAAGACGACCGGAGCTAGGGCTCCGGCGTCGGGGACTTGTTGACTCCGGTTGACAGCTTGCGTGGCGCGAGGAAGCAATCCGATTCGTCCATTCATAAGTCATGGGGTCCACATGCGAGCTGACTGTGTTTTGAATATTCTCAGGACGCGTGTACACATATATTCAAATGATTCCAGTTTTCCAAACACCAATTGCAACATGGCGCAGTGGTTAAGGCGTGGGATTTGGAAGATGCTCTCAAAGGTTGTGGGTTCGAACCACACCAGGACCGGTTCCATTCTTTTTCTTTTACAAACTTCACTTTTCAATTATTTTCCTATTTTTCTTTTATTTAATATTTTTGCATCATTTTAATTTCTTTTCTATATTTTTATTCTGCATTAAAAAATCATCAAAAAATATTTTTTCTTTTTACAGTATTTTCATAAAATGTTTATTTAATTTATAAAATTAAAAAACTCAATTTTGCATGCATATTTATTTTTATTCATAATTTAGCATTTAATTCACTTTTAATTGCATTTTAATTATTAAATCTTTTCCAAAAAATCCCAAAAAATTATTTTAGCATCTTTATGTTATTTCCAGCATGTATTAATTTTCTCATATAAAAACTTGCATTTTTTCTAACATTTTCTCTTATTTCGATTTCATCATATTTCTCGATTTTCTTATTCATTCACAGGTTGTTCCGATTCAGACGGTTTCTTTTACTGTTTTATTTTTCCAATAATGTAACTGTCTATGGGATGTAATAGTTTTAAAATAGGCTTTTATTTTCCGCATCTTTCAATTATGTATCTGCCCCAAAGCTATGTAATAGCGTAGGACATTTACCTTTCCGCATTTTACATTCCGCATTTTACTTTCCGCACCTTATAAACTGTTAGTAATCAGGCGTGTATGGCAAGATAAAATCAACATAGCTCACTCATAATTTTCAAGATAACATATCTGAATCAACACACCTCTTTCACACATGCACCCCTTCGGGTAATTCTCTCTCGTTGCCTTTCGATTAAATGGTCATGTCCCTCGAACGTAGAGGTATTCTAGCACCGTTGCCTTCAAAACAAATCATCATAGTCCCTTCAATACAAAGATCATAAGACCCACGATGTCGCCTCCGAATACATGATCTTGACCCTCGATTGTCGCCTATGAAAAATGATGATAGTCCCTTCGAATGTGCTAGGATACCTCCTACAAGTTGCCTTCTATGACCAACCGATGTCCCTTCGAATGGCCCGCTTACATCCAACGAATGGAGCTACCTACTAACTAATGGTATGGCTAGCGCTATTCTAAAGGAACGTAAATAATACGAAAACGACCATTTCTGAGTAGGTAATAAGACTTTTAGTTGCTTGCTCTATCAAAGTACTTTTCACACCTCACACTTTTTTCAAAGTTCAAACTCTTTTCAAAACGAAACATTTCCGAACACTTTGTATACATTCCTACATGAATCATTACAAAGTCAAAGCGAAATGCCTTTTCAAAACATCTTTCAAACACACAGAAAGCACAATTTTCAAAGTGATCGATAAAGCAACTAAGAGCCCGTAGATAACTACGGATGGAAAGGGGTGCTAATACCTTCCCTTTTCATAACCTTCTCCCTTACTCAGAATCTAACGAAGGTCTTTTTCTGTACTTTTACCTTCCCTTAATTGGATAAAAATAAAAGTCGGTGGCGACTCTTGCTATCCGCACATTTGGATACAAAAAATCCTACAAAGTCAGTTCACCGTATTACATGGAAGCCGCCAACAAGAACATTAAGAAGATTATACAGAAGATGACGGTGACTTACAAAGATTGGCATGAGATGTTACCATTTGCTCTTCATGGTTATCGCTACAAGACGAACATCAACGGGCAACCCTTTCTCTCTTATACGGCATGGAAGCCCCACCCATCGAGGTTCGATACCCTCAACCGAGTCCTCCAGACGCAGAGTTGGCGAAGACGATTGGGTCCGCACTCGCCTTGACCGATTAATTTGATTGACGAGAAACGACTCGCATCCATCCGCCATGGATGATTTATCGAGCGAATGATCGAGCATTTAACAAGAAGGTCAAGCACCGAGTCTACCAAGTCGGTGATTTAGTAGTCAAGCGCATCATTCTTCCACAAGGTGATCCCAGGGGCAAATGGACTCCCACCTATGAAGGATCATTTGTAGTCAAGACAGTATTCTCAGGCGGAGCTATGATTCTTAGCACCATGGACGGCGAAGACTTCCCACACCCTGTGAACGCAGACATAGTCAGAAAATACTACGCATAAAAGAGACCCGCTAGGTCGACGAACCTAGGCAAAAATAAGGGCATCCTGACGAACCAAAAGGGTTCGGGCAAAAGTTAAGGATAAATACAAAACATGTACACCCGGCAAGTCGAAAACCTGAAAAGGCGGCTTGGGCAAAAAAGGGTATCCCAGTAGACTGAAAACCCGAAAGGGCGGTCTAGGCAAAAGTTAGGGATTTAAGCGTACGACTATGTCTCTTCCAGATCACCTGCTTACAGACTACTACTATCAGTATTCAAGATTCAAATGGCGAAGATCAATTCACTCACTTTCCACTGACAGCAAGGAGATGAGATAGTTGAAATATATGAGTACTAGCATAGTTGGAACTTAACGAGATTGTTTCCGCATAGCTCTTTACCTTTCTTGTATGCAAACTACTTGGCCATACGCCACATTTCGAATAGATATAAATTCTTTCTCTTTACAATTTTCACTATTGTTATTTGCATAAGGTCCAACGTTTGCTTTGAATGATTATATGCATTAGACAATAAGAACTTGTTCGCAAACATACGAAAAGTGAACATACAAGAGTACTTTCTACAGGCTCCAGGGATTGAGATGACGGCAGAGGTCACCAAAAGCATTCCCCCGCAGAGCACAACTCCCACAGAGGTGTCACTCACCACAAACCTTCCCCAGCGGAGTATGTGTCAGTCCAAGAGCAATAAATTCCACTCAATTAGAATCATGTTACATCAGTCTCCAAGCAGTAACACTTCATCCCCAGCCGAGATGTCTATCTCCGGCAAATATCTCTCAGCAGTCCCCCTGTTTTCTCCAGCAGTATTATCCAGACTTGGAACTTGGTCAGGTAGTGCATCGGAGGAAACCTATACCTCTCATATCTCAGTTAGAGGTTACAACGGCTCCTAGATCCTTCTAACCCGGTCTCCAGCAGCTACCAATTGCTCTCCGACAAGATTTTTCACTTAAAATCCCCAGTAGAGCGCCTCTTCATTTTTCCCCAGCAGGATCTACACACAAGATCCCCAACAGATTGCCTCCCGGACCCTCCCAGCTTCAACAATATCTAGGCTCAAGACTTGGTCAGATAGTGCATCGGAGGAATCAAAGTTATCATCCTCTTTTCTTCCCCAAGCAGAGTTTCCACCCACTTCAATCTTCCAGCAGAACATTTACATCTTCTTCAAGATGGATATGTTTTGAAATACTACAACATCCATCATTCATACATTTCTCATAATATATGCATATGTCATTCATACACCTTATCATGCATCATACTTTGCATAAAACTAACCATATTCTGTCAAAGTTTCTCTTGTTTTCTCCAAAACAGGTGAAAGCCACTTCTGATGAAAACAGGTCCAGGATTAAGCCCCGAACTACGACGGGAAAACTATCCAAGCAACCACCCTCGTTGTCCTCCGACAGCGGATCCAGGATTAATACCCGAAGCTAGACGGGAAACCTTATCCGAACGATCACAGGTTATCCTCCGATAACAGGCAATGGATCAACACCCGATGCACAACAGGGAAATATCCACATTTTGTCAACTACTATCCCCTCAGAGTAATCAGCACGAAGATCTATTCTGACCCCTTCTTATTATCAACAGCAACTACAGAGTCTGGCGTACGACTCGGTTGCCTTGGATGGCATCTTAAGCCCATCTCCGACTACTTGTCAATGTTTCTCAGCTTTCAGAATGCTGCATATTTGGTTAAAAATCAATACAAACCAATAACTTCATTCAAAGACGAGCACAAAGTCTAACGTACGACTCCCTCCGGATGGCATCCTAAGCCCATCTCCTTCCAGAAGCATCTACAGAGCCTAGCGTACGGTTCACTCCCCAACATCGATCTTTCCGGATGGCATCTTAAGCCCATCTCCTGTACAACCATCTCGAGTCTAGCGCACGACTCATTCCCCAGCGAAATCTTCAGCTTCTCCAAATGGCATCTATAAGCCCATTCCCGCATCATCAACCAACAGCGAGTGCAAATTTTCAGGTGTACTCGAGTGTTCAATCATCTTCTACCTCCAGGTCACGAAAGGAGAACATGCCAATCTAACCCTTCCAGTACAAGAATATTGAACAGGGGCAGCTGTAATACCCCAAAATTTGCCCTCCCATTTCTCAAAACATTCCATACATCTATGCTCAAGGATTCCTCCAGAGTTGATCAGATGAACACTCTCCTACACAATCAACCCCAAACTAGGGTTTGGCATTTCTCAGATCCAGATGGACTTCTAATATTTCCAATGGTTTTCATGCTTCCTCATATGCTTCAAAGACTCTCCATGTCAAGCTTCAAGCCTTACAAGTCAAGTTTCCTCAGACAATTGCTCAGATAGTTGAAAATCAGTTGTATTGGACAAAAGTCAACTGTGGTCAACATACAGTCAAAATTCCTGATTTTTGGTCAACATCCTCATTTTGAAGTCACATTCATCATTTGATCAAGGATTGATCATGATTCATCAAGAAAACTCAAGATTTGCACAAAAGTCAAACTTTCCAAATTAGGGTTTCTAGGTGAAAAGTCAACTGAACTTTGACTGATCATAACTTTCTCATACTTTCTCAGAAATTTTTCCACCACCTCTTGTTTTGAAGAAAATTCAATTCTCTACAACTTCATGTCTCACAAGAATGTCCAAAAAATGCTTCAGTTGAGAGGTATGGCTCAAAACATTACAGGTCCTTTTCAAAGTCAACAAAAAGTCAACTTTTTGTTTTGAAGATATATTGAGCATGGTAACTCCAATTGAGATTCAACCAAAGACATTGTTTAGAGGCCTCTTAGAGCTTTCCAAAAAGTCCAAGAACTCTCAAAAATGTGGAAAATTGAGCAAGATACACTATTCAGAAGTTGGGGAATTTTGGACAATTGCACAAAAGGACATATTGGTCAAAATGCAAAATTTTCCAAATGGGCCTATAATCTTTTGATCCAAACTTGTTCATGACATGATTTTTGACCCATAAATGCTTGGCCTTGGTAATTTTCTATTTTTATGATTTATATTTGAATTTTATAACATTTAATTCAAAAATAAATTATATAAAATATGAAAATTAAGTATTTTTTCCAAAAGGGCTGATTTTATATCTTCCTTAATGTCCAAGAAAGCCCAAGATATTTGCCAAATTCGTGCTAAGCCTTTACATGGAAGGAAAATCAAATTTTTTTCAAAATTTGATTTGTTTTAAAGAGAAATTTATTGCACATTCAAGATCCAATCTTTTTTTCACTCTTTTTGCCATCTTAATTCACTCTATAAGTACCAAGCAAGCTGCACATCAAAGGACACGAAACCCTAGCCCAAGAGAGAGTCCTTATTTTGCCAAAATTTTCCAAGAAACTTGAAAATTCGAATTTTATTCTCCAGCCATTCTCAACCTCTTCCAGCCATCCAAACGTGCTTAGGGGGTAAGTATGAGTAAGAATACACCATTGTTATTGATCAAAGCAAGCCAAATCGAGCCATATACATTCATACATATTTGATTTTTTCTTGAAATTGCATTTTTATTATCTGCTTGTTTTAATCGATTCTAATGCTTTCATTGTGTTCCTGAGGTTCCTTAAACATGATCTGGGCCATCGTTTGAATGCTTGAACGTTAGAAACACGAGATGCCATACTTAGGGCTTTGAGAACTGTGAGCGTCGAATCACAAATTACAGGCCGATTCAAAGAAAACGGAGACCACCATTGGACTCGCAGACCCCGATTTAGGGGGGGTAGCATTAACCATAGCTTTCGAATTCGTGTATTCTGCAGGTTAGGAAAATTGGACGGCCGGAGAAGACGACCGGAGCTAGGGCTCCGGCGTCACTGATCGGTTGACTCCGGTGGATGCAGGCGTGGCAAAAAGAAACAACGTGATTCGTCCATTCATAAGTCCGGGGGTCCACATGTGAGCTGACTGTGTTTTGAATATTCCCAGGACGCGTCATCATTCATATGTTATTGTTTTCAACAGTTCCAACACAAAGAGCCAAGTGTCCCAGTGGTTAAGGCGTTTCCTGTGCAAAGATACTCTCCCATGTCCCCAGTTCGATTCCCACTGGCACCGGTTTTGGTTTCTTTTTTCTCAAACTTCAAACTTTTCAATTATTTTCATATTTTTCTTATTATTTAATATTTTGCATATTATTTAATTTCTTTTCAATATTTTATTTCTGCATTAAAAATTCATCAAAAATTAATTTTCTTTTTGCATTTATTTTCTAAAAATATTTATTTAATTTAATAAATTTAAAAATATAATTTTGCATGCATATTTATTTTTATCTATAATTTTGCATTTAAATCATTGTAAATTCATTTTTAATTATTAAATTGCATCTAAAAAATCCCAAAAAATTATTTTAGCATATTTATATTATTCCCAGCATGTATTAATTTTCTCATATAAAAATTTGCATTTTTTCTAACATTTTCTCTTATTTCGATTTCATCATATTTTCCGATTTCTCTTATCGTTTCACAGGTTATTCCGCTTCAGACGTTTCTTTACCGTTTTCATTTTTTCAATAATGTAACTGTTTATGGGATGTAATAGTTTAAATTAGGCTTTTATTTTCCGCACTTTCAATTATGTATCTGCCCCAAAGCCATGTAATAGCGTAGGACATTTATCTTTCCGCATCTTTACATTCCGCATTTTAATTCCCGCACTTATAAATTGCTAGTAATTAGGCGTGTATGGCAAGATAATAACGAACTTAACCCACTAATTTCCAAGATAATATGTTCTGAAATCAACACACTCTTTCACACATGCACCCCTTAGGGTAATTCTCTCTCGTTGCCTTACGAATTCAAAATGGTCATGTCCCTCGAACGTAGAGGTATTCTAGCACCGTTGCCTTCAAAACAAATCATCATAGTCCCTTCAATACAAAGATCATAAGACCCACGATGTCGCCTCCGAATACATGATCTTGACCCTCGATTGTCGCCTACGAAAAATGATGATAGTCCCTTCGAATGTGCTAGGATACTTCCTACAAGTTGCCTTCTATGACCATCCGATGTCCCTTCGAATGTCCCGCTTACATCCAACGAATAGGGTTACCTACCAACTAATGGTATGGATAGCGCTATTCTAAAGGAAAGTAAAACAACACGAAAACGACCAATTCTGAGTAGGTAATAAGACTTTTAGTTGCTTGCTCTATCAAAATACTTTTCACACCTCACACTTTTTTTCAAAGTTCAAATTCTTTTCAAAACGAAACATTTCCGAACACTTTGTATACATTCCTACATGAATCATTACAAAGTCAAAGCGAAATGCCTTTTCAAAACATTTTTGTCAAACACACAGAAAGCAATTTTTTAAAGTGATCTAAGAGCAACTAAGAGCCCGTAGATAACTACGGATGGAAAGGGGTGCTAATACCTTCCCTTTTCATAACCTTCTCCCTTACTCAGAATCTAACGAAGGTCTTTTTCTGTACTTTTACCTTCCCTTAATTGGATAAAAATAAAAGTCGGTGGCGACTCTTGCTATCCGCACATTTGCGATACAAAAACACTAAAAGTCAGTTCACCGTATTACAGGTTTCGGTGAGGACAATCGAGAGAGATGAGAATGAAGCCGGTTCATGTGTATTACCATTCTGAATATTTTCTTTCTCTCTTTTCTTTTTTTTTAAAAGGTATTAAAAAGATATTTAAAAATAATTTAATTTTCCTATTTTTATTTCTTTTATGAAATCGGTGGTGACAAGTGTCACCACCTTATTTTTGTCTTTTTCTCTAAAAAATCCCTTTTTTATCTTGATATCTTTTAGATTAATTTATAAGAAAAAATGTGTTTTATTTGAAATTGTAAAATGATGATACATCGCTTGGGCCGGTGGAGTGTTCATTTCGAAGAAGAAAGATCCGACGCACCTAATCGCCAGCAATGCGACAAAGTTTCGCGGAGTATTCAAGATCAGATGGTTTTCTTGTCGCACCGTCCAGAACCACGGCAATTCAGGCTATTTCTAAATTTCGTTCTTTTTCAATTAATTTATTTTATCGTAAATAATGTTCTTGTTGCGATGTAATAAATAATTGTTGGATCTGATAGTTTTTGTTTGATGACTTATCGATTAAACTATTAGCCGATTTTTCATCAAACAGAAAAAATCATCTCCAATAATTATTTAAATTTCTGATTGTATTGTATGGTATTTTTGTCTGTTTATTTACTTATTCAGTATCTATTCACCAATGTACACATTGCACACAACGGAAATTAAAATCAATTCGATTTCATATTGATTGGCTCATATGCCGATTTCTTAAAGGGTCTCATGGTTGAGGATGGGCATGGCCATCCTTACGAGGTTGGTTAAAGCCCTTGTTGCTTTAATCAATCATAACCCGAAAACGACATTGGTCTATATACCAATCACCATGCACCAGGGTCTCATGGTTGGGGATAGGAGCACCTATCCTCACGAGGTTAATTGAGTCCATATACTTGATTAACCATAACCCGCTTCCATTTCATCTCAGCACGCGTATCAGAATACTTTTGCAATTAAAATTACAAACCTCGATTCAACGTCGAGCGCATTTTCTAAATTCTTTCATAAAGAAAACTCAAGTGTTTAAGTCGTTGGATGCTAGACTAATTGTTTAAACACTTGCAAAAAATGAACCTCGAATCTTTAAGTCGTTGGATGCTAGACTAACTACTTAAAGATTCTTAATAACGTGAACCTTGTTTCACTTCACTCTTTCATAAAAGAAAACTTTTGGATGATAGACGACTCGTTGAACATTGAGTTCATCTTGTTTCTAGTATTTGAATCATAGGATGCTAGACTTGTGGTTCGGTACTTTTTCATCCATATAAAAACAATTCAACCCATTCAAAAGTTCTTTTCTCGCTCATACGCGATCATAAAACTCTTTTCGGATAAAGAGTGTGCAATAGTCGCTTCAAAATGCGAGCGAGGACTTAAGCTTTTCAAACAAACAAAACAAGTCCTAGCTCAAAGCATTTGAAACGTCTAAACGCACGATTTTTCAGATAAAATCAATATAACCGATTAAAGCCTTTTTAAGAGGAACTACAGAGTTTTGACTTTCCCATCGCACAAGGGAATATGTAGGCACACGGTTCTGAAACCGTGCCAAACTCAAAATAATAAGAAACAAATTCTGTTTTCTTTTAGCATCCATAACTTAGCAACACACACACACAAACGCGTAGAATTAAATGGGTCCCATCGAGTACGATGGATGTAAGGGGTGCTAATACCTTCCCCTTACATAACCGACTCCCGATTCCACTTTTTGGTCACGTAGACCGCCTTATCCGCATGTTTGGGGTTTTATCTATATTTCCCCGTTCTTTTTAGAACGAATAAAATTAGGTGGCGATTTCACTGTTTTCGAGAATTTAAAAGATTTTTGAAAATCGAGTTGCTTCAGGTAGATTCTTCCCCTCTTATCCTCAACTATAGGATCAATATTGCATGACAACTTTAGAACTATTTTGTTAGTCTCCCTTAGGCATCTTCCTCTCTTTTGCATCTCATTAAGACTAAAACTCTTTTTCTTTCAAACTTCAAAAACACTTAATAAATATTTGAGGAGGGCCACACCTCAAAAAGTCTTTAGTAAAGGGAAGGATAAAAGGGTATCGACTCTCACTTATACTTCTTCAATTTATAAGACTTTGGTGTGATTTAAATCCCAAAATTTGCTTTCATTAAATAGAGGGTGATGAGTGTCCCTATATGGGGGAGCCGTTTATCACTTAATCTACAAAACACCAACCAATTCAAAAATTCTTTTTCCATTTGGATTTTCTTTTAAAACCTTTTCAAAAAGGACATGATTCACTAGCATTGTTCATAACACACAACACACCAAAATTTTTATTGCGAACTACAAAGTGCTTTGATCCCCATTGCACGATTGGTGGTACGTAGGCACAAAGGTTCATAACCGCGGAAAGCACGACTAAAAAACCTTTTTCTTTGTAAATACACTTTGCATTCATGCATTCCCCTTTTACAATTAAGCTTTAGACTTATATTTTATACACCCCTAGATTAGAAAAAACTTAAGTGGATCCCGTAGAGTATTACAGACGTGTGGGGTGCTAATACCTTCCCCTCGCGTAATCGACTCCCTTACCCGATTTCTTGGTCTTAAAGACCATGATTTCTTCCTTTCATGTTTACTCGATGTTCACCTTTCCCTCCGTGAGATAAAAAACGCTCAATGGAGACTTCATTGTTCCGATGATTTCTCTAGTTGTTACAATCATCTGAATCATTTTTCTTCACATGAGGTACGCACATGTGTTGAAAAAGAAGAGATCTTAGAAATATCAATAGTTAAGTCATGATTTTCATCATTCGTAGAAATGGGTTTTCCTTGTAGAACAGTTGACCATATATTGTTAGAAGGATCAGTGACATGAAAAACTTATTTTTCTTGGAATGTCATGATGAATGGTTTGCTCATATAAGATGTCTTGTGAAGGTCAACACGTGTAAATCCTAATTCATCGGTTTGTACACTAGTGTTACTATCAATCCACTTTAAAATAAATAAAGTCATTAAAAATATATCATAACAATTCCCTAAATCTCTTCAATGAACCCAAAGTATGGTCTAGATGCCATTATATGATTCTTATCTTTTGAACTAGAGAAGTACACAAATCCAACCTCAACCATAACCCTAGTATTTTATATGGTACTACGATAATCCTTTGATTTTGTATAGAATGAAAATACTAATTTAATTTGTAGTCCAAGTTATTACATTAAAATTATGCATATATGACATCCATTTAATGAAAGGATTTCTAATTATGATAATGCTTCCGAGATGATTAAATGGTTGTCGTACATGCTAAAATTTAATGTGATAACTTGGACTGCATACGACATTGGTAAATTTTCATTTTATACAAAAGCAAAATATGATCGTAGTACAATACAAAATAGTGGGGTTATGGTTAATGTCGAATCTTTCTATTTCTCTAGTTCGAAAGATAAGAATCCTATATTGGCATCTAACGTGTTCTATGGTGTCATTGAGAAGATTTCAAAGATTGATTGTGTTATTTTCAAAGTGTATTTATTTAAATGCAAGTGAATTCCTAATAACAAAGGTGTACAGATTGATTAGTTAGGATTCACACGGGTAGACCTTGTCAAGGAAACTTATATGACCGAACTATTCATCATGGATACTCAAGCGATACAAATTTTTTATGTTGTAATTATCGAGGAAATGGTCAGTTATTCTCCAAGGAAAATTAATTCTTCATAGTGATGAAAAATTTGATATTTCTTTCACCCCTTATTACACTATACAAGTGGCTAACTTATAAGAAGAAGTTGATAGAGATGATGTACATGTTATTCGTAATGACCATGAAGAAGGCATATGGGAAAATTAACAAGGAAGTATTTTTTATTCTTTATTCATAATTTATTATAAGTTATAATTTCTAAATTTATTTACTTACAATTATTATTATTTAAAATAATTTGTGTTTAAAGTCAAGACACTAAGATACTATTATATGATGTAATGATGTGTAAATTGTAGGTTGTTTTGTTCCATTTTGGTTTTGATGTAATATACAATTGTTGGTTCTTAATGCAATTTTGGCTTTGATGTAATACATTTTTTTGTTTGATACAGTTCAGAAATGGGTGTGTCGTTGTTTCTGGTCTAAAACGATTCAGAAAAATCTAGGTTTAAAACTGAGAATTTTGTAAAATTAGAAAATATATTTAAAAAAATTTCACAATTGTTGTTTAATACAACTGTTATAGGTAGAGCATTATCCTGAATAATAAATGCCAAAAATGGCGTTGTTGAGTATCGAACCCAAGATTTATAAATATTTCACTATAATTGTTCTATACAATAGTTGTTATAGGTAACACACTCTCCAGTTTACTACAATGGACAATAGAGCATGGCTATAAATAACACACTTACAATCACACACTACCTAACAACAAACGTTTAACCTTCATTATATGTCTTTCACAACCGCTGTCATGTGTATTTTTTGAAGTTTGGCTTCTAGCTCTAATATGTGGTAACCAATGAGATAATTATGAAAATCATATTTCCCACTGTCGCACCTAGGATTTTCATCGAAGCGCGAAGAAGGAGGAAAACAGAGCCGCCATCAATGTATATTTATCCCAAGAGAGGGGAAGGAAACCCTGAGTACACTTGATAGAATGGAAAGAACATGGTCGTAGAAACCACGAGAAAAAGGTAAGGAATTTAGTTACGCAAGGGGAAGGAATTAGCACCCCGTGCGCATGTGGTACTCCATAATATCGACTACAGTTTGCTTTATCTAAGGGTGTGTTATCTATTACTTACTTGCTACATCTATGTCCAATGCTTAATGCTAAAAGGAAGTATTTACAAAGTTTGCTCGGTCGGGCCACGTGACCTAATGCCTACGTATTCCCTCATGGAATGGGAAAGTCAGAGTGTCGTAGTTTGGCTCACATTTTTTGGTTTGTTTTGCGTTTTTTATTGAAACAATGCTAAGCTTCACATTCGGCCATTGGAGACTCCCGTGGCTGTAGTAGAAAGGAACTAACATGTTCGTACCTGACAAGGTACCTTGAAAATAAAAATGTCTGAAGGTGGATAATGATTCGTACGCAACTCTTTGGAAAATAGACGTGGTGGAACCCAACTTTTGGGGAATCACGCGTCGTACCGGCTTGAGAAAAACTAACACGTCCTTTTTCAAGTTTTGATGAAAGCCCCAAAGGTGAAAAGAGTTTGCATTTGTTTGGTTGATTTTACCTTGAGAAAGGGTTTTTATTGTTTTAGAATGTTTTGTAAAGTTTTGAAGAAACAAAGAGTTTTAGTCTTAATGCATATGTAAAAGAGAAAGAAAATGCTAAGGGAAACTAGTTTATCTCTAATCCTAATGTTATCATACAAAGTTGATCCTATAGTTGAGGATAAAGGGGATTTCTAACTTGGTTAGTATGCATGGATAACTATCCTAAAGTCTATCTCGAGGGCTAAGCCTAAGGGAGCCGAGAGAAACCTAAGGGAACTTTACAACTAAGAAAGCAAATAAACAATCAAACTCTATTAGAGAGTGCACACATGTCATGAGTGTAACGCCCCGAATTTAATTAATTATTTAATTAAATTTAATAAGGATTTAATATTGGATTATTAAATTAATGTTTGATTTTATTTGGTTAGTTGAAGAATTAATTTAGTTAAGTGTATTATCTTAAGTTGCAAGACTAGAATTTATAGTGTACCATCTATTAATTATTAAAATAAACCTAGGCACTTAGAAGTAGGTAAGTGTGTGGTTGTGGTGAAGTTGGATTTTTTTATAATTAAACAAGTACATGTCGTGGGTAGTGGGTGTTAGTTGCTTTGTATTATAAAAGAAGAGGAAGAAAGGTAGAAACAGAAGTTTAGAGAAAGGAAAGTAGAACACCACGTACTGTAGCCATAGAGAAGAAAAAAGAGGGAAAAAATTGGGAATAAGGGTTTGCTAAAAGTTGAGGAGAAAAGCTCAAATTCCAGTCCGTTAGTTGCCGTTTCCGATCAAGTTTTTCGAGCACTCTCCAATCCAAAGGAAAGGGTGGGGTTCGATTTATATAATCATTTGTATGGTGATTTTATGTGGTATTTAGGGTGTATAATTCACTGTAGATACAATGTTTTATGATGAAATTGATAGATCAGTATTGAGATATTGTTGTCTGTTAATTGTTGTTGTTTCTAGTACTATGTTGGTGTGATTATGTGTGTAGTTATATTGGTAGATAGAAGTTGTATTTTTAGAAAATAAGTTGATTCAGGGTTGAACTGTTTGAACACACAGTGTTGGAAAAATAAGGAAATGATGAAGGATATGAAGTTGTGGGGGGCGGTTTAGGTGGTTTTTTTGGCATTACTTCTAGGAACCTTTTAAGTACAATGAATACATGTGGTATGTAGAAAACAATATCCATAGAAGACTAGTTTTGTTGGGTATAATTGATGTCCAGAAGATCTGATGGTGCAGAACTTCTGATGGTCTAGAAGTAGAAACTTATGGAACAGGCTATGAGTCGACGCATGGAGAAGGCGTGCGCCTTCCCGAGCGCTGTGAGACTATAATTTCTCACTCATGAGCCGACCTAAGGACCCATGAGTCGGCTCATGGAGGTTGTTTTGAGGAAATTGCTTATTTCTGGACGTTTCTCACTTTCACCGGTTTGAAGCATGATTTTGTTGATGATGATTTGCATAATGCAAAATGTGATGATGTAAATGATGATATTTTACCTTCGATGTTTGGTAAACAAAATGACGAGTACATTTTGGTGAATATTAATCCGTAACCGGAATTGATTAAATTATGAATATTATTGGTATGCTTCCTTTAATTGAATGCATGATTTTGGAGATTAATGAATTGTTGTTGGTGATTTGCATAATGCAAAATATGTTGTTGTTGATCGTTTTACCTTAGAGTTTGGTAAATAATACGTTGAGGGCCTATGCCTAAATGATGAGTTAATGTTGTTGTTGATTGTTCTTGTTGTTTTGTATGTGAGTTGTGTCCATTGAGTCACATATGTCAGCATAAGCGATGGGGGCTGTAGCCTCGGCCTTAATGGCAACTTGTTGATAGCGATGGGGGTTGTAGCCTCGGCCTTAATGGCAACTTGTTGATAGCCATAATGGCAATGATGATGGCCTCTAATTACGGGCATTAGCAATGGGGGCTGTAGCCTCGGGTACCACATGCATAAACATTGTCGAGTCGCATTTTGTTGTTTGTGTCGTCGTTGTGGTTTATGTTGTTCAAGTTTGAAGCAACTCGATTTTCAAAAATCTTTTAATTCTCGAAAATAGTGAAATCGCCACCTAATTTTATTTGTTCTAAAAAAGAACGGGAAAATATAGATAAAACCCCAAACAAGCGGATAAGACGGTCTACGACCAAAAATCGGAATCGGGAGTCGGTTATGTAAGGGGAAGGTGTTAGCACCCCTTACATCCATCGTACTCGATGGGACCCGTTTAGTTCTAAGTGTGTGTGTATATTCGCTAATCTCTAAGTTATAAAAGAAACAGAATTTGTTTATTATTATTTTGAGTTTGGCACGGTTTTTGAACCGTGTGCCTACATATTCCCTTGTGCAATGGGAAAGTCAAAACTCTGTAGTTCCTCTCAAAAGGTTTGAATTGGTTGTATTGATTTTATAAGAAACAATCGTGCGTTTGGACATTTCGAATACTTTGAACTAGGACTTGTTTTGTTTGTTTGAAAAGCTTAAGTCCTCGTTTGTATTTGAAACGACTATTGCACGCTCTTTATCGGAAAAGAGTTTAATGATCGTGTATGAGCGATAAAAAGAGTTTGAATGAATTATTTTGTTTTTATGTGGGAGACGAGTATCGGACCATAAGCGTTCAACGGCTAACGCCCCAATTACTCGGATGAGTGGACAGAAACATCCGAATCATCTTTTTCTACCCAAAGGTTTTATTAAGAAAAGTGAGGTGAAACATGGTTCACGTTAATTAAATTCAATTAAAGACACCAAGCATACGATCGAGGGTCGATACTAGACTGACTACCATAGGCTTGGGAGGAGGGAGAGATAGAAATTTATTTAAGAAATTATTTGAAAAGAAACCCGACGTTGGATCGGGGTTTAGAACTTTAATTGCGAAAGTGTTCTGACACGCGTGCTGAGATGGAATGGAAGCGGGTTATGATTAATCAAGTATATGGACTTGATTAACCTCGTGAGGATAGGTGCTCCTATCCCCAACCATGAGACCCTGATGCATGGTGATTGGTATATAGACCAATATTGTTTCGGGTTATGATCGATCAAAGCAACAAGGGCTTTAACCGATCTTGTGAGGATGGCCATGCCCATCCCCAACTATGAGACCCTTTAGGAAATTGACATATGAGTCAATCAAAGCAGAATCAAATTGATTTTAATTTTGAGTTGTGTGCAGAGTGTACAATGGTGATTAATTTGCGGAATGAATAAATAAACAGACAAAACTATCATACAATACAATCGAAAATTTTAAATAATTATTGGAGATGATTTTTTCTGTTTGATGAAAAAATCAGCTAATAATTTAATTGATTAATCATCAAACACAAACTATCAGATCCAATAATCATTTAATACATCGCACAAAAAAAATATTATTTACGAAGAATAAATTAATTGAAAAGATAAGTTCAGAAATAGCCTGGTTGACGCGGAGTAAGAAAACGAAAACCATCTGATCTTTGACCGGTCCGTAATACCTCCCTATGCGCCGGTAAATTGAGTGTGACGAATACCATTCAGAAATGCTCCGACAGTCCCAAAAAATGATATTGCTCCGAATACATATACACATATATTTTATTAACTAATAACATGCATATGTATTTTTATATTATATATGTATACTCTTTTTTTTTTTAAACAAATGAATGAAGAAATTATAAAAAGAAAAGAAATTCTATTTTTTTTTTAAAAAAGCAAAGAAATATAATAAATAAAAACATAATGATAATAAATAAAATACAGAATAAATAATAGAGAATAAATAATAATAATAATAAATACAGATTTAAGTATGCATATACATAATAATAATAAGTAAAATATTAAATTATTTTTGTATATTTAAAAAAAGAAAGAAATATAAACTAAGTTTTTTTTTAAAAGAAAAAAGGCAAAAGGAAATATAAAATAAAAAAAATTGCCTCAAATGGCAAAAAACAGAAAAACAGATGTTTTCTCTCTTCTGCTCTCACTCTCACTCTCAATCTCTCTCGCGTGTTCTCTCCGCTCTCTCATCGCTCTCTCTTCTCACCGAAACCCTAGAAACCCAGACACCCAAAGAAAGTCCCTTTCTCTCTCGATTGCTCACTCGATATCGAACCTCATCTCATCTCTCACCCTCACAGTAACACGAACCCTAACGCGAACCCTCACAGCCGCGCCGGAAATCCCTTTCTCTCTCGTTTCACTATTTCACAGTTCTGATGCATGTTTGATTTCTGAATATTGTTTCGATTGTTGTTTTGCAGACAGCTTACCGATTGGAATTCTGTTTGGAAACCTCAAGTCAGCGATTCGAGCTTGGTTGTGCGTTCGGTTGCGAGTGGGTTCCGGGTGAGATTGTTGCAAACCCTTTCTCCTTTCCTCGTCTTCTTTCTCCGTTCAGAAACTAGGTTTCTGATAAAACAAACTCTGAAGGGTCAATTCTAGGAAAATGATGATAGATTGTTAGGTGTGTTTGGTCTGAACTGGTTTGGTTTTTTGTGTTTGGTTAGAACCAATGCTTTCTACTTGATCTTTTTTTTTGGTTACTGGTATATGGTGTTTTACTAGTATCTGTAAGAACCGATTCTTGCTTCTTCTGGGTTTTTTGTTATGTTGTGTTTTCACTGGTATCTCTTTTTTCAGTAAGTCCTGATGCCTCCCTTTGTATTGTGAATATAAGAACATATACTATCCTTGGTCTCCTCAGTCCTCTCTTCTCTGCTGGCTTCTTGAATTGATATCCACTTGAGTATCCTGATGTCTGTTGTCTTCTTTTACTTTACTTTTAACAGAGTTTAACATGATCTTGGCCACTTTAGAACATACTTTTGCGTTGGTCTATTTGCTTGATATTGGCTTTGTTATCACTCTTGTGTTTTACTTTTCTGTCCCTCATTGGTAACATGCCCTGTGGTAATTAGTTGCTTGTAGTTAATAGCACTTTTCCTCTCTTAGCCATATTTCCTGCTCTGATATTTGGAACTGAACTTTGGCATTTTGTCAAATTTATGTATGCTGTCTGTTGAGTGAAAAAACATTCACATTATGCTGATAACCAAACAAATGGGTAAAAAACTCTCTCTTGTTGCCTGTTGTGCCTCTTTCAGATGTCGATCAGATATTGACTTTATTTGAGTAAAAACTGATCTTTTTTTGGAGTTTTTGCCAAGTTATAGGGTTGTTGGGCTGATGGGCTGCCTGTGGAAAAGTGATGTTTTCCTTCCCTGATTTCCAATTTGCACCTCCTTTGCATCTGAAACAATTAACCTTCACTCCTGATTCCTAAAATTAGCCCTAATGATGAGTTTGACAAAATACCATGTTTCCTTGGAATTTATTCTGACATACAACTACTAACCATTTTTCTTATTTCAGGTAACGTGGGAAAACGGCAACGGTGGCCTAGAGAAAGTAGAGAACAGAAAAAAGACCAAGATGTGAAGACTCGAATTTTTGTAGCAAATTCGTAGGATTCGTAGGACTTGTAGAATTTGTAGGATTTTTAGAATTTTTAGAATTGTAACTTATAAATTCTTTTGTAACAAGTTTATAATTTCCAAGGTAAAACTTGAATAGTTTGTAATTCAAATTTACTTTAATAAAGCAAACTTGTTTTCTCCAAATTTCAAGCTTAACTCTCAAATTCCTCGCAAAATGCATCATAACCTTGTAGAAACTCAGAACAAATAAGTACAACCTTGAATAAAAATCCGTAGCATCTTACTGTACTCAAAAGGTGAATTAACCGACACTTTGCTTAATGAACTTGCATCGTTCCTTCCAGCGAATTTAAATTCCAAGGATGAATAAATCCTTTAAGGTTTAAACTCCGAAAAAACAAAACAAATACTTATTTTGAATGCCCACTCCAAAAGCAAATAAATCCCTTTTGAAACTCGGATTAAACCGAATTAATGACACAATGACAGTTCCTTCAGAAATCCAGTGTGATCTTTTTTCCATGAAAATTTCTCCTGTAGAACTTTGAAACCACCATGATAGAATATCTATGATGGAAAAAAATGAATCACCAAAGTGAAAAAAAGGGGAAAATTTTTGGGGTACGACAGTTGCCCCTATTCAATCATCTTAAACCTGATAAGTGAGAAAAAGCGACAGTTTTCGAACAATCAAGGTGGAAGAGGATTGAATACCAGAGAACCCCGAAAATTTGACTTTAACGAGAAATGAAAATTGAGAAACTGTCTGAAGACCCCATAGAGTTAAAGAATACCCGCAAACTTTAACGAAGATATAATCGAGAATTTGTCAGAAAAATCCCGAAGAGTTAAGGAATACCCGCAGACCTTAACGAAAATGAAATTGAGGAACTGTCTGAAAACCTCAAAGAGTTAAAGAATACCCGCAAACTTTAACGAAGATAAAACGGCTGGAACAATTTCCAAATTTTTGGTGCACGAAGGTGCGAGTAGCCGTGGCATGCTGAACGTCTTGACCATGTAACTTCCGAGTTACCTAGTAGAACATATTCAGTAGCGCACCCGAGAATATAATTCTGGGGATAAACAAAACAATATCCAGCACACCGGTGCGATATAGATGTTTATGAAGTCGGTAAATCTTGTTTCCGACGTTTCTGCTGATGAGAGATCTTACTGAACACGTATGGACATGTTGAACAACTTCTGAGTTGACGAGATCTTCAATTTGTATGCAGATAGCCTTACCGGTAATAGAAGAATCAGATTCAGCACCTGCAACTGAAAAACTTCTAGGGTAATGAGCTTCAATGTGCTGGCATTGTATATACAATGCGTTGTAGCAAGTGGATATGTGGATCAACTTCTGAGTTGGAGAAACATTCTGAGATTGAATAAATGTCCTGCCTGGTGGACATTTATCTGTTTAGTAGTGGATGACTTACTGGGGAAATAAACGCACCAGATGTTTGACGTAATTTTCTGAGGACAGCTCAGGTAACAGAGACGCAGAATTCACTGCAGATAGGAATTGCTGGGAAGATTCTTGTCTGAAAGAAGTCTTTGAAAATACCACGAATAATGTTGTAATAATCCTTTCTGAAGGAGACTCACTTGGGAGTAAAATAAGCTTCGCTGGGGAAACCTCGTAAGAAAACCGTGCGGAAAATTCACTGGGGATTCCCGGTTGATAATTCTGCTGTCATTTGAGTCCATTGAAGGAGACAACTGCCTCGCTGGGGAAGAAATATCGATTAGAGAAACCATCAATTGTTAAGATCCACACAAGTACATCACTTGTACTGGTGCTGTAGAAAAGAGGATAACTATATCATCTGAGAACTAATCCTTCAATTCGATCCTTAAGAGGATAATTACAGTTTCAGTTGATAAACCTGCAAAATAAATAGTCGAGGCTAATGTATGAGTATGACATGCATGATATGATTTTTTTTACTGCAAATGGTATATGATTTCCTGTTACTGTTGAGAGAAGGAAGGCATCACTTGGGGAATCTGATTTGGAAATCCTGTTGTCAGAAGAATTCACTGGGGATGATCGATCGCTTCTCCGGGGAAAAGACTTTACTGGAGAATTGACACTACTATCGATTGTTTGTCACCCAAGCATTCACATGGCACTGGGGAGAAAAGCTAGATTGTTATCGTAAACAACTTTGGCGTCCAATATTCTGAATAGATTCCAAGTTCTGGCAAGGGTTCATGCATGAATGAATGTATGCATGCGTGAGTATACTGGTTGATGCATTGGTTTATCAACTGAATTCCCGACACCGCTGAAAATCAGATGAACAGCAATGGCCATAATCCAAATCACGAATGCTAATGCAACGAGTTTCTCACAGGGAAAATATCTTCTGATTACTCGCAATCACCAAGATGAATACAGGGATACTTCCAAATCAGAGGAAAGGCGTAATGCTTAAAAAGTCAGTCACCCCCAACATTCCGTAAATTAAAGCGATTTTAAGTTTCAAAATTTATTGTTTCATCATTTTTGAATGATTTCAATTTTATCTAAAACAGCAGCAGCATTAAGTTAATCATGCGGAAAAGATAAAAAGTAAGATAAGAAATGAAGTTCAACTGAACAATTTTTTATTTAAAATATGAGAAAAACAACTCATAAGTAGGGATTTTGTACATAAAGATGCACATTCCTTTAGGAGGAACATACGGAAAAAGTGAATCTATTACACGTTTCTTAAAAAACCAACGAAATTGCAACTGAACTTCAATGAACCGAAACATGCTATTCCCCCTCCTGACTGCTATTCTTCATCACTTCGCTTCTGAATATGGCGATTAAACTAATCCTTTCCATCTGAGCTTCTGTTGTGGCGCGGAGACGCATACTGCAGCATTATGTCTTTATACATTCCCTAACTTTTGCGTGAACCATTTTCAGAAGATTTTGGTTCACCGGGATATCTACCCTTTTTTGCTTAAGCCGCCCTTTCGGGTTTTCAGCTTACCGGGCTTAATAATTTTGTTTTTTTTTTAGACATAATACTTCTTGACTGCGTCTGAGTTGATAGCATGTGCCAAGTCTTCTCCATCCATGTTGGTGAGAACAAGGGCTCCTCCCGAGAAAACTTTCTTTACCACGTACGAACCTTCATAGTTTGGCACCCACTTTCCACGGGGGTCTCTGTGTGGAGAGATTATCCTCTTTAGCACCAATTCGCCCACCTTGAACTCCCGAGGACGTACCTTCTTGTCGAAAGCCCTCTTGATTCTTTTCTGATAGAGTTGGCCATGACAAATGGCTGTCAATCTCTTTTCTTCGATCAAATTGAGTTGGTCGTATCTGTTCTGGACCCATTCCGCCTCTTCCAACTCCGTTTCCATCAGAACTCTGAGAGAAGGAATCTCAACTTCTATAGGGAGTACTGCCTCCATACCATAAACAAGTGAGTAAGGTGTCGCTCCGGTCAGTGTGCGAATAGACGTTCTGTACCCGTGCAAAGCGAAAGGCAACATCTCGTGCCAATCCTTATACGTCTTCACCATCTTCTGAAGGATCTTCTTGATATTCTTGTTAGCTGCTTCAACAACACCATTCATCTTTGGTCTGTAGGGAGATGAGTTGTGATGATCGATCTTGAATGTGTCACATAACTCCTTCATCATCTTGTTGTTCAGATTCGTCCCATTGTCAGTGATAATCTTGCTAGGAATACCGTAGCGGAAAATTATATTATTCTTGATAAACCGGGTAACCACTTGTCGTGTCACATTTGTATATGAAGCAGCCTCAACCCACTTGGTAAAGTAGTCTATGGCGACTAGTATGAAGCGATGTCCGTTGGAAGCTTTCGGCTCAATCATTCCGATCATATCAATTCCCCACATAGAGAATGGCCATGGAGAGGTCAAAACATTCAGAGGTCAGGGTGGCACATGCATCTTATCAGCGTGAATCTGACACTTGTGACATTTCATCGCATAAACGACACAGTCCGTTTCCATGGTCATCCAATAATAACCAGCCCTGAGGATCTTCTCTGCCATTGCATGTCCATTTGCGTGAACACCAAAAGAACCTTCATGAATTTCTTTGATGAGCTGATCTGCTTCGTGTCTATCCACGCATCTGAGCAAGACCAAATCAAAATTCCGCTTGTACAACACCCCACTACTCAAGAAAAAGTTGGCAGACAACTTCCTCAAAGTCTTCTTATCAGTAATGGATGCCCCTTCTGGGTACTCGCCCGTTTCTATGTATTGCTTGATATCATAGAACCAATGTTTGCCGTCAGTTTCTTCATCGACCATCATACAGTAGCCAGGTTCGTCTAGACGCTTGATAGTGATGGAAGGTGCTTCATTAGCCCACTTGACTTTGAACATTGAAGACAAAGTGGCTAAAGCATCAGCTAACTGATTTTCCTCTCTAGGAATATGATAAAAAGTAATCTCATCAAAGTATGGTATCAGCTTCAAGACATGATCTCTGTACGGAATCAACTTTTCATTACGAGTTTCCCACTCTCCTTTGACCTGGCAAACGACGAGTGCTGAATCTCCATAAACTTCCAGAATTTTGATTCTTAAATCAATGGCTGCTTCAATCCTGAAGATGCAAGCTTCATATTCTGCCATGTTGTTGGTACAATCGAAACAGATTCTGGCAGTAAATGGAATATGAAAACCTGTCGGAGAAGTTATAATTGCCCCTATGCCGTGCCCTACTACGTTGGATGCTCCATCAAACACAAGCGTCCATCGGGATCCTGGCTCGGGTCCTTCCTCTGGTCCAGGGATGTTGCATTCTCTGATAAACATGACATCTTCGTCTGGGAAGTCAAACCTCATCGGTTGATAGTCCTCCATAGGCTGGTGGGCGAGATATTCTGATACCACACTTCCCTTGATAGCTTTCTGAGTTACATATTGAATATCATATTCGGATAGTAACATTTGCCAACGTGCAATCCTTCCAACCAAAGCTGGCTTTTCGAAGATGTATTTGATAGGATCCATTTTGGATATCAACATTGTAGTATGACACACCATGTATTGTCTCAAACGACGGGCAGCCCACGCTAGAGCACAACAAGTTTTCTCTAACAGAGAGTACCGACTTTCGCACTCGGTGAACTTCTTACTCAGATAGTAAATTGCATGCTCTTTTCTTCCCGTTTCGTCATGTTGCCCCAGAACACAACCCATAGATCCTTTGAGCACGGTGAGGTACATTATGAGAGGCCTTCCAGGCACAGGCGGTATCAAGATAGGTGGTTCTTGTAAGTACTCCTTGATCTTATCAAATGCTCGCTGACAGTGACAGTTATCATTCCATACGATGGCTTGATCTTTCTTCAACAATTTGAACAAAGGTTCACAAGTAGCTGTCAAATGTGATATGAACCGGGAGATGTAATTCAAACGTCCCAAGAAACCACGAATTTCCTTCTCCGTTCTTGGTGCTGGCATTTCTTGAATAGCTTTTACTTTGTCAGGGTCTACCTCGATACCTCGTTGGCTCACTATGAATCCAAGTAGTTTCCCAGACCGGACTCCGAAAGTACACTTGTTAGGATTCAATCGAAGTTTGTACTTCCTCAATCTTTCAAACAACTTTCTGAGATGGACAATGTGCTCCTCTTCAGTTTGAGACTTGGCAATCATATCATCCACATAGACCTCAATTTCCTTATGCATCATATCATGAAAAAGAGCTACCATGGCTATTTGATAAGTTGCCCCTGCGTTCTTCAATCTGAAAGGCATGACTTTGTAACAGAAAGTGCCCCACGGGGTGGTGAATGTTGTCTTCATCATATCTGCAGGATCCATCTTGATCTGATTATATCTGGAGAAACCATCCATGAAAGAGAAAACTGAAACTGACGACTGAGCGGTGCTGCTGTCGACCAAGACATCAATGTGTGGTAAGGGAAAGTCATCCTTCGGGCTGGCTCAATTCAAGTCTCTGTAGTCTACACACATTCGAACTTTTCCATCCTTCTTGGGGACGGGTACAATGTTGGCAATCCAATCTGGATATACCGACACAGCTAGGAAACCGGCGTCGAACTGCTTCTTCACTTCGTCTCTGATCTTTTTAGCCATCTCAGGATGCGTCCTCCTCGGTCTTTGCTTCACGGGCGAGCAATCGGGCTTTAGCGGCAACTTATGCACAACAATATCTGTATCAAGTCCAGGCATGTCTTGATATGACCATGCGAACACATCTGCAAACTCTCGCAGTAAGCTGACCAACTCATCTTTTATCTCTTGCCCCAAGGCGGTTCCAACTTTGACTTCTTTGGGATCCTCTTCAGTACCCAGATTGATCACATCCACTGGTTCCTGATGGGGTGGGATAATCTTCTCCTCGTGCTCAATCATCCGTGCTAACTCTTCAGGGAGTTCATAGTCTTCTTCACCGTCATTTTCGGCTTGGTTGATCGGGAAATCGAAGTCAAAAGGAGTTATAGCATGGCTATGTTAAATAAGCTCAGTTTCAGGTGATCTGCATAAACGATTGATTTTATCTTTTACATATGTATGTTTATTTTAGCAGGAAAAGCAGTGAAAGTGTTGTTGTTTTTATTATTTAAGATGCACTGGAAAGCAAAAGTAAAAACAATAAAAGGGATCTCAAACTGAATAACAAAACGCGCTGTTTATTGAAGATAAAAGTTCAAGCCCTACAAAGCAATCCTTTGTGCCTTGGGTAGAGCACAGGATGTTTTTAATTAAAAAACAAGAAATTACTTTGAAAATGAAATGAGAGGGGTAACATCCTTGACGCTCCAATTCTTGAGGGCCACACCGGGGGGAGTACAGAACACCATTTGAGAAAGCTCCACCGCACGCTCATCATCATCAAGGGCATTGATAGCCTTATCGGAGCGGAAACCTTTGGCCACAAAAGTATCCTCTAGACGAGGGATCCTTCCTTTTCCCATTTTTGCACTTCCACTGATTCCGGAGGATGGTTGATAGCCGAGTCCATTCCTGTCCTTCTTCTCCGCTACATTTATCACCGTACCCCAACCTTCAGGGTTTCCGGCCTCAATAAGAGCCTTGACATCTTGCCAATGGGTTATGTTACCTCTAGGTTTTTCAACAGTCTTGACTTCTTTTTGCACGTTCCCCACAATCTCCAAAGCTTGAAAAAGGGTCTCATGCACCTCATCTCCGACATCCACATATTTGAACTCTGACAAGTGGCTAACCAAATAATCTTCTTCTCCACTAACCTCTACCACCTGGTTATTCAGCAGGAACTTCAATTTTTGGTGAAGAGTTGAGGTGACAGCCTTTGCACCATGTATCCAAGGTCTTCCCAACAAGCAGCTATAAGCCGGGAAGATATCCATTACTTGAAAGGTAATGTTGAAAAGTTGGGGTCCAATAAGTACTGGAAGATCAATCTCCCCTACCGCCATCCTGCGCGATCCATCAAAAGCCGTCACAATTAGAGAGCTAGGTTTCAACATTGCTCCTTCTACCTGCAGCTGAGCCAATGTCGTCTTTGGGATTACGTTTAGAGCTGAGCCTGTGTCAACTAGAACTCTGGCAAGAGTTGTTCCACCACATGTAACAGAAATATGAAGAGCCATATTATGACTTCCTCCATTCTGAGGGAGATCAGCATCGGTGAATGAAAAACAACTGCCATTATTTAAGCTCGAGATTGCAACATCTAATTGATTGATTGTGATGTCTTCAGCCACGTATGAGCTATCGAGAAACTTCAACAGAGCCATCTTGTGGGCTTCTGAACTTTTCAACAGGGACAAGATTGAGATTTTTGCTGGAGTCTGACTAAGTTAGTCAACTACTTTGTAGTCACTCCTCTTAATGATCTTTAAGGTCTCATCATTCGGCTTAAAGATATCCCTTAGGTCTTCCGCACTCAAGTCGACAACTCCATCTTTCCTTGGAGGAACCTCCAACACCTTCTCCGCAGCTCGGTTCTTCACCGGGTCTTGATGATAAATTCGACCACTACGGGTCATACCACTCGTACCGGTGATGTTCTCAACAGAAGTCTCTTCCAAAACCATTGCCTTGCCCCCCACGATGACTTCAGGTTCATAATTCCAAGGCACAGCTTTTGTACTTTTACAAGGAATTTGGATGGGCGGGTAAACCATCATTGGTTCCACCGCCGTGACCGGTTCTTCTTCTTGAATAGTTGGAGATACATGAAGTATCCTATTATTGATCAGAGGGCCACCACATCCACTTCCACTTCAGCGGGAATTCGACTAAACTGGATCAAATGTTGATACATCAATCCTTGCAAATACTTTTTGAACTTTTCACAGTGTTCCGGGTTGTCTTGGCAAATTACACAACCATCATGACCTTCCTTCAATAGATTGGCATTCTTCAATTCCTTAAACACCTTCTTCAAAGATACCTTCAACTGATCCACCTCCATCACCAGACCTCCTTCTTCAATTAACGCATTCACTGATGACGACCCATGCCTCGGCAATGGATTATTAGCAATATTGGGGACATCAGCGAAAGTTAACAGCTTTCGGTCAATTAATTCCTGGACTTTGCATTTGTAAGCGAAACAATCTTCTATGGTATGCCCGGGAGAATTAGCATGGAAAGCACATCTGGCATTTTCATTAAACCATGGTTTAGGAGGCCCTGGAACAGGCTTCAATTCTCTTGGCACCACTCTTCCATCTTGGATTAAGTACGGCAGTAGACTGGTGTAGGTCATTGGGATAGGCTGGATCTCCTCCTTGGTATACTTGTGATAGTGCGGGCCCCTCTGTTGGACCGCACCCTTATTCTGATTCTTGATTTGTTGTTGTTGTTGCTGAACTTGATTCTGAGGAACTTGATTTGAATATGGCATCGGCATCTGCATTGGTTGCTGATACGGCATGCCAGGAAATTGCATGGCGGCCACATAGGGGTATGACATGTACGGAACCTGAATAGGAGCAGACCTAGCTAATGGTCTTCCCCTTCCTCTACCTCTTGCTTCATATACTGCACTGGCTTCTGCCTCCTTCCTTTTGAAACCATTCAACGTCTTCTTCACCGCAGACGGTCCTACATTTCCTCCGGAGATCTTTCCTGTCTTCAATCCTTCTTCGATCTTTTCACCCACCATCACTAGATTAGAGAAATCCGAGAAAGTGCTTCCAATCAACCTTTCATAATACTGTACAGGCAATGTTCCCATGAACAGATCATTCAATTCCCTTTCGGCTAACGCTGGTTGAACCCTTGAGGCCACTTCCCTCCACCTCTGGGCGTACTCCTTAAACGATTCCCTATCCTTCTGAGACATGTTCTGAAGCTGTACCCGATTGGGGGCCATAGTTGTATTGAAGTGGTATTGCTTGAAGAAAGCATTGGACAAATCATCCCAAGAGCGGATATTTGCCTTTTCGAGTTGCATATACCAATCCAAAGATGCCCCTGAGAGACTATCTTGAAAGCAGTAGATCATTAGCTTACTGTTATTAACATGTGCCGCCATCTTGCAGCAATACCTCCTCAGATGGGTATCTGGACAGCTCACCCCTTTGTACTTCTCGAAATCAGGCACCTTGAATTTTGGCGGAATGACCACATCGGGTACAAGACACATATCCACGGCACTCAGGCCAACAACATTCTTCCCTTTCAATTCTCTTACTTGCTCGGCGAGCTCTTTGCACATTCTCTGAGCGGCCACGTCTTGGAACGGAGCTGGGTTACCTGTAGGTGCCCCATTTTGATAGAATTGCCTCATATATTCGTCTTGCAGACCTTCCTCTCCTTGAGGAGTTGTTGACCACAGATTCTCTTGCTCGTCCTCCTCTCGCCCTTGCTCATCGTTCGCCATAGTTTGGGTGGCGGCATGAGCGGCAGCAACATTGCCTTGATTATCCATTCCGTTGAAGAAATCAGCATGTACTCCATAAAACGGAGGAACAGGTGCTTGTACTCCTGGAAATGGAGCAACACCTCGAAGAGTCCTCGCGTTTCCGGTGACAACAGGAGGAACAGTGGCAGCTGCGTTGTTGGCTGTGGCGGCAGCGGCGGCGGCGGTTGCGGTTGCGACGGCGGTAACGGCGGCAGCAGCGGTGGCGGCGGCCCGCTCCTCCTCTCTGGCATGCTGTGCCGTGAGCATATCCACTAACTGATCCATCCTGGTCCTCAAGGTATCAATGTCGCCTTGCATGGTCGTCTGCCTTGCATCAAATTGATCCATTGCTCTCCTCAAGTTAGCTCTTGTGGCGTACGGGCGTCGGGTAGTCAGCTTGAATCTGGCGAGAAGAAATGTAATGAGCTTGGTATTCTCGTTTTTAATAACATGCATGATTATGTATGATTAATGCAAAATGATTATGATTAGTTCCCATTTTTAGGAATCTTTGTCGGACCCAATCGCTTATAAGCAAACCGCACAACAAAATGGATAAACAACTCCTTCATTCTAATCATAGCGTCAAGTACAAACGTCAGTTTTTCCTTACGAATAAAGTAAATAGCAAGACTCGCAGGCCTGCTTTAAGTGTTTTTACAAATACCACAAAGCTTGAAAATACACAACAGTTACAAAAAGACTAGAAATGTTGGCCTCTTCGGGGCTTGAACTCCCTTATCTCTTTCTGAAAACGCTCCACCATGTCTCTGCAGAGGTAGATGAAATACTCCACCGCCGGGGGCACCTGGTCCTCCTCTAAGTCTTCGACGGCTGACTGAAGTCTCCATGGGACCTCCACCATCAATTGTCTGCAGAATTCCACCAGACCTGAGTAGTTGTCATATAAGCTTTTATTCTGCTCTTCCAAAGTGAAAATGGTTTCTGCTCTGTTCACCCAAAGCTCATTCTGACGCCGGGCTTCTTCTTGCCATCCCTCACATTGGACTTCCAACTCTCCATACGATGCTTCCCACCGGGCCAAAAGATCTCTCGCTGTGTCCAACTCTTGGATTTTCTGAGCTAATTCTTTGGAGTCCACATTACGTGCCAAGCGGGCTTCTTCTTTGAGACGAGTTTCTCGCGCCAAGCTGGATTCAATGTTTTTTAGTGCGGCTTTCAACTCTTGGATCTGGGTGCTAAGAGTTGTTTTCAAATCTGACTTTGCTTTGATGGCTCGCTCTTCATCCGCGTAGGCTTTCCCTCTTTGTTGTTCGGTCCTGGCTAACTTTCGGTTAAACTCCCTTAACTCAAAGTTGGCAGCATCCAAGTTTTCTTTTACACGGAACTTCGCTTTCTTTTCTATTTCTACCTGCTCCTGACTCTTTAGCAGCTCATCATCCCTTTCTCTGAGGCTTTGCATCAAATCATCCTTTTCTCAGGTAACACGAGTAAGGATAGCTTGTTGTCGACCCTCTTCAGCTTGCATTTCAGTAATGGTGAGCTTAAGCTTGTTGAATTCTTCAATAGGAACATGAGTGGCTTCAAGTTCTGGAGCCTTGACAGAAACCACCGGAGCATACGGATGTTTGACTTCTTTGACCCTACCCATCACCCACTGCTTATAGGGTTCTTTGGCCACACAATCTCTTTTCCCCAACTCTCTTCCTTTCCTATGGATCCGAGTCCAAGCGCTTCTGATTTGTCTTAACAACTGAGGATTTTCTCTCCCGAAGTCTTCTAAGAGGAGCTCCCCCAACACTGCATCATTAGGCTCAGTTTCCAAAGGATAACCCAACTGCCTTAACGCCAACCTAGGGTTGTAGTTAATACAGCCTTGAGATCCCATCAATGGGACATTGGGAAAATCTCCACAATTAGTAATAATTTCTCCCACATTCCAATTTGGCAAGTACCAAACTATAGCATCTGAAGTGAGGCAAGCCAACGTCTGAGCCCATGACAAATCCTTCAAGAGATCGTACCACGGACCTCTGGTCGGTAAGTGAGATAAGAACCAAGAGTACAACAGAGGAGTACAGCAGAGAACTACACCTCTCTTCTTCTCATGCCTTACATGGAGGTGATAAAGCACATCTGCCACAAGAGCTGGGACAGGATTCTTTCTAGAGACAAACACATTAAAAACATATTCTTCCAAGAACTCCTCTTCACCACTCGGAAACATAACAATCCCAAAGATGAGTAGAGCAAGAACAGCATAAAAAGCATTCGTATCACCCGCTTCTGCCAATTCTTTCGCCTTGTTCTCTAACGCTTTTCGGGGAATCCCTTTAGCCTTGCACAAGGGCGCAACTTCTCTTACCAGAAGATACAACACTTCGGCTAATCGGTCACATGTCACTCTTTCTCCCAAGCTGGTGAAGGGGATACCATCTTTCAGAGGCCACCCTAGCAGAATCTCGAACTCTTCAATGGTCGGAGTCAGTTGAAAGTCTTGAAAAGTGAAACACCAGAGTGGAGAGTCATAATACTTGTACAAAGCAACCATAGCTCGTACATCAACATTTGTATCCAACAGCTTCAGAATGTGACCATATCTTCTGGTGAAAGTGGTCGTATCAGCCTTCTTGACTTTTTCTTTCAGACGTAACAGGACCTCTAACTTCGGCATCTTGACCTTGATCGGATTGGTATGCCTTTTCTCATCCATTTGTTAACCGTTTGCTTATGCGAACCAAATCCTTAGGATTCCTACAAAATTGGAACAAATAATGTTGATGATTAATTCATGCATGCCAGATGCGATGTAATGTGATGCAAAATTAGCATGTTAAAGTTTTTTAGAGCGGCCGGGTATATTTTGACATCTACCCAACAATTCCCCCCTGGGTGGCTCTTAGGGTTTTTGATACAACAAACACAAATTCTTGTGCATCGCAAAAGATACTTGCAACGCTACAACCCTCTTTTCTTTTTTCCTTAAGAGAATTTGGTTTGAGGGAGAGTTACGTATTAACCGAACAGACAAAGCAGGTCTATCGATCTGACAAACGTAACCCTCAATACCGGGATCTGAACGGGGAGCCCAAAATCATTGATCCCAACTTGGGTGTATCATTTTCACCGCAAATAAATTTGTGATTAGATGATAAATCCAAGAACGTCTCATTTGAGCATTCTTAAAACCTACAGGTTAGGTTTCCTTAAAGGTCAAAACTAGGGGAAAAATCCCTTCTAACAACATTATCGTCAATGCAAAAATAACTTGCAATCGGCGATAATGTCTTCGAAAGAACCTCCCCTAGGTGTGGTCTTCGCACCAACTTACAAGACATTTCCGTCTAGCAAATCAATACTACGCAACCACTCTAATTTATGTGTTCTATAGCCTTGGTAATGGGCTTTTCCTATAGTCCCCTCCAATATTCCCACACAACAATAAAGTATCAACAAAGTAATAATTAAAGCGATAGGAAATAAATGACTAATTTAAACGCAACAATAGAGTGATATAAAGAAAGCGAAAATAAACACACATACGAAGAGCCAAACTAGGGTTGACACGCTTAGTCAAATTTTCCCCAGTGAAGTCGCCAACTGAAGCAACTTGATTTTCAAAAATCTTTTAATTCTCGAAAACAGTGAAATCGCCACCTAATTTTATTTGTTCTAAAAAAGAACGGGAAAATATAGATAAAACCCCAAACAAGCGGATAAGACGGTCTACGACCAAAAATCGGAATCGGGAGTCGGTTATGTAAGGGGAAGGTGTTAGCACCCCTTACATCCATCGTACTCGATGGGACCCGTTTAGTTCTAAGTGTGTGTGTATATTCGCTAATCTCTAAGTTATAAAAGAAACAGAATTTGTTTATTATTATTTTGAGTTTGGCACGGTTTTTGAACCGTGTGCCTACATATTCCCTTGTGCAATGGGAAAGTCAAAACTCTGTAGTTCCTCTCAAAAGGTTTGAATTGGTTGTATTGATTTTATAAGAAAAAATCGTGCGTTTGGACATTTCGAATACTTTGAACTAGGACTTGTTTTGTTTGTTTGAAAAGCTTAAGTCCTCGTTTGTATCTGAAACGACTATTGCACGCTCTTTATCGGAAAAGAGTTTAATGATCGCGTATGAGCGATAAAAAGAGTTTCAATGAATTATTTTGTTTTTATGTGGGAGACGAGTATCGGACCATAAGCGTTCAACGGCTAACGCCCCAATTACTCGGATGAGTGGACAGAAACATCCGAATCATCTTTTTCTACCCAAAGGTTTTATTAAGAAAAGTGAGGTGAAACATGGTTCACGTTAATTAAATTCAATTAAAGACATCAAGCATACGGTCGAGGGTCGATACTAGACTGACTACCATAGGCTTGGGAGGAGGGAGAGATAGAAATTTATTTAAGAAATTATTTGAAAAGAAACCCGACGTTGGATCGGGGTTTAGAACTTTAATTGCGAAAGTGTTCTGACACGCGTGCTGAGATGGAATGGAAGCGGGTTATGATTAATCAAGTATATGGACTTGATTAACCTCGTGAGGATAAGTGCTCCTATCCCCAACCATGAGACCCTGATGCATGGTGATTGGTATATAGACCAATATTGTTTCGGGTTATGATCGATCAAAGCAACAAGGGCTTTAACCGATCTTGTGAGGATGGCCATGCCCATCCCCAACTATGAGACCCTTTAGGAAATTGACATATGAGTCAATCAAAGCAGAATCGAATTGATTTTAATTTTGAGTTGTGTGCAGAGTGTACAATGGTGATTAATTTGCGGAATGAATAAATAAACAGACAAAACTATCATACAATACAATCGAAAATTTTAAATAATTATTGGAGATGATTTTTTCTGTTTGATGAAAAAATCAGCTAATAATTTAATCGATTAATCATCAAACACAAACTATCAGATCCAATAATCATTTAATACATCGCACAAAAAAAATATTATTTACGAAGAATAAATTAATTAAAAAGATAAATTCAGAAATAGCCTGGGTGACGCGGAGTAAGAAAAAGAAAACCATCTGATCTTTGACCGGTCCGTAATACCTCCCTATGCGCCGGTAAATTGAGTGTGGCGAATACCTTCAGAAATGCTCCGACAGTCCCAAAAAATGATATTGCTCCGAATACATATACACATATATTTTATTAACTAATAACATGCATATGTATTTTTATATTATATATGTATACTCTTTTTTTTTAAACAAATGAATGAAGAAATTATAAAAAGAAAAGAAATTCTATTTTTTTTTTTAAAAAGCAAAGAAATATAATAAATAAAAACATAATGATAATAAATAAAATACAGAATAAATAATAGAGAATAAATAATAATAATAATAAATACAGATTTAAGTATGCATATACATAATAATAATAAGTAAAATATTAAATTATTTTTGTATATTTAAAAAATGAAAGAAATATAAACTAAGTTTTTTTTTAAAAAGAAAAAAGGCAAAAGGAAATATAAAATAAAATAAAAATTGCCTCAAATGGCAAAAAACAGAAAAACAGATGTTTTCCTCTTCTCTCATTCGCGTGCTCTCACTCTCACTCTCAATCTCTCTCGCGTGTTCTCTCCGCTCTCTCATCGCTCTCTCTTCTCACCGAAACCCTAGAAACCCAGACATCCCAAAGAAAATCCCTTTCTCTCTCGATTGCTCACTCGATATCGAACCTCATCTCATCTCTCACCCTCACAGTAACGCGAACCCTAACGCGAACCCTCACAGCCGCGCCGGAAATCCCTTTCTCTCTCGTTTCACTATTTCACAGTTCTGATGCATGTTTGATTTCTGAATATTGTTTCGATTGTTGTTTTGCAGACAACTTACCAATTGGAATTCTGTTTGGAAACCTCAAGTCAGCGATTCGAGCTTGGTTGTGCGTTCGGTTGCGAGTGGGTTCCGGGTGAGATTGTTCCACACCCTTTCTCCTTTCCTTGTCTTCTTTCTCCGTTCAGAAACTAGGTTTCTGATAAAATAAACTCTGAAGGGTCAATTCTAGGAAAATGATGATAGATTGTTAGGTGTGTTTGGTCTGAACTGGTTTGGTTTTTGTGATTGGTTAGAACCGATGCTTTCTACTTGATCTTTTTTTTTGGTTACTGGTATATGGTGTTTTACTGGTATCTGTAAGAACCGATTCTTGCTTCTTCTGGGTTTTTTGGTATGTTGTGTTTTCACTGGTATCTCTTTTTTCAGTAAGTCCTGATGCCTCCCTTTGTATTGTGAATATAAGAACATATACTATCCTTGGTCTCCTCAGTCCTCTCTTCTCTGCTGGCTTCTTGAATTGATATCCACCTGAGTATCCTGCTGTCTCCTGTCTTCTTTTACTTTACGTTGAACAGAGTTTAACATGATCTTGGCCACTTTTGAACAGACTTCTGCCTTGGTCTATTTGCTTGATATTGGCTTTGTTATCACTCTTGTGTTATACTTTTATGTCGCTCATTGGTAACATGCCCTGTGGTAATTAGTTGCTTGTAGTTAATAGCACTTTTCCTCTCTTAGCCATATTTCCTGCTCTGATATTTGGAACTGAACTTTGGCATTTTGTCAAATTTATGTATGCTGTCTGTTGAGTGAAAAAACATTCACATTATGCTGATAACCAAACAAATGGGTAAAAAACTCTCTCTTGTTGCCTGTTGTGCCTCTTGCTGCCTGCTGTATGTTGACTGCTGTATATTGACTTTATTTGAGTAAAATCTTATCTTTTTTGGAGTTTTTGCCAAGTTATAGGGTTGTTGGGCTGATGGGCTGCCTGTGGAAAAATGATGTTTTCCTTCCCTGATTTCCAATTTGCACCTCCTTTGTGAACCAACAACGGAAGTTGTTGTGATTTGCAATGGAGGTAACAGTAATGGCCGATGAAAGAACTTCGGTTCTGAGGCTTTGCATCTGAAACAATTAACCTTCACTCCTGATTCCTAAAATTAGCCCTAATGATGAGTTTGACAAAATACCATGTTTCCTTTGAATTTATTCTGACATACAGCTACTAACCATTTTTCTTATTTCAGGTAACGTGGGAAAACGACAACGGTGGCCTAGAGAAAGTAGAGCAGCGTAACGGAAAAGACTGAAGATGTGAAGACTCGAACATTTTTGTAGCAAATTCGTAGGATTCGTAGGACTTGTAGAATTTGTAGGATTTTTAGAATTTTTAGAATTGTAACTTATAAATTCTTTTGTAACAAGTTTATAATTTCCAAGGTAAAACTTGAATAGTTTGTAATTCAAATTTACTTTAATAAAGCAAACTTGTTTTCTCCAAATTTCAAGCTTAACTCTCAAATTCCTCGCAAAATGCATCATAACCTTGTAGAAACTCAGAACAAATAAGTACAACCTTGAATAAAAATCCGTAGCATCTTACTGTACTCAAAAGGTGAATTAACCGACACTTTGCTTAATGAACTTGCATCGTTCCTTCCAGCGAATTTAAATTCCAAGGATGAATAAATCCTTTAAGGTTTAAACTCCGAAAAAACAAAACAAATACTTATTTTAAATGCCCACTCCAAAAGCAAATAAATCCCTTTTGAAACTCGGATTAAACCGAATTAATGACACAATGACAGTTCCTTCAGAAATCCAGTGTGATCTTTTTTCCATGAAAATTTCTCCTGTAGAACTTTGAAACCACCATGATAGAATATCTATGATGGAAAAAAATGAATCACCAAAGTGAAACAAAGGGGAAAATTTTTGGGGTACGACAAAGTTGTTGAGTTATTTGGTGATGCATTAATTTTTGTTGATTTTGTGATGATGTAAATGACGATGTTTTACCTTCGATGTTTGGTCAATAAAATGACGAGGGCTTATGCCATTTTGATGATTATGACAATGTTGATGTGTTGTTGTGTGTAAGTGTTGTATTATGATGATTGTGATTAGTTGTGATGATTTATGTGGTGATGATAAAGTGTTGATATGTATAAATTAAATTGATGATAAAAGTTATTATAATGGGTGTTATTTAATATGTTGTTTTGTTGATTGTCATGTTGTAGTTGGTTGAAGCGGTGGATATTGTATGATTCTAGATCTAATATATTAGTTATCATACTTTTGCTTATGTTTTTCGATATCTCACCCTTTCTATTTGTTTGCTGTTGTCTTTATATTGGTAACGTGCAGGTATCGAAGAATGAAGGATTAGTCGTTGTTAGTTCAAGTTGGTGTCTTGCTCTGATACGTAGCACTCGGGGGGATGTTTAGTCTGTGCTGTTTATGTTGTTGACTCTTGTTGTTGTTAGTAATTGTTGAATCTTAAATGATGTTGTGAAATAAAAGTTGTTTAGTATGTTAGAAGTTGAACACGATGTTTCAAATTATTTTGAGTGAATAAAGATGATCAATTGCTTGATTTGAATACTTACGAATTTCCGTTGCATATTAAATAAAAGGTTGTTTTGTTTTAAAGGCTGAAGTAAGTGTTATATGATCCCCTATTAATAAAGGTGTTATGTATCTGTTATGTTTATGTTGTTAAAGATGATAGTGTGGCATCCCATGTGTTGTATTAAAAATTAAAAATACTCTGATTTTCTTTATATCTTCCGGGTAGAATTTGGGTGTTACATTATTGGTATCAGAGTAGGTCGGTCTGTCCGGCCATTGTTGTCTAATGTTGTTTACTTCCTTTGTACGCGACAAGTGTGTGGAACACTGTCGGTACTTGTTGTTTTCTAATTGTTGTTGTAGGAATTGAGTTGAAGCTAAGTGGGGTGGAAGCTTTGTTTATCGTATGTGTTCGGTTGGGAGATATCAGATTAGTATGCTACTGATGGATATAGTGCAAACATTGTAAAAATTTTGTTGTTTCTCGAATTCAAAGGTAATACAGATTTAAGATTTTGGTTGTTTAGCAAGTTGGAATGCCTTGGAAAAGAATGGTTGCTATGAGATAGAATTTAGTAAGTTGATGTTTAAGTAGACCATGTTGTAGAACTACTGGGTTTGATTTTAAAAGTTGTAGAAGTTGTTGGAGTTGTTGGGATTTTTGAATCATGAGTGCGAGTTAGAAAAAGAATATTGTTAATGTTAGTGATGACAATTTATGCTCCATTATGGTTGTCGGATACCTATTGACAAATTGAGGAACTGATCACCCTTAATCTCTTGTTAATAGTAGACGGAATCGTATTGGATGGTATAGAATTGTCTTGTTATCTTAATGGTGAGTAGAGCGATGGATGTTGCATCGACGCGATGTTGTATAAGTCAAGTATGGGAAGTGAAGGTTGTTGCTATGTTGTAAGGTGTTGTTTCAGGATATTGCCAAAATGGTTGGCAAGTTAGTAAGGATTATATTGCAAGAGTGTTGGAGGATTGAGATACAGGTATTAGATTTAAGCCATGATTGGGTTATTGTTGAATCGAAAGATTAGATGTGAATGTGGTGTTAAGGATGGTTGTGTCGGGTAGATTTTCGAGGACGAAAATATCCTAAATGGGGGAGAGTTGTAACGCCCCGAATTTAATTAATTATTTAATTAAATTTTATAAGGATTTAATATTGGATTATTAAATTAAAGTTGGATTTTTTTTGGTTAGTTGAAGAATTAATTTAGTTAAGTGTATTATCTTAAGTTGCAAGACTAGAATTTATAGTGTATCATCCATTAATTATTAAAATAAACCAAGGCACTTAGAAGTAGGTAAGTGTGGGGTTGTGGTGAAGTTGGATTTTTTTATAATTAAACAAGTACATGTAGTGGGTAGTGGGTGTTAGTTGTTTTGTATTATAAAAGGAGAGGAAGAAAGGTAGAAACAGAAGTTTAGAGAAAGGAAAGTAGAACACCACGTATTGTAGCAAGAGAGAAGAAAGAAGAGGGAAAAAATTGGGAATAAGGGTTTGCTAGAAGTTGTGGAGAAAAGCTCCAATTCCAGTCCGTTAGTTTCCGTTTCCGATCAAGTATTTCGAGCTCTCTCCAATCCAAAGGTAAGGGGTGGGGTTCGATTTATATAATCATTTGTATGGTGATTTTATGTGGGATTTAGGGTGTATAATTCACTGTAGATACGATGTTTTATGCTGAAATTGATAGATCAATATTGAAATATTGTTGTTTGTTAATTGTTGTTGTTGCTAGTACTGTGTTGGTTTAATTATGTGTGTAGTTATATTGGTAGATAAAAGTTGTATTTTTAGAAAATAAGTTGATTCTGGGTTGAACTGTTAGAACACACAGTGTTGGAAAAATAAGGAAATGATGAGGGAGATGAAGTTGTGAGGGGCGGTTTAGGTGGTTGTTTTGGCATTATTTCTAGGAACCTTTTAAGTACAATGAATACATGTGGTATGTAGAAAACAATATCCATAGAAGACTAGTTTTGTTGGGTATAATTGATGTCCAGAAGTTCTGATGGTGCAGAACTTCTGATTGTCCAGAACTTTTGTTGGTGCAGATGTTCTGTTGGGCAGATGTTCTGATGGTGCAGAACTTATGATGGTGCAGAAGTTCTGATGGGCAGAAGTGCTAATGGTGCAGAAGTTCTGATGGTCCAGAACTTTTGATGGTGCGAAGTTCATTGGCGAAGTTATGATGGTGCGAGAACTTATGGTCCGTAACTTCGATGGTGCGAAGTTCATTGGCGATGTTCGATGGTGCGTAACTTTGATAGTCCAGAACTTATGATGGTGCAGAAGTTCTGTTGGGAAGATGTTATGATGGTGCAGAAGTTCTGTTGTGCAGATGTTATGGTCCAGAACTTCAAATGGTGCAGAAGTTCTATTGGGAAGAAGTTCTGATGGTGCTGAACTTCTAATGGTCCAGAACTTCTGATGGTGCAGAAGTTCTGGTGGGTAGAAGTTTTGATGGCGCATAACTTCTAATGGTCCAGAACTTCTGATGGTGCAGAAGTTCTGTTGGGCAGAAGTTCTGGTGGTGCATTACTTCTAATGGTCCAGAACTTCTAATGGTGCGTGTTCGGTGGGCGAAGTTCGATGGTGCGAACTTAATGGTCCGTAACTTCGATGGTGCGAAGTTCTGGGAAGTTCGGTCGTGCATAACTTCTGATGGTCCAGAAGTAGAAAACCTATGGAACAGGCTATGAGTCGACGCATGGAGAAGGCGTGCGCCTTCCTTGGTACTGCGAGACTTTAATTTCTCACTCATGAGCCGACCTAAGGACCCATGAGTTGGCTCATGCAGGCTATTTTGAGGAAAATGCTTATTTTTGGACGTTTCTCACTTTCACCGGTTTGAAGCATGATTTTGTTGATGATGATTTGCATAATTCAATGTGATGATGTAAATGATGATGATTTACCTCTGATGTTTGGTAAACAAAATGACGAGTATATTTTGGTGAATATTAATCCGTAACCGAAATTGATTAAATTATGAATACTGTTGATATGCTTCCTTTAATTGAATGCATGATTTTGGAGATTAATGAATTGTTGTTGGTGATTTGCATAATGCAAAATATGTTGTTGTTGATCGTTTTACCTTAGAGTTTGGTAAATAATACGTTGAGGGCCTATGCCTAAATGATGAGTTAATGTTGTTGTTGATTGTTCTTGTTGTTTTGTATGTGAGTCGTGTCCATTGAGTCACATATGTCAGCATAAGCGATGGGGGTTGTAGCCTCGTCCTTAATGGCAACTTGTTGATAGCGATGGGGGCTGTAGCCTCGGACTTAATGGCAACTTCTTGATAGCCATAACGGCAATGATGATGACCTTATTACGGGCATTAGCGATGGGGGTTGTGGCCTCGGGTACCACATGCATAAACATTGTCGAGTCGCATTTTGTTGTTTGTGCCGTCGTTGTGGTTTATGTTGTTCAAGTTGTTGAGTTGTTTGGTGATGCATTAATTGTTGTTGATTTTGTGATGATGTAAATGACGATGTTTTACCTCTGATGTTTGGAAAATAAAATGACGAGGGCTTATGCCATTTTGATGATTATGACAATGTTGATGTGTTGTTGTGTGTAAGTGTTGTATTATGATGATTGTGATGAGTTGTGATGATTTATGTGGTGATGATAAAGTGTTGATATGTATAAATTAACTTGATGATAAAAGTTATTATAATGGGTGTTATTTAATATGTTGTTTTGTTGATTGTTATGTTGTAGTTGGTTGAAGCGGTGAATATTGTATGATTCTAGATCTAATATATTAGTTATCATACTTTTGCTTATGTTTTCGATATCTCACCCTTTTCTATTTGTTCGCCGTTGTCTTTATATTGGTAACGTGCAGGTATCCAAGAATGAAGGATTAGTCGTTGTTAGTTCAAGTTGGTGTCTTGCTCTTATACATAGCATTCGGGGGAATGTTTAGTCTGTGTTGTTTATTTTGTTGACTATTGTTGTTTTTAGTAATTGTTGAATCTTAAATGATGTTGTGAAATAAAAGTTATTCAGTATTTTAGAAGTTGAACATGATATTTCAAATTATTTTGAGTGAATAAAGATGATCAGTTGCTTGATTTGAAAACTTATGAATTTTCGTTGCATATTAAATAAAAGGTTGTTTTGTTTTAAAGGCTGAAGCAAGTGTTATATGATCCCCTATTAATAGAGGTATTATGTATCTATTATGTTTATGTTGTTAAAGATGATAGTGTGGCATCCCATGTGTTGTATGAAAATTAAAAATACTCTGATTGTCTTTATACCTTCCAGGTAGAATTTTGGGTGTTACAATGAGTACTGCACACTAGATCAAGTTAAAGTCTAACCAAGATATAAATGATCAAGGTATGGATAATACCGATAAAAGAATGGAGAAGCTTTAGCCAAGGTGATATTTCAACCGAGGAAAACAAGCGGGAAAGGAATACGGGAAGCTTTAGCCAAGCTGATATTTCAACAGAGGAAAACTAGCAGGAAATGGACGCCTCTTTTTGTCGTGTTTAGAAGAAATATAAAAACACAGTAGAATGCGTGTTTTCGAGGTCTTTAAACAAACCACAAACACAATTAGCACACAAATGCGAAATGCCTACTACATGTATTTAAACAGCGACTTCGAGCGCACGCTTTTATTATTTCCTACTTCTCATGATATCTAAAAAGAGTTCAAGTATGCATCTCCAATCCTACTTCTCATGGCATCAGAAAGCGGTAAAGTATGTGAGATAAAATAGTACGAGTAAATACCAAACAAATTTCAATCCGTAGCAAAGCGATCTAAAGAAAAGAAAGCTCGAAAACTTTGTGTGAGCTAGAATCAATCAAAGAGAAATAATCAGGAAATCATATATGAAATAAGCATTAAAGTATCCATGTGAAAATAAATCACATGCATTTGTATCATCGTATAATAGCCCTGCACATAGTATAAAACTATGCAATGCGAAATAATCTGCTAATATCTCAAGGTGCCAGGACTCTCCATTCGGAAGCTTGCACAAATCCATAGAAAGGAGTTAAAAATAACAATATATAATGTACAATTAAACAATTGACACCATAACTCGAAATGACATAATACTATGTATCAACAAATTCCAACAATTAGTTAATTTAAGTGGAAGGAGAAATTTGCCTATAAACATCATAACGTGATCAAAACTTGGGAATTAAGCTAGTATTGTATTAAACTAGGTATGGAACCCTACAAGTAATTATCTAAATCATAATCAATGATCTCAAACAAATCTTACAAGAAAGAACATGATTGAAGCAAAATACGCACCGAAACTAGGTTTAAACGGTCAATTGTCAATTTAAGGGTCAATTATCATGGTGCGCTAATCATATGTCTCAATTATGGACTATAAATCAAGGTTAAAAATACCTAAACATGTTAACATATTAGTCAAGAAGTTATTTGAGTGTTAGAACAAACATTAGGCATCATATACAAAAGATCAATTCCTAACTAAGTGAAATAGTAAACAATTATGCATCTTTGTGTAACACAAAGGAAAAAATTCGAGAAAAGATCTCAAAAATCATGGAATTAAACCATAAGGTATATTAATATGTACATTATCATTCCACAAAAAATCTCTAAGCTATTGCATAAAAGCAAGCTTCAAAATCGAATAAACGCACAAACATGATTTTGTTAATTAGGGATGCATCGGGGCTCCTAAAACTAAATGGAAAATTATTCGATTATGGACTAAAAAATACCAAATTGGTATACAAACCATGGATACCTAGCCTTCTCACCATGACAAGAAAATGGTTCAAAAATAGCGAGTAATCGTTATCAAACATAAACCTCGCTTTAAATATAAATTAAGTGATATGCCTTTACAAAAGGGATTTAAAATTCAATGGAAATCAAATTGTAAAAATATGGAAAAATTACCTAAAAATTCCTAAGATATATTATAATCAGAGTTACATATTTGTGGATTTTTATTGTCGATAAATGGTCAAAAATCGCATCGAAATGTGTAAAGTATCATGGAAAATCATTTCTAAACATATTATCAAGAGTCAATTAAAAAAGGGATTAAAAATTAATTACAAGAAATCCCAAAAATAATATGGCAAATTTCTAAGTTGCTAAAAAGTCAGGAATGCATTTTTGAAGATTTTTTATATGTCAAAAAAGTTGAAATCAAAAGCAAAATTGCATAAGCATAAAGAATGGGAAGCATGAACAAAAGGGGTGTATTTTTGAAATTTCTAAATGAACTGTTCCAGTTCACATGGCTTGCCTTGGGGTTAAACAACGGGGTGCGAATAGTGAAGGGAGTAAGCCCATATCAGATCCATGTATAAGTCCAGTTTAGTCAAAAAAATGCCTTTCAGATTTTTTAATGATTGTAAGCATGTCACGTTATTTATTATATGTTAAGTCAAAATTGATTTAAGTTATATTTCAGATTAAATAAATAAAAACCTAAAATAAAAAATGAATGCATGAGCTCTGGCAAATCATGGCTCGCCACCACACGATCAAAATATCAAACACATCGTCGGGAAAAAACAGTGACGCCGGAGCCCTAGCTCCGGTCGTCCTCTCTAATAACGTCACGGCCGGAATCTGGAGAATTTTGACAGGAAACTTGACGAAAAGGTCCTATTCGCATCAAAACAACACGATGACACCGAATCCCGGTGCTTAAATTCAAATAAATCCATTCTATCATCAAAACAAAAGTCAAACCGCATCAAGATCTTGTATGCTCTATGGCTGCATTAACCAGAAATTGATGCCTCTGATAAGAGGGCTCAGATACGGCTAAAGGAATGCATGATTATAATATACCAAAATCCTATCCTGAGAGGAGTAATAGATTACGGAAAATTATCGAACGAAGGCCATGTCCGTTGCATCTTTTTCTATATTCACAAATCATAAAACTATCAATTTTCAATCTTGGATAAGTAACGATGATGCAAATGTGCACGCAAACTCTGGATCTTGGACGACTCTTCCGCTTATTATTCGAATACTTCGACGAACGAAAGAGAGATGTGCTGTGTTATTGTGTTTTCGGATCAGCAATAATGTCGTGCGAACCTTTTCCTATTCCATACCTCAGAGTTTCGAGAGGAGAAGAAGAAGGCAAGCTCCTCTTCGTTCCAAATGAGAGAACTTGTAGCCTTCCCAGTTCTTGATGAGTCTAAGAGAAGAATGAGAGTGTGGCTATTGTTGTGTGAATCTGTCACATTATTTTTCAGTTTAAGATGAGGGGAGTTTGTTAAGTTCTTAGAGGTTGTTGCGGAGATGAGAGAGAGGAGAAAAATGGTGGAGAAGACGCCAGAATCGAGTTTGTTATGGTGGTGGTCTTAGAAAAGTTGTTACGATGTGTAACTAGTAAGGTTTGAACTTGAATTCGAGAGAAAGAGAAATAGTGAGGGTGTAGAGAGTGACGAGAGGGATGGAGAGTTCTATTATGAAAAATCGGAGTGAGAGCAAGAACGATTTCACGGATAGTGAGTAGGTTGAGGTGGAAGTGTTATGTGTGAGGGCAAGGTTCATGTTTTCATGATGCCAAGTGTAACACCTCAATTCTATCATAGTAATTATTAAGAAAATCAGAGTTATAAAACTCTTTTCAATAAATTATTGGAGTATTACAATTCAACTTAATCGACAACACGCTATCACAAATAAATAACAGATAAACTCGGATGAACCGAAACAACATGAATCAACTTTATCAATATTATGCAGCGGAACTACATTAATCAACTTGGATTCCATAACATCTTTTTCGACTTAAAGAAATTTAAAATCAACAAATACTTTTCCTATATCAACATAGTTATACAACAACAAAACAACTAGCGTTCATCCCCCCCCCAGTGTTACGTATTGGAGCGACAACCCGACTCGAACTAACAACAACTAAATCTCCGTTCTTCATTAACTGCCTGTTATCCACGTAGAAGCAACACCACAACAGAAGAGGTGAGATATCAACCAATATAAACAAGCGTATGATAAACGATATATTAGGATTAAGGCATATATAATTTACCACTTCAAACAACATAATTCATCACAATTCTACAACACAACAACTTAATTATGCGACACATAATGCAACTCAACATAATGCACATACATGTGGTACCATTAGAGCAGAACCCCCAACTAAGAAATTGCCAGTTAATAGAGGCATCAACAAGGCATAAGCCTTCAACTTTCAAATTTTTGCCAATCCATGCCAACTTAATAATTTTGCCATCTAGACCAACTTAATAATTTTGCCAATCAAGGCCAACTTTATGCTATGCAATGTGACATCAACTTCAACGACCAATTCACAACAACGCAACAACAACAACACACAAAAACGGAAATATAACAACAAATCAACCACAATTCAACATTGGCCATAGGCCTACAACAGTAATAATTCATCAACTGCAAAACAACTTATCAACGTTAGTCATAAGACCAACAACTCAATTTGTCTATAAATCGAAATAATTCAACACAAGTCAACATCACCTGCAAACTCATCATACTCGACACCATTCAATATATCAAATCAACCAAAATAACAACAACCGTATACGAATTATTCCTGCAAAATGTCAACTAATTATGGTTAAAAAATTATACCGCTTAAAACTACTTAATTTACTATTCGGTACAATTTTCATCGAACTTAATTATTACTATTAATTCCCACAGTTTCTATCTATTTAATTCGCTGAGATTAAACCTTAATTGCTACTAAATTATATCTCTGTCATTAACCTCATTATTCCATTATTCTAGCTGCAACTTAACATACTTCATATGCTAAAATTACCAATGTTGCTACATCCTGATACTATTATATTTTCTGCTACCAGTAGACTATATCTGTTTAATCATACTTCTACATAGTTAAATTGAGTAATACCATAATATTATACTAGTTGAATTATTAGCCTACTAAGAATTTCCTAAGCCAAAATTATCTTTCGCTAAGTGGTAGAAAAAAAGAAAAGAACAAAACAAAAAGACAAAACTAGAGCACTATAGACCTGGGGCGCCCATCCTGGGTTTTGTGGCCCCCACCACTTCATATGGGGCGTCCACCCCCCTTAGTCCCTCATAATGGGATGCCCACCCCACACTAAGGGGAGCCCACCCCTCCTTTTGTGGCCCCCGCCTCTTAACTGTCTTCTTCCTGTTTTTTAATTCTAGTTCTTCCTGTGTATCTGTTCCGATCCCAATTAACTTTCATACCAGACAACACATACCTTTGTTTTACGGAATTGACATTATCAATTAATTCAATCGACACTCACATCAACAACCAACACAACAATAACAATCAACATAATCGATCAATTTATGAAACCAACACATCACAGAGACAACAATTTATCCATGGAAAATTCATACAACCTAACCCCACTTACAATTTATCATATACCCAGTTATAGAGATTGAACCCCACCCTTAACTGGATTAGAATTTGCTTTATTCTACCGATCGAATTCCAACCTTGCCAAAGCTTCCAACCTTTTCCTCTTTCTGCAACTTCTACGACCAACCCTTGGAACCCTTATTTTTCTTTCTGCCACTTTGCAACTTTGCCATGGAACCCTTGTTCTTCTCTTGCCACTTTCCTCACGTACTGACAAAACCTATTTTCTTTTTACCTCACAAAACCCTAACTTTCTTATATATACTTAACCAAATAATAATAATATTATTATTATTTCCAACGGGCTCACATTTTAACACCCCCCCACTCTTGCTATTACAATCACTTAAACAAGCCCAAATAATATTATAACTATTTCAATATTATTAATTATCGATAATCAATTAATATTATTTTTAATATTAATCGACAGACGCATCCACACCCTAATCAACTAAATCGTATAACAACTTAACACAACTTCAATAATAATTTCGCAAATAACCAAAAATATTTAATTAAATAATTAATTAAATAATCGGGTGTTACAACTTTCCCCCACTTAGAATATTTTCGTCCTCGAAAATCTACTCGATACTACTACTCTTAACGCGAATTTCACATCCAACTCTCTAATATCGAATTCACGTTTGGCCACACTTCGACCACTACTGTTCTAACATAACGATAACTCAATACGATTTAAATCAAATGCACACAGGCTAAACACTCAACACTTCCACAACATAAATCATTAATAACTTATCGATCTCTTCAACATTATTCCGACAGATCATCATTTAAGGAGTAACAACCATCACACACTTATACTTGGATATACAAGGTCACATTATCATCGTAATCAACATTTTCAACCTCGAAACACCGATGCCATTTTACCCTCGTAGATATATTTATGTCAATTATCAATTATCACAGAATCTCAACACACGCGGCGCATCCAACTTGAATCATCCTCCTCAGACTGATCAATCCCAACTGCCGAATCTACCAGTTTCAGAACCAAATCCTTTAGTTTCTTTGATATTGTCCAGAAAATCACCGTTAATTTTCAACATCTATAACACAACACTCTGTGATGACACTTCACAACTAATCTCATATCAAAATAAAATTTCAACAATATCGCTCTACACCGCTTTGGTGACAGAACAACTCCATTTCTCCTTGTTCACACGCCACTACCTTGTCATTAAAACATGATTTTAGTTTCCTCTTAAAAGAATCTTTCTTTAAAAGGTCATATTCCTCATATTCATCATAAGCTGCATCTCTGTACTCTTCCTAACTCTTCCTTGCAACTTAAAACCTTCTAAAAACTTCAACAAATTTTACAATCACCCACAAGGATCTCACGATAGGTCTACAACAATCTAACACTATCATTGTTCGAATGTCAACATCTTACACAAGGCTACTCAACCTGACAACTTCACATTTTTAAATTCCATGTTCCAAAATTACTTCTTGTTACTCAACAATCACCCTCAAAAATATCAGGGATTTACACTCTACTTATATAACATCAACTACTACACTACTTCTCATCTTTCGAGAAGTAAACACCAACAATATCTGATCGTCCTACATCAAGATGCTTCAACTTAGTTAATAGACAAAATCTTGAATTCATGTCACCTTCGGACTTGAAAGCAAGCAACGTCAACAATACGTTCACTGCGGCCATCTGCAGCATGTTGAACCAACGTCTTACAACTGAAACAAATCCGAGAAGCAGAGCCTCTCCCCCACTTATCTTCAACTTAGCAACTGCATATAGTCGACTAGAAACACAACAAGTACCTACATTGTTTCACACACTTATCGCATACATAAGAATAAACAACATTAGACAACACTGGTCAGACGGACCGACCTGCTCTGATACCAACTTGTAACACCCCAATTCTACCCCGGTAATTATTAAGAAAATCAGAATTATAAAATTATTTTCAACAAATGATTGGAGTATTACAATTCAACTTAAACGAAATCACTCTATGACATATACATAACACATAAACTCGGATGAACTGAAACAACATGAATCAACTTTATTAATATTAAGCAGTGGAACTACATTAATCAACTTGGATGACATAACATCTTTTTCGACTTAAAACAATTTAAAATCAACAAATAATTTTCCTATATCAACATAATTATTCAACAACAAAATCAAAACAACAAAACAACTAGCATTCATCCCCCCAAGTGTTACGTATCTGAGTGACAACCCGACTCGAACTAACAGCAACTAAATCTTTGTTCTTCATTACCTGTACGTTATCCACGTAGAGGCAACATCACAACAGAAGGGGTGTGATATCAACCAATATAAACAAGCCTATGATAAACGATATATTAGGATTAAAACATATAAAATTTACCACTTCAACCAACATAACTATTCAACAACACAACAACAACTTAATTATGTGACGCTGAATGCATCTCAACATAATGCACATGCATGTGGTACCATTGGAGCAGAACTCCCAACTTAAAAATTTCCAGTTAATAGAGACATCAACAAGGCATAAGCCTTCAACTTTCAACTTTTTTCCAATCCAAGCCAACTTAATAATTTTTCCAATCCAGGCCAACTTAATAATTTTGCCAATCCAGGCCAACTTTTATGCTATGCAATGCGACATAACTTCACTTGATCATAAGACCTACAACTCAATTTGTCCATAAATCGGAATAATTCAACGTAAGTCAACATCACTTGCAAACTCATCATACTCGACACAACTCAATATATCAAACCAACCAAAATAACTACAACCGCATACGAATTATTCCTACAAAATTTCAAATAATTCCGGTTAAACAATTATACCGGTTAAAACTATTAAATTTACTATTCAGTACTATTTTCATCGACCTTTATTATTACTATTATTTCCCATTATTTCAATCTATTTAATTCACTGAGATTGACCTTAATTGCTACTAAATTATATCTTTGTCATTAACCTCATTGTTATGTTATTCTAGCTGCAACTTAACATACTTCATCTTCTAAAATTACCAAAGGTGCTACATCCTGATACTATTATATTTTCTCCTACCAGAAGGATATATCTGTTTGATCATACTTCTACACAGTTAAATTAAGTAATACCATAATATTATACTAGTTGAATTATTAGCATACTAAGAATTTCCTAAGCCAAAATTATCTTTAGCTAAGTGGTAGAAAAAAGAAAAGAACAAAACAAAAAGATAAATCTGGAGCACTATGGACGTGGGGCGCCCATCCTGGATTTTGTGGCCCCCACCATATAATATGGGGCATCCACCCCCCTTAGTCCCTCATCCAGGGATTGTCGATGAAGATATTGAATACTGATTCCTAGGTCGGTTCCACCACTTTTACAGGCTTCCAGATATCTGACAACAATTTCTGGTGTAGCATCAATTTGAGAAAAGAGAGTGAAGTCATGCAGAGGAACTCTTATGATGGAGACAGTTTCCTTTACAACATCTGATGGATTTTTCTTGATGGTCTCAATGATCTTCATTTTCTTGAGGTTCTTTTCATTTAGAGGTTTTCCAACACAGGGTGCAAGATCACCAACCAGGTTTGTTTTACTCAGATGTTCTTTCAGTTTGTTCTCTGTCAGAATATTTGAGATTAGCCTTCCCAGCGTGATCCAATCTCTTTTGGTTCTTTCTTCTTCTCTTGTCTCCTTCATACTTGTCCTCAGATGATTGAACAAAATATGAGGAAGAAGGATTTTTGATTTTTTTTCTATGAAGTACAGAATGAATTCTTGATCAATGTTGATGTAGTCTAGAGAACTTGTTGGTTTTCTGTGGTTGATGCAGCCCAGAATGATTCTGGCCCAAATTCAGAAGTGGTCTTTTAGATCTTTGATTTTGTTGGAGGGTTGCCCGTAAGTGAATATTTATTGAGACACCATGGCTAGGTCAGAACCTGCTTTTTCAACCATGTTGTTGCACTTGATGATGTTGCCATCATGACCAATGAGCTGGCCAATGTGATCTTCAGAGATAACAATCTTCTTTCCCGCAACTTGATGTTAAGATGCAGAGGTATCAATCCAGAGTTCCTTGACCAATTTAGGGAAAAATGGACCGATCAATCCATTAATGTACTTGGACTATCCTTGAAACTCAACATCTTTAATGGGTTCATGCTCGTTTTCCTTCATACTTTCAAAGTCCACAAGTAGTTCACAGAGAACCTCAAGATACTAAAACGGAGTGAGCTGAGTTATCTTTGGACCAGCGTGGATTTTTTCATTGACGCTGGATGAAGAACCTTGAGTGTTGAGTCGAGAAACTGATTCTTGAGATTGTTGTTGTTGGGAAGAGAAAGCCATTGTTCACAGACTTAGGGTTTAAAGAGAGAAGGAGAGAACAAGTTATTTTGAAAATATTGAAGAAAGTGAGAGTAAAAACAAGAGAAGTGAATTGTGAAAAGTGAAGGGTGAATACATACATATATAGGGAAAAAATTGGGAACATTCAATTAATTATAATTAAAGCAAAAATGAAATGATTAATAAAAGTAATGATTTTGACACAGGGGATTGCGTGAGGATATTTAAACAATTACCAATGTGACCAACACCTCAATTCATCAACTCAATCGTTTCAGTCCATCAGATTTTGAACACGTGTTCTGCTTTAGAAAGTGACTCGGCATTTAGGTGTTGTACCCCAAAATTTATCCTCTTCATCTCAACCTTTTTGGATTATAGTTTAATTATCATGAAAACACATTCATATCATTGATCTCATGGTTATGAGGTTAAGAGCATCTTAGTTTGTAGAAAAAACTGTGTGTTTCGGCTAGTTCGGACTATTTTGAACCAAAAATTGATATTTCTCAGTTCGAGCGCTTGATTCATGATCTTCTGGTCAAAAGGTTATCTCGGGTGGGTTCTACAGACGTTGGAACCATTTCAGTATGTCCTCTATTTTATTTGTTCATACTAAGAGCCAATTTATCAAGGAAGGACTCCGATAGTTCATTTCCTAATAAAGTGGAATTCCGCTTCTTTTGTGTTTTGGACGCTCTGAAATTCATAACTCTCATCTCTTTGGGTATTTTTGGCTGATTTTTGACTGGGGAGTCTATCTCAATTTTATCTCCAACTTTCATTCTCAGTTCGGGACCTAATTGTGTGACGAAAGCCTCCGGAAAACTTAATCTTTCAAGTGCAATAAATAGAGTTTTATGGCTGAACCGTGCTTACGGGACACTAAAAAATTCATAACTTCTGGTTGGAATGTCAAAATTGAGTGGTTTCGGTGCCCAAAATTTTGTCTTGATGTCGTCTTCAACTTTCATTCTCGAGCCAAGAGCTAATTCCTTATGAATCAATACCAGAATTTTATTCTTCGATGGTGTATTTGAGCCGAACCGGGCATTATTTCATCTAATGCACAATGTTCAAAAAATCATATTTCACTCGATTTTTATCGAATTGTGATGGGACTGGTGTCAAAATTTCACAAATTCCGTTGGATTCTATTTTTATTTCTATCCAGAGTTCGGATTTTGATCTGCAGATCCTCATTTGGAACGTTTTCCCCAAGTGGCGCCATTAAAATTTGGCATATGTCAGATGCCCTTAATGTGCGCTGAAACTTCAAAAATTAATATCTCCTTGACCGTTTGTCAGATCAAGCTGAAATTTTGTCATGCGACATAATTTTTTGTTCTGGACATTTTTTGTGTTTGGCCCATTTTCAAATTCGGCACGGATCTCGAGGCTGGGTACTGTTCACGAAATTGGGCCGGATAAAACCAATTTGGGCCCAATTTTGAGTCCAATTCACTCAAGGCAATTTCCAAATATAAATCAAATTTTTCTCTCATAATTTGAGGAGGATTCATTTGTCAAATTACACCAAAAACACAATCTTCTATTCTCTCTCAATTCTCAAGAATCAAAGCAAGCATCTTCATCAAATTTTCTCAAGAATCAACAACAACATGAAGAATTGAATCAAGGTTGAAGAAGATTTTTCTCCTCTTTCTCCCTCAAATTTCGGATTGCTCTCCTACTATCCCCTCTCCGGTTTTCTTCGATTCGACATTGGCGATCTCTTCTCCTCGTTCTCCTATTCGTTTCGACGGTGATAATTCTTGATTTAAGCACTTTTGCATAATTAATACTTGAAATAAGCACTTTTCTATAATTGAAGATTAATTAAGGTTTTAGTTGAGGAATTGAATTGATATTATGGATTAGGTCGTGAAATTTTGATTTGATGTGATCATAATATTGAAATCCAGAATTGGCTGATAAAAGCACTTGTTGATTAGTTGATTTTCATAAGAACAAAGCTTATGCAAGAGGTTAATTGTTGATACTTGATCGGTGATTTTTACACAGATATTTAGCATTGAATTTCGTTATCGTTTCTTTTATTTGTCTAGTGTTATATGTCATTTTACCGCATTTTACGCTTTGGTTATGTGTTTGAGTGTTTTCAGGGTCAGAAGAATAAAACAGGACAACTCGAGGCAAAAGAAGTGTAAAAATCAGAATATTGGAGGCTAGAGAGGAGTCAACATGGGCCCTGTGTTAAAAAGCTGCAGGAAATCATTAAAAAACTAAAGTCAGAGAATTAACACGGGTACCCGGGCGCATCAACACGGCCCGTGTTGATGGCTCTGATACCAAAACATGATTTTATAAAGTTAGGAAGCCAACACGAGTACCCGTGTTGATCAACACGGCCCGTGTTGGCACCTATGAGCAGCAAACTTCACTTTTGAGATTTTTCATCTATTTTGATCATAAAGGCCCTTTTGACCTTTTGCTACGACTGGAATTAAAGATGACACTATTTGACATAGTTTGTAAGAGAGGAGAGGGACATTTTTTATCGTGGAGAAAGGAATTGCACAAGGAGAGAAGATAACTTCATCAAGGGTTTTGGAGACTGAGAGATTCAAGGGTGGCCGCCATTGAATATCAAGGGAACTAATATTCTTGTAATGTCTAAATTTTAGAATTTGTTTTTCTTGAATATTATGAGAGGCTAAACCCCCCAATGCTAGGGGGTGTCCCTGATTTGTCACCAGAATACTGATTTCATTGTTTTATCAACGTTAAGGTTTATTAATGTCAATTTGTGAGTTTTGTTTACTATATTTCTTTGCTTTATCGGACCAATAGGTTAATTGTTCGTAACACATTAGAACTGGACAGTCGTGTTAGGGTTTTCAAAACAAACATGTTTTAGCAGGTTTCACATAGGACTAGGAAATTCCTATGATAACCAGGAGTATTCTTGATAATAAAATTCTTACATTCTTCACTAATTTTAATGAACATTAGAAGTAGGTAGAATTGGTAAAGGCTTTTCTCTGATGACTTGGGGAAAAATAATCTTAAGAATTGGTAATTGCATTAATGAACTTGTTGAGAAGATCAAAGAGTCAGTGTCAGGAATAGGAAAATTATACACTCTCCCTAGCATATTATTCACTATTAGAAAAGTCAACTTTTACTTTCTGTTAATTGTTCCATCATAGAAGTTAATCACAAACCAACACAAACTCTATTGTTTTTGTTCCATTGAATTAATTATTCAACTCAGTATTTCCTATGCAGTCCTCGAGATCGATACTTGGGGTAAAACTCATTATTACTACATCGGTGAAAATAGTACACTTGCTTTTTTTCCGATCAAGTTTTTGGTGCCGTTGCCGGGGACTGCCAAAATACAGAGTTGATTATAGTTCAATTGAAATTTTGTTGCTCTGCAATTAAAATTTTATTTTTCTATTTATTTTATTACTATAACTAATAAATTGTCTATTCTTTGTATGCAAGGAAAGCCCTCAGCTGAATTTATTTTTGACACAGAAATTGATAGGACTTTTCACGCAAAGCGCATGCAAGCTCGTTTTGTCAGAGTGGCTTCTGACGAAGAACATTCAGTGCATTCGGGTTTAGAGTCCGAAAAGGAAGAGATAATGGCTGAAGACCCACCAGAGAGACTTCTTGGTGATTATGGTGGGACGACTACACCGGGTGGTAGGTTGACAATTATAAACCAACCGATAAATGTGCCTAAGTTTCAAATGCATCCAAGCACAATTGTTCAGCTTGAGAGAAGGTCTTTCGCCGGAAAGATCAACGAAGAAGCCAATAAACACTTGCAGAGGTTTCTGACCAAGAGTACCACGTTGAAGATCGATGGGCATACTGATGAGATAAAGAAATTGGTGATGTTTCCGTTTACCTTATCGGAAGATGCGGAAGAGTGGTTTTACGCATTACCGGCTGGAAGTATTACTACTTGGGAAGAAATGGAGAAAACGTTTCTGAATGAGTATTTTCCTGCTTCTGTTTATATTCGCAGAAGATATGAAATTCTGAATTTTAAACAGAAGGAGGGAGAGTCACTTGGTGATGCCTACAAGAGGTTAAAGAGATTGTTGGAAGCTTGTCCCACTCACAACATGGACCAAACTGAACAAATGCAGATGTTTGTGAATGGCCTCAGAATAAAGACAAAGCAACTTATTGACACAGTTGTCGGTGGCTTATCCAACTTTACAACAACAACTGGTATTAAGAAGATCATTAAAGCCATTGTTGTGAATGAGCATCTGGAAGTTTATGATTGGGTTACAAGTAAACCGGAGGGAGTGATTGATTTGAAGCTGAAAGTGAACAAGCAACTCAAAGTTGAAGAGGCAATTGCTGCAGAAGTGGAAAAAAAGTTCAAGGCTATGAACATGGGTACTCAACAGGTAGCTCAGGTTAAAAATGTTGTGTGTGATATTTGTAGTGGACCACACATTACTGTGCAATGTCTTGCAACTCCAAAACAAATTAAGGAGATAAAATTCTTGAAGCAGAATAATCCATATTCTAACACCTACAATCCTGGGTGGAAGAATCATCTAAATTTTGCCTAGAAAGATCAACAACAACAAACTCCTCAAAAGGCAGAATGAGAGGTAGCTATTGAAAAGATGGCTTCCCAGACGTCCTAATTTTAAGAAGAAACAAGAAGAAATCATCGGAACACCACAACTGCAATTAAAATTTTGGAAGTTCAGATGGGCAAGATTGCACAACAAATAACTCTGCAAGCACAAGGCAATCAGAAGAGTCACGAGAATGTGAATGTTGTCACAACAAGAAGTGGGTAGGTTGTTGAAGAAAGAGAAGAAGAGGTAAAATTTGATGATAATCTTATAGAAGTGGATTTAGAAGTGTGAGAGAACAAGAAAAAGTAGGCAGAAGTGGTGCTACCTGTGAAGCCAGCGGAAGAAAAGATTAAACCTGAGATTAGGCTGCCATATCCCTCTCGAGTGACAAAGAATGACATAAAGGAGAAGGAGTTCGATAAATTTGTAAAATTGTTCAAGAAGCTGGAGATTAACATACCTTTCTTTGAAGCACTCGAGAAAATGCCTTTGTACCAAAAATTCATGAAGGAGGTTCTATTAAAAAAGAGGCCAACAGATGGTGAACAGGTACCCGTTGATGAGAAATTGTGTGTGGTCACGCGCGAGAGAAAAATTCCTATCAAGCAGAAGGATTTGGGATCAGTTGCAATACCTTGCACAATAAAAGACAGAAAGTTCAAAAGGGTTTTAATCGATTTTGGTTCTAGTGTGAGTTTGATGCCCTTGTCTATCTTCAAGAAGCTCAATATTGAAAAGATAAGCGGGAGTGGAACAATTAAAATTTGTTGATCACACCATCAAGAAGTCATATGGGATAGCTGAAGATGTGATGGTCGAGATTGAAATTTTTTATTTTCCAGTGGATTTCCAGATCATGGACATACTTGAAGATGAAGAGACCCCGATCATTCTCGGTCGACCTTTTCTATTGACTAGCAGGTGCAATTTGGATATCGAGACAGGTCATCTAACTTTAAAATATTTTGATGAGGAGATAACCATGAAGGTGTTTGAAGTCAAGAAACAAGGTGCAGGTGAAAAGAATAAATTTTCAATTGGTATGGTCAAAGTAGAGGGAGAGAGAAAAATTTCAAAATCAATCCCCGAAGAACTCTCAGGCCGAATCTCTCAGGTGGCATCGATTAAAATTCCAAAGTTCAGTCAAGAAGCCAAGAAGGGAAAGAAGAAGGTAGACAAAGGTGAGAAGATGAAAGTTGGAAGTAACGTGAATAACGCAGTGGCTAGTGCTTTTTATGGGGTTCAATTTTGGGTTGCGGAAAGTACAAGCAACAAGGTGTGGAAGAGAAAGTACCCCCGTAAGGCGATGACCCGTCGAGCCATGCGACGTTAAACAAAGCGCTTCGTGGGAGGAAACCCACACTTTTTATAACTTAGTTTTCTTTTTTTTTTGTTTGCAGGTAAAAAAAGGGATCCTATCTTGCGAAATCTAGGAGGCAGCAGCTGGTGTTGCATTACCCTCTGTGAGTCACTTCTCTCGAGTTTGGTTTGAAACATTGAGGTCAATGTTTAGTTCAAGTTTGGGGGATGTTTTATTGCTTTGTTTGTTTATTTTTACTTGTTAAGTTGATGTTAAGTGTTGTGTAAGTCCACAAGTAGAAATTCTCCCGAAATATTTCCGAATCTTGTCCGAAAAGTTTGGTTTTGATTTGCTCAAGAGCTTGTGTTTCGGAAAGACCAGGAATAGTATATAGAGAGACAAAGGGATAATTGTTTGAAGGGAGGAAGTTCAGAATAGCGTGACAGTGATACGAGTCTAACATGAAGAGTTGTACTAGAGTACTTGAATCCTAAGAAGTACTCCTTGAGTAGTTTATCCACACAGTCTGGCATAGTCTTGATACACATCCAGGTAAGATTGGTTGAGAAATAAATAAAGATGGCACCAAATGATGCAAAGGAGGTAAAAAGGAAACTGGCTCGCTAAGTTGGGTAGCCCTCACCAGGTTATTCAGCCAAAAGGGATTTGATCCCCAAACGTCATCCAAAAGGACAATATATAACTGCAAAGTTTGAAAATTTCATCAGTAATTAAAAGTAGCAAATGCTACTCGTTTGGTGCTGAAATAAGAAGTTTTGATTAGTCTTTTGCATGTGATGATCATATTAATTCTTATTTCCTTAATTTTAGTGTACGAATGAAAGAGGAGGAAAATCGGGAGAAGACTTAGGTGGTACAAAGCATAGTTGAAGAGGTATCTAAAGAGGAAGCTCCAAGTTAAAAGTTTCTTACAGAAAACTCTTCGTGTCATGTGAAGGCCAGACAAACTACCTTTTGAGCAATGTGAAATCAAGTCTCACATAAGAGTACCTGGATGCTTTGATTCACATGATTTCTTGCAGTTGTCGCTTGAGGCCAAGCAACGGTTTAAGTTTGGGGGAGTTTGATCGGTGGTTTTTACACATATATTTAGCATTGAATTTCGTTATCTTTTCTTTTATTTGTCTAGTGTGATATGTCATTTTACCGCATTTTATGCTTTGGTTATGTGTTTAAGTGTTTCAGGGTCAGAAGAATAAAACAGGACAAATTGGGGCAAAAGAAGTGCAAAAATCAGAATATTGGAGGCTACAGAGGAGTCAACACGGGCCCCCGTGTGAATCAACACGGCCCATGTTGAAAAGTTGCAGGAAATCATTAAAAAAATGAAGTCAGAGCATCAACACGGGCACCCGTGTGCATCAACACGGCCCATGTTGGCGGCCCTGATACCAAAACGTGATTTTATAAAGTCAGGAAGCCAACACGGGTACCCGTGTTGATCAACACGGCCCGTGTTGGCAGGCGCGAGCAACAAACTTCACTTTTGAGATTTTTCATCTATTATGAACATAAAGGACACTTTTGACCTTTTGCTACGACTATAATTGAAGATGACACTATTTAACATAGTTTGTAAGAGAGCAGAGGTACTTTTTTGATCATGGAGAAAGGAATTTCACAAGGAGAGAAGATAACTTCATCATGGGTTTTGGAGACTGAGAGATTCAAGGGTGGCCGCCATTGAAGATGAAGGGAACCAATATTCTTGTAATGTCTAAATTTTAGAATTTGTTTTTCTTGAATATTATGAGAGGCTAAACCCCCCAATGTTAGGGGGTGTCCCTGATTTTTCACCAGAATACTGACTTCTTTGTTTTATCAACGTTAAGGTTTATTAATGTCAATTTGTGAGCTTTGTTTACTTTATTGCTTTTCTATATCGGACCAATAGGGTTAACTATGCCTAACACATTAGAAATGGGCAGTCGTGTTAGGGTTTTCAAAACAAACATGTTTTAGCAGGTTTCACCTAGGACTAGGGTAATCCTATGATAACCAGGAGTATTCTTGATAATAAAATGCTTACATTCTTCACTAATTTTAATGGACATTAGAAGTAGGTAGAATTGGTAAAGGCTATTCTCTGATGACTTGGGGAAAAATAATATTAAGAATTGGTAATTGCATTAATGAACTTGTTGAGAAGATCAAAGAGTCAATGTCAGGAATACGAAAATCATACACTCTCCCTAGCATATTATTCACTGTTAGAAAAGTAAACTTTTACTTTCTGTTAATTGTTCCATCATAGAAGTTAATCACAAACCATCACCAACTCTATTGTTTTTGTACGACTGAATTAATTATTTAACTCATTATTTCCTACGCAGTCCTCGAGATCGATACTTGGGGTAAAACTCATTATTATAACATCGGTGAAAATAACACACTTGCTATTTTTCTAATCAATACTATTGAATTGTTGACATGAAACCTTGAAATACATGTGATTAGCTTTAGGATTAAGCTTTAATTCATGCATAAAACCATGTGCTGATAGATGTAGGTTAGGTGTTTGTTCAAATAATTCAACCATGCTTCAAAGCCTAAAAATACAAAAATTAGCCATTGTTTCAGTGAAGTAGCCCGTTACCTCAAACTAGTAACCGGTTACCTCACCATTTTCACTTTCAAAAATTTCAAATTTTAGTTGAAGTAACTGGTTATTTCTGTGAAGTAACCCGTTACCTCAACGGACAGAGTTACTTGTTTTTGCAATTCTGGCTGAAGTAACTGGTTACCATTATGAAGTAACCGGTTACCTCGCTGAAGTAACCCATTACCATTCTGAAGTCCCGTTACTTCACTGAAATAGAAAAATCATTTTTTTTGTTTAATTGTTCAAATGTCATGCTTTCTCCAAGCTTTCTTCTAACCTTTCTCACATACTTTTTCCATGTTATTTTTAACATGTTTGTTAATTATGCAAGGTACTTTGAGGTAGTTTCCAATTACATAATTATCGCTTGATTATGTGATTAGAAAACTTGTTCGGATCATTATTTTTGATCCGGTTTTTGCGTTCGATACGCGAAATTACATTCTATTGCTCAGAATTCTTTTTGCATAATTAATTTGGTGCAGGTACTTTGTTACAAATGTGTCGATACACATTCCATTTGCTATTATACATTGGTTAATATATTTTTATGCAGGCTTTGTTGTACGGATGTGTCCGTACATATTCCATTTTCCATTATACATTGGTTAATGTATTTATGTGCAGGTTTTGTTGTACGGATGTGTCAGTACATATTTCGTTTGCCGCTATATATTGGTTAATGTACTTTTGTGCAGGTTTTCTTATACGGATGTGTCGACACACATTTCGTTTCCCAGATACATTGGTTAATGTATTTTTGCGCAGGTTTTGTTATATAGATGTGTCGATACACATTCTGTTTGCCATAGTACATTGGTTAATGTATATTGTGAAGGTTTATGATTGATTTTGATATGTCCGCTACATATCTTGGACACGCATATGCTATGTGTGCCCTATTTATCTATATTGTCTGGATGATTATCCCTTGCAGGTTTCTATGATTGATTCCGATATGTCTGCTACATATCTTGGACATGCATACACTATATGTGCCCTATTTGTCTGTATTTTCTAGATGGTTATCCCTTGAAGGTTTCTATGACTGATTCAGATATGTCCGCCACATATCCTGGACTTGCATACGGTATGTGTGCCCTATTTGTCTGTATTGTCTAGATGGTTATCGCTTGCAGGTTTTCTATTGATATTTGGATGTGTCCGCCACACATTCCAACCATGCTTATTGATACTTCTACGCATTTCTCACCAGATTTCTTTATTGCTTGTCAGCAGTTCACAATGTTTTCCAAATTATTTTGCTATTTGCTATAACATTTACGGATTGTTACCCGTTCGATATTTTCTTACCCTTTTTACAGCTTTCTTAGATATCATGAGAAGTAGGGTGTTTACCGCATTCTTAGATATCATGAGAAGTAGGAAAAGAGCAGGCTCGAAAGTAGCTGTTTAAAGACCTGTAGCAGGCATTACGCATATTGTGTGCTACTCGTGTCTGGTATGTTTAAAAACCTGCCTGTGAGTAGGTACTTTTCAGTAAGTGTTTATTATTTGTGTTTTCATAGCGGTGTGGTTGTTAGGAAACTTATTATCGCACCATCACTAAGTACTAATAAGAAAGGCACACAGAAAAGGGTTAGTAACCAACCCCCGCCCAATTCATTCTGTGTCATCCCAGCTCTCGCGAATCGTGAAAGCTTCCTTTATCGAGTCATACATATAGTGGCAAGGGTTTCCTATTTTGACCCTGCACGCTTTGTCTGGAGTTCGCGTCGTTACGCGCTGATACTCGCATTCATATACTCTTCACACTTGGTAATTCATACCAAGGCGTGAATCCCTTTCCCACATGAGAAAACTCTTGGTTGATGCGGAATTGCTCTATGTGGATATGATTTTTCTCGAAAAGAAAGCTCATGGTCTTTCTTTCTTCCTTCTCCCCGCGCTTCTATTTATTATTTGCTTATGCATTGCATTATTTGTGTGCTTTTGCCAAAGCACTTGCTTGCCTCCTCCCTTTGTATCCCTTGGTTGGTTAACCAAGGTGGATATTAGGATAGTTTCCCCTAGGACCGCTTGACTAGGGTAACTTTCGAGCTTAGACATCAAGATAGTCATCCATGCATGTCAACATAGGTAGATATTCCCTTTTAATCCTTGACATAGGGCCACCTTTGTATGATAACATTAGGGATAGAGCTAGATAGTTCCCCTTAGATGTTTTTCTTCCCCTTTTGCATATTAAAACTAAAACCTTTTTCTTTATCAAATCTCAAAACATTTTAATAAATTTAAATCCTTTCGCCAAGGTAAAAATAATCCACCAACTTTAAGCCATTTTGTCTTCTGACCTTTTTCTATGAAAACCTTTTCAATAAGGGTATTCGTTTTTCAAATCCAAGCGAATTGCTAAGTGTGCGAGTGGCCGATCATGAGACTTTCGATAATTTGCAATGCCAAGCACGAATTGTAATCGTATGGATGCGAAATGAAATTTCTCATAAAAAACATTGCAACCCACAAAATGATTTTAGGAGAACTACGTAGTGCTTTGATTCCTAATTGCACGAATGGGGTATGTAGGCACTAAAGGTTCACAATCGCGGCAAGCAAGACTAACAATCCTTTCTTTTTGTACATAATACTTTGCATTCTTTCATTTTGCTTTAGGCATAGGTTGTAAATAGATACTCACACCCATCTGATAGAAAATAGAAGTGGATACTGTAGAGTAATACAGGCGTGTGGGGGTCCTAATACCTTCCCCTTGCGTAAATGACTCCCTTACCCGATCTCTTGGTCGTAAGACTATGATTTCTCCCTCTTAGGTTTACTCGATGTTTTCCTTTCCTCTCACGGGATAAAAAATGTTCGATGGAGACTTCATTGATATTTATCTGATGATTTTACTAGTAGTTTCATTAGGGTTGATAGATGTTGATGTGGTGAACTTCATGCGTCTATCTTGAAATGAATTTTTAGAGCAACGTTCAAATCTTCTGGATAGATTCTGAATCAGTTTCCCTTCTCACTTTTGAATGAAACTTGTTCAAATGTTCACAAACAAAAATTAAGTTTTGAGAGTTAAAACTAATATAGAAATTACATTTTCATTTTGGACATAATTCCATACTGAGATGTTTCAGAATGAAATTAACTATCTTCAGCAAGGGGTTTTGTGAAAAAATCAGCCCATTGATGGTATGTGTCAACAAATTTTAATGAAAGAATCCCCTTTTGAGTATAGTCCCCAATGGAGTGATCTTTAATTTCTATATGTTTAGATGTAGAATGTAAAATAGGATTTTTAGAGAGACATATAGCAGAAGTATTATCGCAAAGAATAGGAATGTTACTCTCATAAATTTGAAAGTCTTCAAGTTGAATTTTCATCTAGAGCATTTGAGTGTTGCATCCAGCTGCAACTATGTACTCTGCTTCAGCAGTTGATAGTGTAATGGTGGATTGCCTTTTGCGGGACAAGGATACCAGATTGTGTCCCAGCATTTGGAAGCTTCCAGAAGTGATTTTTCTTTCTATTCTATCTCTAGAAAAGTCAGCGTCATAGTAACCTACCAGTTTGTATTCTCTAAAAAATTTATAACATTAGCCAAGGTTAATAGTACATTTCAGATACTTGAAAATTTGCTTAACTACTGTTATGTGAGATTCTCTAGGATCTGATTGGAATATGGCACAGAGGCATACACTATAGAGAATATCAGGTCTTGAAGTTGTTAAATAAAGAAGAAAACCAATCATACCTCTGTAGAGCTTCTGCTCTACTTTCTTACTTACCTCTTCCTTTTCCAAAATTCATGTAGGATGCATAGGGGTTTTGGATGGCTTGCTTTCTGACATGTTAAATTTCTTCATAATTTCTTTAACATACTTACTCTGATGTATGTAGGTTCCTTCTGGAGTTTGATTGATTTGGATTCCCATAAAGAATTTGAGTTCACCCATTAGGAACATTTCAAATTCTCCCTGCATAGATTTAGAAAATTCTTTTCCCAAGGAGGCTTTAGTGGATCCAAATATTATATCATCAACATAACTTTGACAGATCAGAATTTCATTTTTAAATGATTTACAGAATAAATTTAAGTCCACTTTTCCTCTGGTAAATTCTTTTTCTAAAAGAAAGTTACTTAGTATTTCATACCAAGCTCTGGGATATTGTTTCAGACTATATAATGATTTCCTAAGTTTATACACATATTCTGGATGTTTTGTATGCATATATACTTATTCATCAATGTAACAATTTAAAAAGGCAGTTTTGACATCTATCTGATAAAGGGTGATGTCACAGTTTACAACTTAAGAAATTAAAAGTCTAATAGATTCTAACCTGGAAACTGGAGCAAAGGTTTATGTTAGTGTTTTAAGTTGGCATCAATTTTGGTAAAACTAGGTTTTAGAAATGTCTTGATAGATGTCATGACATTCAGAGATTGAAGATAAATCCTACTGTACAAGGATGTTTGAAGTACAGCTCAGAACTGGAAGCTAAAGCTGTGCTGGAAATTCTGTATAAAACAGTCTGATGTCATAACAGATGTCATGACATTCAGTGTGACATTCTGTTCTGCAGAATCTATTTTTCCTGAGATTTTTCAGGAAGTTTGTTGAGCTGCTAAATTATGTTTTTCTGTTATTAGAAAGCATGCTCACGTGGCTGCTAGGTTAATCTTAATTAAAACTAAATTGGTTGTTGAAAAGACCATATTTTTAGGATTAAATTAAGTGAACCCTAGCTATCTATATGGAAGCCCAAAACTGAAGATTCAGGACTGCTTCTATAAAAGGAATTCAACCCTTATACTGCTGCAACGCCTCTGGAATTATTGAAGACATTGCAGGTTGTTATTTGTGTATTGTTAGGATTTATAACAGTTGGTATTTGTAATTCTAGTTTCTCTTGTGAGCCAAGCAACTATCAATTGATAAGTGCATTGGACTAGGATTTGTTTGTAAGGGTAGTTTATCATTCAAAGCTTTAAAGCACGAGTGTTTGTCTCTTGATTGAAAGCTTTGAAGCGAGATCAAGATAGTTTATTGAAGTGTGACTTCACAATTCAATTAATCAATAGGTTGATATCACTGCGGTGATTGAGGGGGAGTGAGTAGGAACTCAGATCTAAGTAGGACTTAGGTTGAAGTGTCATTGGGTAGGTTTTAAGTGAAGGAGATAAACTGGTTGGTTTATTCCTGAATTAATTCTACTAATAGTGAATTTACTCCCTGGCTTGGTAGCCTCTAGATGTAGGTTTGTTAGAACCGAACTGGGTGAACAACTTATTGTGTTATTTACTGTTTTCTGTATTTACTGTGTGAATTGTTAACATAGTGTCAGATACTGTGTCATAACATTCTCTGTGACATCAAGTATCTGCTGCCAGGAATTTCAGTTTATGTATAGTCTATCCATTCTTGCTGACTAACCTTGTTCAACTAGGCGTGCTTTGTTTCTGACGACTTCTCATTGCTCACTTAGCTCATATCTGAAGACCCATTTGGTTCCAATGATGTTGGGACCTTTTGGCTTGGGAACAAGATCCCACACATCGTTTCTGGTAAATTTATTTAGTTCTTCATGCATTTTCAGAATCCAATCATTATCTTGAAGTGCTTCATCTATAGAGGTTGGTTCAATGAAAGACACCAATCCCATGAGAGAGTCTTCAGAGTTTTTGAATGTGCATCTTGTTCTGATTGGATCATCCTCCTTTCCTATAATCCTTTCTTTAGGATGTCCTAAAATGCTTCTGGATTACCTCTTCTGGATGGGTTCTTCAGAAGTTTCTTTGGTGTTAATGTCTTCTTCTATAATAGGCTGATTAGAACGTGTATCTATAACAAGGCTATATTCTGTACCTATAATTTGAACTTTTATATTTACAAAAGGTTCACTCTGCTTTGACTTTTGAGAGCCAAGTTTATCATCAAATTTGACGTTAATGGATTCTTCCACAGTTCGTGTTTCTGTGTTGCATACTCTGTTTCCTTTTAAGCGTTTAGAGTATCCTAACATTAAACACTTTTGTGTCTTAGAATCAAACTTGTGCATATGATATTTGGTATTCAGAATAAAGCAAGTACATCCAAAAGGATGAAAGTATTAAATGTTGGGCTTTCTATTCTTCCACATTTCATAAGGAGTCTTATCTAGAATAGGTCTTATGGAGATTTTATTATAAATATAACACACTGTGTTGACTGCTTCTGCGTAGAAGTGTTTAGCAATGTTAGTCTCATTGGTCATGGTTTAAGCCATTTCTCGTAAATTTATGTTCTTTCATTATATAACTCCATTTTGTTGTGGAGTTCTAGGACAAGAGAAATCATGAGAAATATCATTTTCATTAAAAAGTTTCTCAAAGTCTTTGTTTTCAAATTCTCCACCATGATTACTTCTGACTTTTACAATCCTAAAATCCTTTTAATTCAGGACTAGATTACAAAAGTTAGAAAACACAGAATGTGACTAATCCTTGTGTCTTAAGAAATTTACCCATGTACATCTGTTATAGTCATTTACGATCACCAATCCATACTTCATCCCACTGATGGATACGGTTGTCACTGGTCCAAACAAATCAATATGCAGAATTTCTAATGGCCTCGAGGAAGAAACAACATTTTTGGATTTAAAAGAAGGTTTTGAAAATTTGCCTTTTTGACATGCTTCACACAGAGCATCTGAGATGAACTTCAAATTTGGAAGTCCTTTGACTAGATTGAGTTTGTTAATATAAGATATTCTTCTCATACTAACATGACCCAATGTTCTATGCCAGACCCATTGCTCATCGTTAACAGACATAAGGCATTTTACATTCTGACTTTTCAGTTCATAAAGTTTAATCTTATAAATGTTGTGTTTCCTTTTACAATTAAAGAGGATTTTTCCACCTTTCTCACTACCAAATGTCAAGACTTCAGATGCTCACTACCAAATTTGAGAATTTAAAGATGAAGGAAGATGAGACCATTCATGAATTTCACATGAATATTTTGGAAATTGCAAATGCCTTAGGAGCACTTGGTGAAACGATGTCAGAAGAAAAGCTGGTGAGAAAGATTCTCAGATCCCTGCCTAAAAGATTTGCAATGAAAGTCACTGCAATAGAGGAGGCTCAAGACATTAGAATCCTGAAGGTTGAAGAACTTATTGGATCTCTTATGACTTTTGAGATGGGAATCGATGAAAGCTGATGTGAAGAACAAAAGCATAGCACTTGTATCCAATGCTGAAGAAGGAGGCAAGGTGGAAGATGAGGAGAAGATATCCAAGCTATAGCTATGCTTGGAAGAGTTCAACAAGCTCATCAAGAGGATTGATCCAAAGTCCGGTCAAATGTCAAGGACATTCCATCGACATCAACAGATCTTATGACTCAGCAGAAGATCCAAGTCAAGAAAAGGAAGTCAAAGCAGGAGTCCAATGTCATGAATGTGAAGGATATGGACATATTAGAGTGAATGTCCCACCTTTCTTAAGAGACAAAAGAAAGGAATGGTCATCACTTGGTCCGATGGTGATTCGGAAGTGAATCGAGGAAGAAGGTGCCAAACTTGTCACCGCTCTCTCGAGTGTACAATTCGATATGGATTCTAGTGATGAGGAAGTGACATTTGAAGAGCTTCTGAAACCTGAAGCTCTGTATAAAAATGGTGAAGTTTGTCGACAAAATGAGGAATGAAAAAGTCGATTCGAAGTTGGTCGAGAATGTGAAGTGGAGGCTAAGAAAAAGGAAAACACAGCCACTATAAATCACCTCAATAGTGATATTGTAATGTGAACTCCAAACTTGATCGATGTCTAAATCACAAAATGTTGACATCAATCGATAAGTTGGAAGAAATTCTTCAGCTTGGACAAAATGCAGGAAATAAGCATGGTCTAGGATATGTGGCTGAAAAGAAACCTATTGGTGACATCAAGAAGGAGAGACATGGGAAAACAATGTCAAAACAGGTGTCACAACATAAAATAGGAAATGTGTCTGGCTTAGGGTATGTGGCTGCAAAGAGATTTGCTAATAACTAGGAATGGAACAAACCTGAGAAGCCAATGGCAAAGAAGATGTCATACCACAAAACAGGAAATAGATTTGCCTCAGGATATGTGAAAGCCAAGAAATTTATTAATAACAAAAGGAAGAACAGACCTAATGAACCAATGCCAAAACAGATGTCACAACATTGGGTTCAACATCAAAATCATAGAAACTTGAACAAAAAGTTTCAAAGATGGAGATGTCATTATTGTGGAAGGTTTGGTCACATAAAGTCCTTCTTCTATAGGCTACATGGATACCCTAATCAAGTTCCTTATGTGAAGCCTAAGTCCAACAAGGCATCATACTCTCACCAGTGGAAGAAGAAGAAGACTACAGCTCTGATAGCACAGACTTCTCTTAGAGTATCTGTAATACGGTGAACTGAATTTTTAGTTTTTTGTATCGCAAATGTGCGGATAGCAAGAGTCGCCACCGACTTTTATTTTTATCCAATTAAGGGAAGGTAAAAGTACAGAAAAAGACCTTCGTTAGATTCTTGAGTAAGGGAGAAGGTTATGAAAAGGGAAGGTATTAGCACCCCTTTCCATCCGTAGTTATCTACGGGCTCTTAGTTGCTTTCTAGATCACTTTGAAAATTGTGCTTTCTGTGTGTTTGAAAAATGTTTTGAAAAGGCATTTCGCTTTGACTTTGTAATGATTCATGTAGGAATGTATACAAAGTGTTCGGAAATGTTTCGTTTTGAAAAGTGTTTGAACTTTGAAAAAAAAGTGTGAGGTGAGAAAAGTATTTGATGGAGCAAGCAACTAAAAGTCTTATTACCTACTCAGAATTTGGTCGTTTTCGTGTTGTTTTACTTTCCTTTAGAATAGCGCTATCCATACCATTAGTTGGTAGGTAACCCTATTCGTTGGATGTAAGCGGGACATTCGAAGGGACATCGGATGGTCATAGAAGGCAACTTGTAGGAAGTATCCTAACACATTCGAAGGGACTATCATCATTTTTCGTAGGCGACAATCGAGGGTCAAGATCATGTATTCGGAGGCGACATCGTGGGTCTTATGATCTTTGTATCGAAGGGACTATGATGATTTGTTTTGAAGGCAACGGTGCTAGAATACCTCTACGTTCGAGGGACATGACCATTTTGAATTCGTAAGGCAACGAGAGAGAATTACCCTAAGGGGTGCATGTGTGAAAGAGTGTGTTGATTTCAGAACATATTATCTTGGAAATTAGTGGGCTAAGTTCGTTATTATCTTGCCATACACGCCTAATTACTAGCAATTTATAAGTGCGGGAATTAAAATGCGGAATGTAAAGATGCGGAAAGATAAATGTCCTACGCTATTACATGGCTTTGGGGCAGATACATAATTGAAAGTGCGGAAAATAAAAGCCTAATTTAAACTATTACATCCCATATATAGTTACATTATTGAAAAAATGAAAACGGTAAAGAAACGTCTGAAGCGGAATAACCTGTGAAACGATAAGAGAAATCGGAAAATATGATGAAATCGAAATAAGAGAAAATGTTAGAAAAAATGCAAATTTTTATATGAGAAAATTAATACATGCTGGGAATAATATAAATATGCTAAAATAATTTTTTGGGATTTTTTAGATGCAATTTAATAATTAAAAATGAATTTACAATGATTTAAATGCAAAATTATAGATAAAAATAAATATGCATGCTAAATTATATTTTTAAATTTATTAAATTAAATAAAGACTTTTAGAAAATAAATGCAAAAGGAAAATTAATTTTTGATGAATTTTTAATGCAGAAATAAAATATTGAAAAGAAATTAAATAATATGCAAAATATTAAATAATAAGAAAAATATGAAAATAATTGAAAAGTTTGAAGTTTGAGAAAAAAGAAACCAAAACCGGTGCCAGTGGGAATCGAACTGGGGACATGGGAGAGTATCTTTGCACAGGAAACGCCTTAACCACTGGGACACTTGGCTCTTTGTGTTGGAACTGTTGAAAACAATAACATATGAATGATGACGCGTCCTGGGAATATTCAAAACACAGTCAGCTCACATGTGGACCCCCGGACTTATGAATGGACGAATCACGTTGTTTCTTTTTGCCACGCCTGCATCCACCGGAGTCAACGGTCAGCGACGCCGAGCCCTAGCTCGGTCTTCTCCTACGTCAATTTTCCTAACTCGAATACACGAAAGCTATGGTTAATGCTACCCCCCCTAAATTCGGGTCTGCGAGTCCAATGGTGGTCTCCGTTTTCTTTGAATCGGCCTGTAATTTGTGATTCGACGCTCACAGTTCTCAAAGCCCTAAGTATGGCATCTCGTGTTTCTAACGTTCAAGCATTCAAACGATGGCCCAGATCATGTTTAAGGAACCTCAGGAACACAATGAAAGCATTAGAATCGATTAAAACAAGCAGATAATAAAAATGCAATTTCAAGAAAAAATCAAATATGTATGAATGTATATGGCTCGATTTGGCTTGCTTTGATCAATAACGATGGTGTATTCTTACTCATACTTACCCCCTGAGCACGTTTGGATGGCTGGAAGAGGTTGAGAATGGCTGGAGAATAAAATTCGAATTTTCAAGTTTCTTGGAAAACTTTGGCAAAATAAGGACTCTCTCTTGGGCTAGGGTTTCGTGTTTGTGGCTTGGCATATTGCTGAGCATTTATAGAGCAAGTTTGGATGGCAAAAGGAGTGAAAAAAGATTGAATAATCATTGTGCAAATATTTCCTCTTTAAAACAAATCAAATTTTGAAAAAAATTTGATTTTCCTTCCATGTAAAGGCTTAGCACGAATTTGGCAAATATCTTGGGCTTTCTTGGACATTAAGGAAGATATAAAATCAGCCCTTTTGGAAAAAATACTTAATTTTCATATTTTATATAATTTATTTTTGAATTAAATGTTTTAAAATTCAAATATAAATCATAAAAATAGAAAATTACCAAGGCCAAGCATTTATGGGTCAAAAATCATGTCATGAACAACTTTGGATCAAAATATTATAGGCCCATTTGGAAAATTTTGCATTTTGACCAATATGTCCTTTTGTGCAATTGTCCAAAATTCCCCAACTTCTGAATAGTGTATCTTGCTCAATTTTCCACATCTTTGAGAGTTCTTGGACTTTTTGGAAAGCTCTAAGAGTCCTCTAAACAATGTCTTTGGTTTCATCTCAATTGGAGTTACCATGCTCAATATATCTTCAAAACAAAAAGTTGACTTTTTGTTGACTTTGAAAAGGACCTGTAATGTTTTGAGCCATACCTCTCAACTGAAGCATTTTTTGGACATTCTTGTGAGACATGAAGTTGTAGAGAATTGAATTTTCTTCAAAAAAAGAGGTGGTGGAAAAATATTTGAGAAAGTATGAGAAAGTTATGATCAGTCAAAGTTCAGTTGACTTTTCACCTAGAAACCCTAATTTGGAAAGTTTGACTTTTGTGCAAATCTTGAGTTTTCTTGATGAATCATGATGAATCCTTGATCAAATGATGAATGTGACTTCAAAATGAGGATGTTGACCAAAAAATCAGGAATTTTGACTGTATGTTGATCATAGTTGACTTTTGTCCAATACAACTGATTTTCAACCATCTGAGCAATTGTCTGAGGAAACTTGACTTGTAAGGCTTGAAACTTGACATGGAGAGTCTTTGAAGCATATGAGGAATCATGAAAACCATTGGAAATATTAGAAGTCCATCTGGATCTGAGAAATGCCAAACCCTAGTTTGGGGTTGATTGTGTAGGAGAGTGTTCATCTGATCAACTCTTGAGGAATCCTTGAGCATAGATGTATGGAATGTTTTGAGAAATGGGAGGGCAAATTTTGGGGTATGACAGTATCTTCCAAGGAAGATTGGTATTTTGACAGTGGGTGTTCTAAGCATATGACTGGAATCAACAATCTTCTGAGTAATGTTAAACCTCATTCTACCAGTTTTGTTACCTTTGGAGATGGAGCCAAAGGAGAAATCAAAGGTGTTGGAAACTTAGACTGTTCTGGAGTTCCAAACCTAACTGGAGTGCTGCTGGTAAAAGGCCTGACTGCTAATCGCATAAGCATAAGTCAACTATGTGATATGGGATTCAAAGTCAACTTCACTAAGTTTGGATGTCTTGTAATCAATGATGATCAAGAAGTGGCTATGAGAGGAGTCAGATCAAAGGACAACTGCTACATGTGGGAATCTGAGAACACCAACCTGTCTTCTGTGTGCTCTACAGACAAAGATGAAGAGGAGGTCAAATTGTGGCACCAAGAACTTGATCAGTTACATCTCAGAGGAATGAAAAGGATCAATTCCATGGAGGCAGTCAGAAGGATACCAAGACTTCACACTGATAAAGGGAGAGTCTGTGATAAGTGTAATGTTGGAAAGCAAACCAAGAATGTCACAACCAATGTCTAGACATCTGACCACTTCTAGAGTGCTGAAGCAAGTTCCTATGGCTTGGTATGATAGGCTGACCAAGCTACTTACTGATAAAGGATATAGGAAAAGAGTCTTGGATAAAATTCTCTCCTTCAAGAATAAAGGAAGAAAGATAATGATGACTAAAATTTATGTTGGTGACATAGTGTTTGGAGGAATGTCAGACACAATAATGGAAGTCTCAACACATCTTTCACAGAGCAAATATGCAAGAAGGATTGTCAAGAGGATTGGGATGAAGAATGTCAGCTATAAAAGGACTCCTGCTCCTACACACTTGAAGTTGTCCAAGAAAATAAGTGGAGAAAGTATTGATAAATGCTTGTGTGAAAGCTCTTCTGAAGGATGGTTCATCTTGAGAAACAATCCTGTTTCTTGGTTCAGCAAGAAGCAAAACTGTGTATTCCTGTACAATATGGAGACTGATCACATAGCAGCTGGTAGCAATTGTTCTCAGATGATCTGGATGAAGCAGATGCTGACTGAATACAATGTCATACAGGATGTCATGACATTGTACTATGACACTTTTACTAAAGTTCTTGAGACTAGCCAGTTTGAAATGTTAAGGGGCAAGTTGGGTAATTGTCCATATGAGGAATTGTAGCAATTAACTTTGCATACAACAAGGAATGGAAAGGATCTTCTTCTTCGAGTATTTATAAGTGGGTTATTTAAGTATTTTCCTCTTATTTTTAAAAGGTCCAAGAATAGGAAGAGACTCCTTCATATAATAGTTTCTTCTTTTGAAAGTATCATATTTCCTTCATCTAAAAGAAACTTTCAAAACCTCTGCAATTCTCGCTCCCATTTCCTCAAAATCTTCCAGCAAAATATGTCTTCATCATCTTCATCTTCTCAAAAATCTGGTTCATCATCTCCCGCCATGGATGAAGGTAGGGCAAATACTAATGACATGCATGTTGAAGCTCTGAGAATCACTCCTCTGCGCGCAATGGCCACAGACCCAAAAAAGGCCAAGAAATTGCGTACAAGGAATGCAAGAAGGACGCAAGCATCACCTTCTGGTAAGACTTTTGTACCATCCTCTTTTGTACCCTCAGAAATAGCAAACAGAGAGGGGTCTAGGTCTGTACATGTAGCAATTGCTAGGATAGTGACGAGTATCCTAAATGAGAATCGATCTGTACCTGGGGTTTCAGTCCCTCTAAATGAAAAGTCTGCTAGCCCTAGCTTAGCAGTTGATCCAAATGTCACAGAGGATGTCAAGACATCTGGTGATCATGTTGATTCTCCTGTCAAGAATGCAATTGATCCTTCAGTTAAAGATTCTGAAGTGAGTGTTGATGATGTTTATAATGAAACCCCCGCTGTTAATGAAGATGTGATTTCTGATGGTGTACTTGAGGAATCCCCTGCAAAGAGTGCTTCAGATAAAACTCCTGCAGATTTCATTTCTGATAGTATCTTAGAAGAGACTCCAGAAAAACAAAGTGGTGATAATCTTGAAAAGTCTCCAGTTCAAGACTCTGAAAATTTAGTTGATCCCCCTGTCATTGATTTAGATGAAGAGTTCTCAAACAATGACCTCATAGCTAATGTTAATCCTAGCATTGCAAAGAGGATGATGAGAAGGAAGGGAAAACAGGCTGCCTCACAGAGTCCTGTTAAAGAAAAGGTTGATGAAAATGTTTCTAAGGCTGAGAAACAGACCAAGGCTGAACCCTCTACAAAGAAATGTAGAGTAAAAACTGTTGGTGGTGGCTCCAGACCCAAGAGAACACCAATTGTGAAGAAAAGAAAAATGCCTGAACCTTCAGAGTCAGATCAAGATTCTGAGTTTGATGTTGAAATGAATGTCACTGACATTCATCCAAGGAAGAAGACAACTCTTGGGAAACTGCCCATGGTGCCTGAAGTGGCCATTGACAACATCTCATTCCATCATCCTGAGAATGCCGGGAGATGGAAGTATGTTTGTCAAGAGGATTGCTTTGGAGAGGAGTCAATAAGAGTGCTCGGAGTGTAAAGAGATTGTCAATCTGATTAAGGATGCTGGATTAATGAAGATAGTTGTGAGTTTCTCAAACTGTTATGATGCATTGGTAAAGGAATTCATAGTGAATTTGTCCAATGGTTGTGGTGATGGGAGGTCCAGACTACAAGATGCCTATGTGAGAGGGAGAAAAGTAAAGTTCTCCAAGTGTGGTCAACAAATTTCGGGAGATCGAGGATGCTCATCCGTAACTTGAAGAAACCGACAATCAAATTTGTCAAACCATCACCGCCAAACAAGTGAAAGTCCGCCTCAAGAGAAAACTTTCAAGCAAGTGAGTGTTAAATTTGCCATCCGCATAAGATAGAGCGCTAAATGGGTCCCAACCAATCACAAGTCAACTATCTCCATTGATGGCGATTGATATATGCAAGGCACTCAGCCAAATTTGACTATGGTACCTACATATTTCAGCAGACCCTCAAGCATGCTGAAAGCTATGAAATCAAAGGACCTATAGCCTTTCCCTCCCTACTGTGTGGAATTATCACTGACCAATTCCCTGATATTCTAGCTGAAAGAGATGCAGTCTGCAAAAGAGCCCCTGCTCTTGGATTCCACTACAAACTTTTTCAAGGCAGACATGTTCCAAACATTGTCATGACATCTGGTGAGACATCCAACCACAAGACATCTTCTCAAAAGGCAACAGTTCTAGCTGTACTAAGAGCTACCTGCAGAGAGCTTGAAGCAAGGAAACAAAGCCTTGAAGAACTAATCTCTCAACTAGAGCAGGACACAGAAGTTGAGAATGAAGGAATAGTCACGATGAGGTCTGGTGATGCCGAAATGAGGATGTTCAGATGGCAGCTACTGGTGAAGAAGGCTCTGAAAATGCTTCCTTCCACAGTGCTTCTTCTGGAGAAGAAAGCACTTAAGCAGTGCCCTGTTGTTTTGGTTCTGTTCTGTCAAATGTTTCTTGCCTTTGTATTTTGGATGATTGTAATTTTTTTTGACAGATGTGTAATGCCTTGACAGAAGTGTAACCTTTAACAATGTTGGTACCTTATTTTATTATATGCTTGAATGCTTGGGGAAATTGTATGGTTTCCTTTGGCCCTTTATGGCTAAAAAGGGGGAGAAGTATCATCATTGTGGGTTGCTAGGGAAAACTGTGAGCAACTGTGTGTGACAGTGGCTGGGAATTTTGGGGAACTTGTATGGCCTGTTTAAATTTTGTATGTGGGCAATTGTGGGAATTGTGGGATATTTGTATGGGTAGAATTTATCTTATCTCTAGGTTCTAGTTTATTTAAGCTTAGAACTAGTTTGTCTTCTGCTGCATAAGTACTCTGATAGGTTAAGTAGTTTTAGCCAAAAATGTGCCAAAGGGGGAGTTTGTTAGTGTTTTAAGTTGGCATCAATTTTGGTAAAACTAGGTTTTAGAAATGTCTTGATAGATGTCATGACATTCAGAGATTGAAGATAAATCCTACTGGACAAGGATGTTTGAAGTACAGCTCAGAACTGGAAGCTAAAGCTGTGCTGGAAATTCTGTATAAAACAGTCTGATGTCATAACAGATGTCATGACATTCAGTGTGACATTCTGTTCTGCAGAATCTATTTTTCCTGAGATTTTTCAGGAAGTTTGTTGAGCTGCTAAATTATGTTTTTCTGTTATTAGAAAGCATGCTCACGTGGCTGCTAGGTTAATCTTAATTAAAACTAAATTGGTTGTTGAAAAGACCATATTTTTAGGATTAAATTAAGTGAACCCTAGCTATCTTTATGGAAGCCCAAAACTGAAGATTCAAGACTGCTTCTATAAAAGGAATTCAACCCTTATACTGCTGCAACGCCTCTGGAATTATTGAAGACATTGCAGGTTGTTATTTGTGTATTGTTAGGATTTATAACAGTTGGTATTTGTAATTCTAGTTTCTCTTGTGAGCCAAGCAACTATCAATTGATAAGTGCATTGGACTAGGATTTGTTTGTAAGGGTAGTTTATCATTCAAAGCTTTAAAGCACGAGTGTTTGTCTCTTGATTGAAAGCTTTGAGCGAGATCAAGATAGTTTATTGAAGTGTGACTTCACAATTCAATTAATCAATAGGTTGATATCACTGCGGTGATTGAGGGGGAGTGAGTAGGAACTCAGATCTAAGTAGGACTTAGGTTGAAGTGTCATTGGGTAGGTTTTAAGTGAAGGAGATAAACTGGTTGGTTTATTCCTGAATTAATTCTACTAACAGTGAATTTCCTCCCTGGCTTGGTAGTCTTCAGATGTAGGTTTGTTAGAACCGAACTGGGTGAACAACTTATTGTGTTATTTACTGTTTTCTGTATTTACTGTGTAAATTGTTAACATAGTGTCAGATACTGTGTCATAACATTCTCTGTGACATCAAGTATCTGCTGCCAGGAATTTCAGTTTATGTATAGTCTATCCATTCTTGCTGTATAACCTTGTTCAACTAGGCGTGCTTTGTTTCTGACGACTTCTCATTGCTCACTTAGCTCATATCTGAAGACCCATTTGGTTCCAATGATGTTGGGACCTTTTGGCTTGGGAACAATATCCCACACATCGTTTCTGGTAAATTTTATTTAGTTCTTCATGCATTGTCAGAATCCAATCATTATCTTGAAGTGCTTCATCTATAGAGGTTGGTTCAATCAAAGACACCAATCCCATGAGAGAGTCTTCAGAGTTTTTGAATGTGCATCTTGTTCTGATTGGATCATCCTTCTTTCCTATAATCCTTTCTTTAGGATGTCCTAAAATGCTTCTGGATTACCTCTTCTGGATGGGTTCTTCAGAAGTTTCTTTGGTGTTAATGTCTTCTTCTATAATAGGCTGATTAGAACGTGTATCTATAACAAGGCTATATTCTGTACCTATAATTTGAACTTTTATATTTACAAAAGGTTCACTCTGCTTTGACTTTTGAGAGCCAAGTTTATCATCAAATTTGACGTTAATGGATTCTTCCGCAGTTCGTGTTTCTGTGTTGCATACTCTGTTTCCTTTTAAGCGTTTAGAGTATCCTAACATTAAACACTTTTGTGTCTTAGAATTAAACTTGTGCATATGATATTTGGTATTCAGAATAAAGCAAGTACATCCAAAAGGATGAAAGTATTAAATGTTGGGCTTTCTATTCTTCCACATTTCATAAGGAGTCTTATCTAGAATAGGTCTTATGGAGATTTTATTATAAATATAACACACTGTGTTGACTGCTTCTGCGTAGAAGTGTTTAGCAATGTTAGTCTCATTGGTCATGGTTTAAGCCATTTCTCGTAAATTTATGTTCTTTCATTATATAACTCCATTTTGTTGTGGAGTTCTAGGACAAGAGAAATCATGAGAAATATCATTTTCATTAAAAAGTTTCTCAAAGTCTTTGTTTTCAAATTCTCCACCATGATTACTTCTGACTTTTACAATCCTAAAATCCTTTTAATTCAGGACTAGATTACAAAAGTTAGAAAACACAGAATGTGACTAATCCTTGTGTCTTAAGAAATTTACCCATGTACATCTGTTATAGTCATCTACGATCACCAATCCATACTTCATCCCACTGATGGATACGGTTGTCACTGGTCCAAACAAATCAATATGCAGAATTTCTAATGGCCTCGAGGCAGAAACAACATTTTTGGATTTAAAAGAAGGTTTTGAAAATTTGCCTTTTTGACATGCTTCACACAGAGCATCTGAGATGAACTTCAAATTTGGAAGTCCTTTGACTAGATTGAGTTTGTTAATATAAGATATTATTCTCATACTAACATGACCCAATGTTCTATGCCAGACCCATTGCTCATCGTTAACAGACATAAGGCATTTTACATTCTGACTTTTCAGTTCATAAAGTTTAATCTTATAAATGTTGTTTTTCCTTTTACAATTAAAGAGGATTTTTCCACCTTTCTCACTACCAAATGTTAAGACTTCAGATGCTCACTACCAAATTTGAGAATTTAAAGATGAAGGAAGATGAGACCATTCATGAATTTCACATGAATATTTTGGAAATTGCCAATGCCTCAGGAGCACTTGGTGAAAACATGTCAGAAGAAAAGCTGGTGAGAAAGATTCTCAGATCCCTGCCTAAAAGATTTGCAATGAAAGTCACTGCAATAGAGGAGGCTCAAGACATTAGCACCCTGAAGGTTGAAGAACTTATTGGATCTCTTAAGAATTTTGAGATGGGAATCAGTGAAACTGTTGACAGGAAGAACAAAAGCATAGCACTTGTATCCAATGCTGAAGAAGGAGGCAAGGTGGAAGATGAGGAGAAGATATCTGAAGCTATAGCTATGCTTGGAAGACAGTTCAACAAGCTCATCAAGAGGATTGATCCAAAGTCCAGGTCAAACATTTTTGGATTTAAAAGAAGGTTTTAAAAATTTGCCTTTTTGACATGCTTCACACAGAGCATCTGAGATGAACTTCAAATTTGGAAGTCCTTTGACTAGATTGAGTTTGTTAATCTAAGATATTCTTCTCATAATAACATGACCCAATGTTCTATGCCAGACCCATTGCTCATCGTTAACAGACATAAGGCATTTTACATTCTGACTTTTCAGTTCATAAAGTTTAATCTTATAAATGTTGTTTTTCCTTTTACAATTAAAGAGGATTTTTCCACCTTTCTAACTAACTGCTTTACAGTACTTTTGATTAAAGAATATATCATAACCGTTATCACTTAATTGACTTATGGATAACATATTATGCATTAATCCATCTACTAACAGAATAATAGTTATAGAGGGTAGTGTACTATTACCAATAGTTCTAGAGCCAATAATTCTACCTTTCGTATTGTCTCTGAAACCAACAAAGTCGCCAGGTTTAAGTTCCAGATTTTGGAACATATGCTTTCTTCCTATCATGTGTCGAGAGCAACCAGAGTCCAGGTGCCATGATTGGTGTTTCAACTTTGCTATTAAAGACATCTACAACATAGATGATTTTGTCCTTAGGTATCCATATCTTTTTGGGTCCTAATTGGTTAGTAAATCCAAAATTCTGGTTGAATTTTGGTTTTTCACACAAGTTTATAGAATAAGCATTACTAGTATATTTAATATCATGTTTGTGTCCATAGGAGAAATGTGTTTCCAGAGGTGTATATTTAATGACCATCTCATCCACCTGTCTGGGTTGATAAGCTTCTTCTCCTCCAGGTTTAACATAACCTATACCTTTTCTACAGTTCTTACTAAGTCTATAGATTATGGAAGCCATTTTTCTTTATCTATGTTTCTAGCAAGAAATTTTGAAAGCTATAATCATATTCTTTTATAATTTTGTCAGTGCTAGTAGAAACTTCTGATACAGGTTCTTTCTGAGCTTTTTGATGTTCTGTTTTAATAGTAGAGTTTTCCTTTTCAAGTTTAAAATTAGTTTTTTTTAGCTCAGAATTCTCTGTTTTGAGTTTACTATCATCTTCAATCCCATATAAAGAACTTTGTTTTAGTTTCTTATATCTTTTTGATGTCTCTAATATTTTCCAAGAATTTCAGATAGACGATTTTCTAATTCTGATTTGGTTAGATGAGAAAATACCTCTTTAGTGTCTGATTCTGATTCTGAGGAATCTGTGTCATCAGATATGTTGGCCATTAAGGCTTTATTTGCACTTTCATCTTCTGAATCAAATCCTGCTTCAGAAGATTCGGAGTCATCCCATGTTGCCATGAGACTTTTCTTCTTTTCCTTGTCAAATCTTCTCTTTGGCTTTTCTTTCTGAAGTTTAGGACAATCGGTGTTATAGTGACCAGGTTCCTTGCATTCATAACAAAAAACTTCTTTGTTTCCCGTCTTTTTGTATCTAGAGGATGTTTCAGAGAAGTTGCTAGATCTTCTAGAATTTCTAAATTTCCTATGCCTGTTCTTCCAGCTGTTAAACCCTTCTGAAGAGAAGAGACAGTCCGTCTTCTTCTGATGAGGATCCTCCGGAGCTCTCTTCTTTAGCCTGAAAAGCTTCAGATTCATATTTATTATTAGATTTAAGGGCCAGGGACTTACCTTTCTTATGGGGCTCATCTTATTCTAGTTCTATTTCGTGACTTCTCAGAGAGTTGATGAGTTTTTCCAGGGAGATTTCGTTCAGATCTTTGGCAAGCTTTAGAGCTTGGACCACGAGTCTCCATTTATTGGGTAAGCTTCTGATGATTTTCTTTACATGATCTACAATAGAGTATCCTTTATCCAGAACTTTCTAACCAACTACCAAGATCTGAAACCTCGAGAACATTGTCTCAACTATTTCTTTTTCCTCCATCTTGAATGCTTTGTGCTTCTGAATGAGTGCAAGGTATTTTGTCTCATTGACAGGTGTGTTGCCTTCATGTGTCATTATCAGAGAGTCAAAGATGTTCTTAGTTGAATCTCTTTTTGTGATCTTCTCATACTCAGTGTACGAGATGGCACTTAAGAGAATTGTTCTGGCCTTGTGATGGTTTTTGAATTATTTATTCTGTTGATCTTTAATTTTCTTTCTCTCAATCATCCGAGCGCTTGCGTCAACTTGATGAGTGTAGCCATCAGTCACCATGTTCCAGAGATCAGTGTCATGAGCCAGAAAGAAACTTTCGATTATGTTTTTCCAGTAATTGAAATTTTCCCCATCAAACATTGGAGGTCTGCTGTTGATTTTTTCTTTATCGTCATAATTGTTGTTGTTGTTCTGAATTGGCTCCACCATAGTGTTTTTCTAGCTGGATCTTTTTCCTCACACGGTTAAGTGTTAGCACCCAAAACCAGGAGCTCCGATGCCAATTGAAGGAAGAAAAACACAAGAAAGGGGGGGTTTGAATTGGTTTTTTTTAATTTAAAAGCAATTTGACAAGATTATTTTATCCTGGTTTGTTTGAACTCAAACTACTCCAGTCCACCCGTTAAGGATATTTCGCCTCTCTCAACGAGGTCTTAATCCACTAGTCAAATCTTGATTACAAAATCACAAAGACAACTATCTTTGTCTTTTTGAGATTAACCACAACTTGGTTCTCAAGGAAACACACCCAAATTAAATTATACTGTGTAAGAGATTTGCTTCTAAAAAGATGTATCACAAATGTGATGTTTTACACAAAACTTAAGCACAAAAAATTTTCAAGAGACTTTTAGAAATAATTAAACAAAGCTTTGAGTTTTTCTCTTTGAGATCTGCGCATGTACGTAAGTGTTGTATCCTTGGTTATTCTTTAAGACTCCTTTAAATAGCCAAGATTATTTGATAAATGAATTAAATGAACTTTCCATAAATACAGATCCTATCTGTAGTCAGCTGTTACTCCTTTTATTTCCATATATGTAAAAGTAACGCATCAGAATCAGTGAATAAACAAAAGTTGAAGAGAAGCCTGAAGCAGAAGTAAGATATCATAGTTTATGACTTGCAGCTTGGTGCTTCCAGAAGTTCAACAAGATATAACTTATTTTATGAGCGTGAAAAGATGTTAATTTATTGTTGCGTTTAGATCACATCATTCTATTATTAAATCAGAACTTCATCAGATCTTCTTAAAGTGTCGTTATTCTATCAGAACTTCTTCTGCATATTTCATCAAAATATTAAAGAGTAAGAATGTTCTTTATAAATGATATTTATTTGTTATCATCAAAAATCTTAATGAGATGTAGAACCAAACTATGTTCTAACAAAGGTGTCTCACTTGGCAACAATCAAGGTAATACTGAGATACGCAAAATAATCTATTAGCCGTGGAATTCTCTTTGTCGTAGCAAATACAAATAGAAAATGTAATTTGTTTGGTTTTAACGATTCTAATTAGTGTGCTGATAAAGATATTTTGAAAGTCTACAACTATATACGTCTTTATGTTCGGTAGAGCCCAATCTCATGGTTCTCGAAGAAGGAACTTTTAGTTGCACTTTCTTCTTGTGAGCCGAGTATATTGCTCTTCTTATGTTCGTGCCAAGTCATGTGTCTAATGAATCTATTGAAATAGTTGGACAAAAATGAGGGTGATGTTGTCACATTATTGTTGATAATTTTTCAGTCATTAATCTTGCTAAGAACCCAATTATAAATAGGAGGAGAAAACACATTGAAATGAAGTTTCACCACTCGAGGGAGCTTGTTAGTGAAGGAAAGTTAAGATTGAGATATTGTAGAAGTGAGGATCAAATTGCTGATTTGCTGACTAAGGGAGACATAAATAATGTAACTACTATGAAAAAGGCATTTAACAATAGTTGGGAAAGACATATAACCACACGGGACCATACGTTGTTATGTAGCATGTGGCTGTATATGTTATACTTACAATTACGTCCAGTGACCATTGTAGTAATATGGAAAGTGTGTGCCTTATAACAGCGGTTATTCACATTAATCGTTGTGATATTGTATATGAATAAATGTCAAATTTTCATACCAGAAACAACACAAACCAATTTTAATTGATATCAAAACTTATATTAAGTAAATAATAAAATTTGAACAGCTCAAGGCTGCAATCATTCCAAATTCCAAGAGAAAAGAAAGCGTAAGAAACAATGATGGGAAACTTTGGTTTTTAAACTTCCAATATAAGAAGATGAAGAATCAGAAGGAACAAAATAAAAGCAGAAGAACCAAGACACAAAAACAAATTCTTCCAAAGGAATCAACATATGTTATCCTACTCAAGCCGCCAATAATGTTGAGAATCTAAATGTTGTTGTAGAGGATGTTGTGGTGCAAAACCATCCTCAAAATCAAGAACTTGTTGTAGACGGTGTTGTGGTGCAAAACCATCTTCAAATGTTGTTGTAGAGGGTGTTGTGTTTAGACTAATGAGAGATATCACGGTGAGGAGAAGAAGAATAAGGTTGACAAGGCAAACAACGACTCTTTTTTATTCTGATGATGATGATGAGGTTTGTCTATGAGTGGTCTAATTTTATCTCAGCGAAAGAATTTTGATTTGATTAGGGTTTTTATCATGTAATGAAAGTCTTATGTAATGAAGTTTTAATATGCTTAACTCTCTTAAGGTTATCAACTTAAACATTCAACTTAAACTATCAGCTTAAACTTCAAAATATATAAAACACATTATTAACTGAAAATTATTGTGATGAACTTACTCGTAAGAAAGGGTATGTTTGTTGCATATTCCTGTCGAGTCCATTGTCTTCAACATTTCATAACAAAGTAAATATTAAACATAAAGGATATACGATAACATAACATTTTCAAATTTTAAACCCTAATTTAACTATTATATTTTATAACAAAGTAAATATTAAACATAACGGATATAAGAAAACATAACATCTTCAAATTTCTATAAAATTTCTCTGACTTTATTTTGTTCTTCAATTTTTTATTCTTATTTTTTGAATTTGTGTACATAACCTTCAAATACCCAACATATTCCAACTATGACATCATACTACTCTCATCTTCCAATTTTTGTTCATCATCCCATATGAACAAATTACACGTTTCACCACTCCACCAATTTGAACATCTCCAAAAAAGCATTCCTTTATTTTGACCCCTCTTGCATTGTAACGAAACCATACGATTGTCATAACCACAAAAATTTCCAGATCAAGATTTTACACTTTTAGATGAGTTACTCTTCAAATGCGACATTGAGATGAGACCTGACAACAACAATGAGAGTGATGTTACAGTTGTTTTCTTCTTCCCGACGACGTCGGTGTTAGAGTTGTTTCTTTTATCAGTGAAAGAATGAGTTGAATCTCCAGTGTGTAACAATAGTTGTACAAATGAGCCATAGTTATATCTCTATTATTTTTTAATTATATATAAATATAATTGAAAAGACGTGCATTAACGTAAAAGAGATAAACTATTTGAGGAAGTTGAGGATCAAACCCGAGAAAGTTGGCTTGTATCACCACAGTTAGGGAACTAACCGTAATTATAACCTTAAATTTTCAATTAAAAAAAGTTAGCGCATTAGTTTAGCAGTGTCACCATGATTTTTGGGCGAACCGTGGTGACTTTGACGTTGTTGTATGCACGTTTTATAGTAGTGTACGTTCAAAGGGTTGAAGATGATCATGGACATGGAGGACTTGGAGCACTTGAATTAAGGCAGTGTGCTAAGTGAAAAATCAATAATTCAAGTGTTGTAACCGGTTAACACATTGGTGTAACCGATTACAACTGATGGAAAAGCACTTTTACGAGTTAAAATGTTGGTTTTAAGTTGTGTTAATCGGTTATACCTGGCATTCTATTTTCTATTTTGTGTTTGTGTAACCAGTTAACCATTTGTGTTAACTGGTTATGAGCTCGACTTTTATCCTTTTCTTGTTATTAGATGATGTATTTTAGGTCTTAATTATTTTGTAACACTTGTATAAATACCCTGGAGGCATCCTCATCATTGGTTAGTGCAATTAATGATTCTCACCCTTAATTATCTCTCTCTAATTCTCTTTTCTTCATTACTATCTTCTTCTCCTGATACCCTAAATCTTTCATTATTTATCAATTATGTGAATGCATGTTCTGACCAGAAACACTACCCTTTGAAAAAAACAACTTCAAATTCAAAGACACCCTCAAAATCACTGCTAAACAACACGAAAACACTTCTACCCTAAATTTATAAAATTTAATGCTGCCCTTCAACCACAAAGGTAAGCAGGTTTCTCTAATTCAGTTTGTTACTACTAAATCTTCTCCAAAAAGCCCTAGAAACACAACCAACACATCAATGCACCCATGTTTATTTCATTTCATATTTTCACCAACTTCTATTTACATATCATTAATGTCTTAGTTCAAAATTTGAAATTTGAATCAAAATCAAATTTTGTGTTTTATTTTTGGAGAATTTTTTATTATTGTCTAACAAATATTTATGATAGAGAGAGACCTCGGTCAAGAATTGTTGCTCCCATATTTATTAGCCGCTAAAGGTACACTTGTTTGTCCATATTTTTTCACTATCCAAAAACTTGATGTGTCTTCCATCCTTTACGTACTATCATCGTTCAGGTCTGCTCAAAAGGAAACTCATATGGCCACGCGTATTGGTGTGGTGTCCTACCTTGTAAAGCAACCACTTTTTGTGGGCTCCGGTCCAGTTCTTCTTACACCTATTTATTTATGCCCATGCCACAAAGTAAATTTACGAACCTGTTTATTCATCTTCATGGAATCATACTATAAAAATAAATTTGAAAAATGTACAACACCAAGACCCTATCATTTCCTAACTATAACAAATACTATAAGTTTTGTATAATGTAAACATCTGAGTTAAGTTGCATCATACACAACATTTATGAACCATATTACTAAGAGATATCACAAATCAAAGTGCATGGTCTGCTTAAGATCATTCCTTCTTTGGTTATTCTTATTTCATCTATTCATTGTCGTTTTGGTCAACAGATCACCACATTATTGTGAATCCCAATGATACTCATTGGACAAATCCTAGTTGATGATTGATCTAAGTTGTATTTCTTATTGCATGAATATTCTTGGTTATGTGTATTATATTAAACTTTTACTACATTGTGAAGAAAATAAACATGTATAAATTTTCATTCGTTTGTTAACTAACGTAAAACCTAACATGGCAAGGTGAAAAACTAGTGGGGATTGCATGAATATTGTAGCGGTAAAAACTTGAGACTAAATTATTGATTGACTTAACCCATAAAGTGAAAGTCGTCACCGTACTTTATTGTTTCAAAGGAATGAGAAAATAACGAATAAAACTCAAAATGAAATAGAGATCCAGATAAGAGAGTTGATTATGCAAAAGAAAGGTGTTAGCACCCTAAACATCTACGGTACTCTGCAGGAACTTCTTTAAAAAGCTGTGTATTTGGCTAAAAGGAAATATTTATAAAATAGATTGTGGAGATGAGAAAATAAGTATTTTTTATAATTTTTTTATTTGATAAAGCTTCCAATGAGCTCTGGACCTACATACCAACAACGTGCAATGTTGAAATCAAAACCCATGTAGTTCGGATAAAGAAATTTGAAAGTTTGTGTGTTAGTTAATTTTAAAAGAAAAGGTTTTAAAGTGAAAAGTCAAAGCAGCAAAATGATTTAAATTTTTTTTGTATTTTCTAGTATTGAATAAAGAAGTCATATCATGAATAAGATTGATTAATGACTTGATTAAGAAAAGAGTTTTGAAAAAGACATGACCTAAGTTCAAGTTTATCATGAAAGTGGTTAAAGTTTGAACACAATAAGAGTTATAAAAGGAGGGAGAATAATTTTGAAATTAAAGAAAAATGGAGGAGAGGAAGAGACTATCCTGAAACATAAAGTAAAAGTTAAGGTAGGAAAGGTCTAATCAAACAGGAAGACAACACTTGTCATAAATGAGTCAACATAGAATTCTCATCATTTGAATTAAAGTCACAAGCACATAGTAGACCAATAACATACCAATCACCATGTGAAAATAAATCACAAATCAGGAGGTATCAAAGAAACCCAAGGTTTTAAGACCCAAAGCATGGTCCTCAATATTGAGCCATGTATCATATAGATCACTTAAGGTCTCAACAACAACACTTGCACATAGAAAATTTTCCAATACATAAACAAAATATAAAAAATGCAACATAAAGTCTAAAGGTCTCAAAGTATCAAGACTTCTAATCCTAAGTCTGAGAAGTCCAAAACTCCAATATGCCAAGGATAGTAAACCAATAGTCCACAAAAGTATTAAATCTTTTAATGTTCAAGTTAATTATTAAGTATTTTAAAAGAAAAAGAAAGCTCAAATGAGTAAAGTTAAATGACATAAAATAAATGCTCAAGTGAGCAAAAATAAAATGTCATGAAACATAAATGGTAAAGATAAAAGTGCACAAAAGTAAAAGCATAAGGTAAAAGCATTAAGTAAAGAAATAAAGTAAAGTTAATTGTTAATGGTTAGTAATTTAACTGTTAATACTCACAAAGTATGATTAACGATGATTGAATGATATCCTTTGACCAAAAGATAATAAAAACTCATTAGAGGATTGATATAATCAAAGTCTCCTAACAACAAGTTTCATAGGTATGGACCCAGAGATAACAAATCAAGCATACTTGGACATTCAAACTTAAAGTTTGAGCCTCAAATTATCATTTTCCGATTCGGGACAAATTTAGTGTTATGTTAAGCAATCGCAGACGAACTTATATAGAAGTCAATACTATACGAGGCCGTTCAATAACAATGTCTGTACCATACATGTTAGAGATATGGTAAAAATCATACTCCTAAAACATGTAGCCCAAGCAAAAACAAAGGTGGTCAAGAGTTAGGTCATGGAAGATACATCATGACAAACTTTCACCAATGCCAACTACCTTGAATGATCAAAGGATCACCTAGAGGTGGTTTGCAAATGTTGAAAGTCCATCAACTATTCATAAGCTTAGATGAACTTAAAGTTCAAATTCCTTATCCAAATTGATCAAATAGAAAATTAAAGATAGAGGATGAAGTAGATATTAATAAGAAATTAAATCACACATTTGAATCAAAGAATTATTCAAGGTATCATTAAAATCATTCATTCATTTTGGTGGAGTTAAACTCGACACCCAAGATCCAATGATGTTAATGAAACTTATGACCAAAATCCACATGATCCAAGATCAGCCATAATATATACAAAAATAAAATTGCATTTAATAATCCAGATATAATAAAAAAGATTTTTTTAAAATGATTTAAAATGAAAATAAAAGGCAAAATACCAAACTATCTTCAAATCTTCTTATAAAAACAGAAAAACAGAAATACTCGAAGTATGTTCACCAATTTTTTTCATATTTTTTAAAAGTCAGAAACTAATTTTAAAATACTAAATCAAGTGACATAAACTAAAAATCATAAAAACTTAGAAAAGTCAGAAACAAAAATCAAATAAAATCACCATAAGTTGTCAAACTACCATTGGATCATTCCATAATTTTTTAAGGATTTAAAAGACCGAAAAAAATATTTTTAGACCAATTAAATGCAAATGAACATCTCAAAAAAAACTTAAAATATCAAATCTCATCCAAATATTAGGGAAAAAAATACTCATTAAGTCATAAATAAATCAAAATATTTTTTGTAAATTTTTCATAATTGTGAACTAAAAATGAATTTTATATGAATTTTTTAAGTTTAAAACAATTAAAACAAAAATAAAAAATAAAAAATAAAAACCTAAATAATGTGGTGCGTTGGATGAATCTGACTAATGATAAATAATCAGATCACACGGTCAACATTGAAAGTGCTTCATGGTATTTAGTGCAAATAATGCACATAATCAATTTTAAATCCAGCCAGCCAAAATAGAACAAATGGCATACTATCAATGGTTGAGACTGCCAAATCATCATCTTCAACCTCATGATGCCAAAATTTACAGAGAAATCGTGAAAACTTTATGGAAACCTTAGGGATCAAGACGAGTATCAATGGATTCGTCTCCTTCTCCTCTTTCCAACCATGTATTCCACTTAATTTTACTCAAAGTGTGCAGTGAGATTTTTGAAAAAAAATCAAAAGTGCATCAAACTTCAAACCTAAATTAAATGCTCAATTCAACACAATTTTCAAAAGTAGAAGAAGCATAAGCTCCAGGGAAGAGAGGAGTACATAGTGGTGAAGAGAATTTTGTGAAAAGGAGAAGGAATCTACCTGTTGAAATTCAAATTCAAAGCTCTGAAACCTGACTTGGTTGAAGTGATTTAGGTCATGATTCTTCTTGATTTTGATTTGAGAAGATTCACTGAAGTTAACTGAAGGAGAATGGATGAAGAATTTTGGACTCGGAAGCATAGGAAAGAAGGATTCGAAGTTGTAGAAAAATGAGTTATGGAGAGTGTTTGATAGAATGATTTTCGCTCTATAAAGCTTATTCTAATGAGTGAGGAATGATCCTTATTTATAGATGAAGTGAATGATTCTCTCAAGCGTGTGAAATGCTGGCATTTGAGGGAAATCGTGTAAAGCTTGAAAGTGAGAAAAGTGTGACCTTTAAGCCATCAAAACTCACTCAATTATTGTGTTTTAATGTGCTAGTTTCTTCTGAAAAGTTTCTAATCATGTTTAGAAGCAAAATCACACACATAAGTGACCTATAAGTTGAATTATGTTGAGCTTGGAAATTGAGCCAAATTCAAAATCATATTCCATGGTGCCATCTTCAAAAGACCACAACTCAAAATGTAGGAAGTTTTATGGTGTCATTCTTGTCGTAATGGAAAGACCTTATCACAAACTTTAAAATGTGCCAAGAAATTTTTCATTTGGAAATTTGAGCACCAAGTTATGTCATTTTAAAAACATGAAAAAAATCACTGAAATTTATACCTAGAAAAATTTCTAAGTATAGAACCTCAAAGTGACCTATAATCTTCTACAAAATTAGATGACCTTCAACTCAAAATTAGATCTTGGCCCTTGAAGATGAAATTAAGTAGACTCCTTAAAGAAAATTATGGAATTGAGACCACTCAAATATCATAAAATGTGAGAGAGTTATGGTCCTTGGAAGTTGATGAAAATCATTTGAAAACTCCATTGATGACCTATAATGTTTTCAAAACTTACATGGCCTTCCACTAAAAATTGGCCCTAGGTCCTTGAAGAGAAGTTGTAGAGGACAATTTGAAGAGGAATATGGCATTGAGATCACTTCAAAATCACAAAAGTTGAGCAATTTATGATCTTGGGAAATTAGGTCAAGAATTTCACTTATTTCCCAAAGTAACTCAAATCTTTTCAATCGTTTGATGGTTCTCCAAGCATAATTAGATCTTATCATTAAAGAGAATTTGTTGGGGATGATGAGAATATTCCATAACAAAATGAACCAACTCAAGATGTTTTAAATTAATCAAGTTATTCACTTGTGATCACACAATCAAGAACTTGCTAAATTAGGTAAAATCACTTGAATCAAATTTGAATCCTTTGAAATGTTTCTTGCATTTAAAGGCATGATGAAGTACATAGGAACTTTAAAATTATGTGATATGTAAGCACACTTTATGATAAGGCTCATATCTCAATGAAACTTGTTAAGGAAGGCATGAAAATAAACTAATGAAACTATGGAGTTTCTTGATTAATCAACCTCTAATACCTTGAGATAAATGATCATATGAGGTTGGGAGATGCTCAAGACATACTATTTACATGATTAGAAATAGCACTTTGAAGTTCAATCCCTTTGAGATTTAATGAAAAACTCATTGACTGAAGATTAATCTTCAAAACCCTAGCTTTAGGAGGTAGGACAAATGTCCTTGAATCAATACCTACAATGTTCAAAACAAGAAATATCTCCTTTTGATTTTTGTTAGGCGTTAGTGAACATAAAATATGCATGTACAAGATACACAATTCAAGGTGCTTGGTGATCACTCAGAGACAGAATTAAAGAGAGGAGTCATTAGAAGTGATAACTAAACCCAGAATGAGATTATGGTGCAATGTAAGACTATGAGATTATGAGGGATCTTTTAAGGATGATATAACAACTTCCCTTATTTAAGTGTCTTATATTCGAAGATATGAATATACGAATCTTCGTCTCAACACGACTAAGATACTCAAATACAAGAACAAACCTTATTTTTGACCCTAAGATACCATGCAATGTTTATGATTATGAATTCCATGAGAAAATATTAAAAGAAGCCCACATGGGAACACAAGACACCATTGGGGAATAGGAAAGTCAAAATTACAAAGAAAAGCTTCCATCAAGAGATAAAGGTTCAAATCCACTAGGAAAACTGCGTAATTATGAAACTCATACTTGCAGACAAGATAACATGCACAATAAGGTTCCAATCAGGTCAACAGAGAAATAATCTTTTTGAGAAATGACTATTGACTCGGCCGAGGAAAGAAACTTCACTTTGTTGGAGGAAGAAGTCTTAACTCCACTGAGGGAAAGAGAACTCAAATTTACTTGGGAATAACCCAGAGAGGAGAATGAGAAATCCAGATAACATCATCTTGATAAATGAGATTAATACTAACTATCAAATGGCTATGAACTACCAACTCAAGGTTGAAGGTAGAAAATAAGAAAAAATACTAACTCATAGCTGATGTTAGAAAAGCAAAACTCTACAACGAAATGTCTCTATCATATCAAAGCGAATCGTCTATTGGAGTAAAAACATCTCAAAAATGAACTGTATTTATCATATCGGACAGATCAACCATTCATCAAAGCAAAAAACATCTCAACAACGAACTATCCCTACCATATTGGAGAGATCAACCATTCATCAGAGCAGATAAAAGCTCAACAATAAACTATCTCTATCATATCGAAGAGATCAACCATTCATCGGAGTAGATAAAAGCTCAACACTGAACTATCTGTATAATATAAAAGAGATCAACCATCCATTAGAGTGAATAAAAGATCATCAATAAACTAACCTTACCATATCAGAGAGATCAACAATTCACCGGAGTAGATAAAAGCTTATCATCGAGCTATACCTACCATATCAGAGATATGAACCATCTATTGGATTAAGAAAAGAGTGATGTCTAGATAATATACATGTTGCTTAAATAAAGATGACTCCACTTCTTATTAATCCATCATATCATGGACATACAAGTTGCTAAAATAAAGAGGTCACTACTTGCTACCGGGAAAAGATTCTAAGAATCTTGTCATAAAACACTACTGGATAATAAAATTCTTATCTTTAGATGGATAAATCACACACAGATTTCAACAGAGGAATACAAAAACCTCAAAGGTGAAAAATAAATACACTCTTAATCTAGGTTTCATTTCCTAGAGAGATCAAAACAAATTACTATAGGGACCAAAATTCGAACTAGGAACAAACTAGAGTGAAACAGCCAACTAAGACTCTACCCAATGAGGAATAAGCTCAAATGAGGATTAATTCTATCCAGGTAATAAGTTGGGGACAAAATCTGAACCAAAAATCCTTCCACGAGGGATAAACTCAGTGGGTAAATAGAAAGGATATACACTTTCTGCTTAAGGTTAACATTATATCGGATATAGACAATACCCACTATGCTAAGAGGATAAAATATCATCAAAATAATCAATAAATGTAAATGAGTAATGAATTTTCATCCAATTATGCATGATGCATGAGTATTGTATGGAAGTTATAATGATGCATATGCTGACAAAACAAACATAATATATTAGGGATAACTAGAAAAAACATAGTTGGGTATAGAGCATACTCAACTATATCACATATGATATGGAGATCTCCATAAGAGAGTAAGCAACTAACTGAGGAAACAATGTCTTTCTTCAAGGATTAATTTCTTTGGGAAAGGAAATGTTACTTGAGGATAAGTAAAGCTCAATTCTTTAACAATAATCCATAAAGGTTCAGTGGTATAAAAAATTTCCTCTATGCTTCACTAGGAAATAACACATGGACCTCGTTAAGGAAGGTGATGCCACATCTTCCCGGAAGAAACCACAAGACTTCCCCAACACCAAGAATAATAGTTGCACAAACTTTGTTGGGGATTACCTAATCATAGGGATTACCACAGGAAACTTCATGGGGATAACAACCTTGAAGGGAAATATCATCCTAGAAAACTCAAAATATGGGGATTTTGAATCAAACTCGACACATAGCGAGAGAAAACTCAAAATTTGATAGCTATCTCAACACTTCTTAGAAAAGGTAACATTATTGACTTGCTACTTGGCGAGCACACAAAAGAAATAATGTCATAACAAGAAAGGTAAAATACTCTACAAGAGATTCTATATTAAGTCTCAACACAAAGGGAGAAAGAGTTCAAGAACTGCTCAAAGCTTCATAACTTCATAGTATCTGCTTAATCACAGTCTGGTCAAGAAAAGTATTATACTCAGCGAGAGAAATCTGAATCAAGACTTAATTGGGTAAACCCTCTTTGAGTATTCTCCCTAGTAGAGTCGCCAATTCTGTAATACGGTGGGAGAAATTACTTAGTTGTTTTGCATTTTATCACAAATGTTGCGGTTAGCAAGAGTCACCATCGACTTTTCTTTTATCCAATAAGGAAAGGTGAAACAAACAGGAAAGACCTTTGATAGATTTTGAGTTCGGGGGGTAAGTTATGAAAAGGGAAGGTGTTAGCACTTTTGAAAACTTGCTTTGTGCGTGTGTGTGATTTGTTTGAAAATATTTTAACTTTAACTTTGTAATGATTCTTGTATCAGTCCTCAAGAATGTATATGAAGTGTTGAAAATATTTTTTCGAAAATGTGAAGTGTAAGGTGTATTGTGTTTTGAAATGTTGTTGCAAGCAAGCAATTAATAACTATTTACCCACTCAAAGGTCGTTCGTTATTCTTTTCCTTCTCCATTAGGGATATTATTATCCATACCATTAGTTGGTGGGTAGCCCCATCCATTAGATGTAAAGGGACAAGTGTAGCATCATCGTATGGTCATTGAAGGCAACATTGTAAGGATACCTTAGCAATTCGAAGGTATTATCATCATTTTTCGTAGGCAACAATCGAGGGACAAAATCATGTTTTCGTAGCCAACTTGGTGGGTCATCGAGGGACTATGATCTTTATATTGAAGGGACTACGGTGATGTTATTCATAGGCAACTTTGCTAAGATATCCCTACGCTCGAGGGACATGACCAATGTTTATAAGGAAATAAGAGAGGATACCCTAAGGATGCAAGTGTGAGAAGTGTGTTGATTCAGATATTTATCTTTTGAAATTAGGGTTATTCTAGTGTTGATTTTAGTCTTGTCATACAATCCTATTAGCATACATCTAGCAGTTAATATTTGTATAGAAAATAAAGTGCGGAATGTAAAACGTAAGTTATTACATCCCATAAGCAGTTACATAATTAGAAAAATGCGAGAAAATAAATCTACAATATTACAAAAATAATCGTGCGACCTATACATCATTTTCTAGAAATTAAAAACAGAAAAGCATAAATAAATAAATAGAAAAAATATTCCAACTAATACAAAAATATTCTAACACCCTAAGTATTAAAAAAATAATTATTTTGTATTTTTGTGATTTTATTTTAATGAGAAAAACTAATTCTAATGTTAATTATTAACTAATTATGAAAATATTATTAAACTTGATTAAAATAAAATTAACTTTAAGTCAACAATTAATTAATCAATTAATTAACCTAAAACTAAAATTATATTTTTTTTATATTTTTTAAGATAAGTAAAAAAAACATTTTTTTAAAAGAAATTAAATTAAAGAGGAAATTAGAAAGAAATAGAAAATAAGAAGAAAACAAGTAATTAAAAAATAGGAATGGTCCTGCTGAGAGTTGAACTCGTGACCATGGGGTTGCTGGCTCAAAAGTTTGCCACTAGGCCATGTGCCTGTAGTGTCATTATGCTTACCCTGGAAATAGATATGCGTTACCTGTGTAAATAAAAAAAAACATGAAAAAAATTTCAAAAGGCAGGGATCGAACCAACGCCTTGAGAGAGGTAAGCCTTATGCGCGCGCGTTTAACCAATAGGGTGGTGATACATCCAATTATTTATCTGATTTCATAAATATATATTTGAAATTGATTCCCTGAAATCAAATTTTAAAACAAAGCGCGCGTGTGGACCCCTGGATTTAAATGGAACAATCACACGCTCCCACGCCTTGGTCAAAGGGTCAGAGGACTGGAGGGACGTTGGAGCCCTAGCTCTGGTCGTCTTCTCCGGGGAGCTAGTTCCTTAACCTGCAAAAATAGAAAAAATCAGATGTCCCAAAGGACCCTACCCCTTAATCTGAGGACTGCTAGTTCAATGGTGGTGTTTGCTTGCCTTGAAACAACCTGTAAATAGGGATACGATAAAGTAGAATCTTTGTGCCCTAATAATGGTGTCTCCTTGTTCCTGCATCAAAGCTCACAACCAATGGATCTAAAATGCTCTAATCATCAATACAAACACATATGTGTATGCACAATTTATTTATATCGCGTGTATGAAAAGATTGAAATATTAAAAACTTTACCAAACTAGTAAAGATGAGTTGATGAATTCTGGACGTGGAAGGGCGTGGCAAGTGACTTAGATCTACTCCTTTGTTCCTCATGAAGCGATTTATGGCCTTGGTTTGGGTTGAAAGTGGCTGCACAAGGTTTTGGCAAGTGGACCTAAACTTGAATCTTTTTTGAGAATTTTGGAGAGGTTTCTTGTGCAAGTTTTCGTGTCCTGAGCATATGGCCTTGTTGTGTATTTATAGGAGAAGGAATTAGGTCAAGAATTGTGAAGAAAATATATGGCATTGATGATAAAATATTTGATTTCTTTGAAAAATAACTTCCAGTCATGCCAACCTCCTTCAAATCACTTCTTGTGCATGTTTACCACCTGTATTGGGCTTGTTTGGACCTCAAGCAACTCAAACTCAAGGCCTTTTATGCTTCATACATTATTCTTACATTTTATTTTATTAAATTTGAATTTAAATGAATAAAATAAAAAATAAATAAAATAAAAATCAGGATAATGCATGGATGGGTTTAGAGGTCCTTGACAATGTTTCAAACATGTTACAAACTTTAAAACATAGGCCCATTTGTCAAAATTTCAAGATTGCTCAATATTAACTTCATGCATTTTCTCAAAATTGCCAAAACTTGCACCAATCATATCTTTCCCAATTCTCAACATTTGCGGGTGATCTTGTACTTTTTAGAAAGCTTAATATGTCCTCTAAAACCTCTCTCTGGTTTTATCTCATTTGATGCTTCCGTGTTCATGTACACTTCTTTGAGAAAAGATGACTTTTTGTTGAATTTTGAAAGGACCTATAATGTCTTGAACCATATCTCTCAAATGAAGCAGATTTTGGGAAAAACCCATTAGAGACAAAGTTGTAGAGAATTGAATTTCCTTTAAAATTAGATTTGATTGAGGAATTTCTGATGAAATATGTGAAAGTCATGCTTGGTCAAAGTTCATGCTTTGTTTTGACTTTTAATGAATATTGAGTTTTCTTGATGAATCATGATCAACCATTGATCATATGATGAATGTAGCTTCAAAATATTGATGTTGACAAAAAATGGTGAAGTTTGACTACATGTTGACTATAGTTGACTTTTGGTCCAATACAATTGAGTTCAACCATCTGAGTAATTGACTGACCAAACTTGCATTGTGAGGCTTGAAATTTGACATGGAGATATTTTGAGACATATGAGACACCATGAAATCCACTTGAGGACTTGTAAGTTTAAATTTCTATGAGATAAGCAAAACCCTGATTAGAGGACCATTGCTTAGGAGAGGGTTTTATAGTGATAAAAACTGTGAGTATAAGCCATTGAATTGACTTAACTAAAAAAGTAACAAAAGAGTCGCCACCACGCTTTTATTTTATCCAAGGGACTAGAAAAAAGAGCGAATAAAATCCTAACAAAAAAAATCAGAGATCTAGGACCGGGGGTTAGTTATGCAAAGGGAAGGTGTTAGGAACCCAAAGCATCTATGGTACTCCGCAGGAACATTTTTGAAAATTTGTATATGTGCGCTAAAAAAGAGTATATGTACAAAATGGATGGTGGGGGGAGAAAAGAAGTATTTTTTATAATTTTTTGGTTTGATATAACTTCCAATAAGTTCCAGGTCTATATACCAACAATTTGCAATGTTGAAATCAAAACCAAGTAGTTCGGCTAAAAAAAGACCAAAAATGTGTGTTGGTTGATTTTAAGAAAATGTTAGTTTAGAAAAGCCACAAAGAGCTCAAAATTTTTGAGTGAGGTTAGGTGTTTTTTAGTCTAATGAAAAAGAAAAGTCAAAGTATGATTAAATGGATTGAAAGTTTATTAAGAAAAGAAGTTTGAAAATGCATGGACCTAAGTCAAAGTTTTTTTTTAATGAAAGCGGTTCAAATTTTGAAAACAAGAATCCTTTGAAAAAGAGGAAAGATTTTGAAAAGTAAAGAATGGGGAGGAGATGAAGAGGCTAACCTAAGTGCATAAAATAAAAGGTAAAGGTAAAGAAAGATCTAACCGGGTGAGAAGACTAGTACTTGACATCAAGAGCCAATACCATATCCCATCCTTTGGATTACCACATAACAACAAATAACAAGACAAAAAAATCAAGCTTCAGCTAAGTCAATGCTTTTAGGTGAATTCTTGTCTTGAGAAAAACGGGTAGAGTAACGGTTGTATTTTAAGTAAATCCACTCTTAATCGAGTATAACAGAATAACCTGCATACAAAGATAATAACCAAACAAGACAGAATAACACTACGGCACAGAAGTCTCCAAGCTGAGGTAGAGGTCCTAATCCTAAGTTCCAAGATCAATCTCTAAGCACAAGGATAGTAACCAAGTCCAATTAAGAGTTTTTTATGTTTAAGTTGAATTATTAGGCATTTTAGAAAAGAAAAATAAAGCTTAAGTGAGCAAATTCAAAATAACAAGAAAATAAAATGCTCAAATGAGCAAAGGAAAAATGACATAGAAATTGAATGCTCAAATGAGCAAAGAAAAATGGCATGAAATGTAAATGCTAAAAATAAAGTGCATAAAGTAAAGAGCGGAAAATAAAATCAGAAAGTAAATAGCGGAAAATAAAAGTAATTAATAAAGGTTAGCAAGATGACCAGCTTGAAACTTGTCAAGTATATCATCAAATTGTTAATTGTTAGTCGTCAGCAAGGTGACCATCTTGAAACTTACGCATGAAGACTTTCCAGAAGCTTGATAGAATCAATGCGACCACACAACAAGTTTCAATTTTTTTTTCAAGTATATCACCGATTTTGGAATTATCACATCACTTGATCAAAGATGATTGAGAATTTCAAATGGACAAGGTTAATGGAAACTTTGCCAGAAGCTTGATTAGAACATTAAATTTCATGCCACCAATTGATCACTTTCTCCGAATTGGGACAAAAGAAAAATAAGATGAAGTAGAAGAAGTGATTTTCAAATTTATTTTGCATCGGATGAATTTATTCGGTCTAACTTCGTCAAAACCAATCAACTTTCTTGGTGGATTTGGTCAAGAGACCTATCAACACCCAAATTCCATTGATGTTGAGAAAGTTTGTGACTCCAAAATAAATTCAAAAGTCATCAAAATAAAATGAAAACAAAAATAAAAAAAAGGATTAAAAATAACTTTTGAAATTAGGTTATTTAATTGGACTTTATTGACGAAATACATAAATAGTATTTTTTTCATCAAAATAAAATTCCAAGAAAATTACCCAAAGTCAAATAGAGGTCAACAAGTGTTGACAAATTTTTTAAGAATTTTTTAAAGTCCGAAAATATTTTTTAGAAAATAAAATAAAAGATGAAATAAACCAAAAATGGAAAAAAAATATTAAAATAAAAACTAAAATTAAAATGAGGTCACCAATATTTGTCAAATGACCATTGGATCCTTCCATAATTTTTTAAGAATTTTAAAATGTCAAAAAGTATTTTAAAACAATTAAAACATCAAATAAAAGAGAAAAATCATAAAAAATATCAAATCTAAAAATAAAATTATGAAAAAATCAAATTCAAAAAGATAATATTTCAAAATAGTTTTGTGATTTTTTTTCATAATTTTTGGACCAGAAATGAATTTTATATGATTTTTTGAAGTTTAAAACATCTAAAATATAAAATCAGAAAATAAAAATAAAAGCCAAAAAATGTGGACCATCTGATCATAGTCAAAACGCGTTAGTAATCACATCCAATAGACATGGCGCGCTGTGCTTGATATGGACCTCCTTGGGTTTCACACCGGATTACAAATTAAATTAGATTTTAAAAAATAAAATAAGAAGCAATGTCATGCACTGGATTGATACTGACTAATAAAATTCATCAGATCCAAGGGCTCCTATTACGCGTGCACGGTAAGGCAAAGTCACCAGATCCAGTTTGAAAAAATTACATGTCACGCTTTCATTGGTTGTAGACAAACACATAGGTCGTCTTCAACCTCCAATAGTCCTCCATACGTGATTTCTCAAACTGTAAAATCAATAGCAATGGATGGTATCCATGGATTTTCCTCTTCAAGACGATCTCAATCACATGCTCGCGAAAAATTTGTTTACACCGAGTGAAGAGAATTTTGGGAAAAACTCAAATAATAGAGAATAGGATTTTGATGGATTTCTCAATCAATACTTGATGAAAATGCAAATGGTGAAGATCAAAAGGATCAGGGAGATGAGGAGAGTGCAATGATGCTTTATTTTACAAGGTTTGGTGGAGATTCCTACCTAAACTAAGTTCACTTTCAGAGGTCTGAAACTGGACTTGGATAACACGATTCAGGAAGCTTCAAGGCACGATTCTTGTTCTGTTAGCTTCAGTGAGGTTCAAGGAAGAAGAATGAATGGTTAATTTCAAATTGGAATGGCTTTGAGAGTGAAAATGAAGTTGTAGAAAATATGGTTCGAGAGTAAGTTTGGAAGGGGTTTTCTATCTATCAAAGCTTGAGGAAATGAGTGGAATGACTTGCTTATTTATAGGAGAAGTGAATGGGATCAAAAGGGAGGGTGAATGATGCAATTTGGAGCGAAATCATGCTCACTCGTGGTCATGAAGAAAGTGTGGCTTCATTTGCATCAAAACTCAATCATTCCTTGCGTTTTGATGTGCTAATTAATCCTGGGAAGTTTCTAATCACAATTTGTCACGAAAACAAGACTTATCTTGGATTAAAAACAAGTTATACGCGCAAATGCACAACTAATGGTGAGTGTAAAACAGGTTTTGGCTCAAACTTTGAACTGAGGCCAAATCCAATTCCCTCGTGCATTTTCTGATTTTTCTTGAGCCAAATGAAGTATTCAAAGAGTAGAACACAATGCAAAAATAACCAAATCAAATGGATGCTTTAGTTGAGAGATTGAGCTTTAGGATTCTTGCAAAATCATTGATTTTTCTGGCCAGGCCTTGGTCAAGCATGCCACTTTCTAAAAATGACCTATAATGTTTCTTCTTCAAACTTGACCTTCCATTCAAATTTTGCTCTTGATTTTCAAATATGATATGAATTAGACCTCTCAAGGAACATTTGGCAAAAAGAATCACTCGAAAATTCCAAAAATTGAGAAAGTTGTGATCTTGTGAATTTGATGAAAATTTGTGAAATGACCTATAATCTTTTGACTTCTTCAAGTAACTTTCAAACACTTTCAATCTTCAAGGCTTAAATGGAGATAAAGTTCACATCTTATAGATTATTTTGCCAAAATAATGACCTCAAGATGATAAATAATGATCAATATATGATCTTTTGAAGTTGATTGTCCAACAATTGAGAAGTTCATCAAAGGCTTGTAATCTTTTGACTTCATAAGCAAGCTTCCATGAATTTTCTCTTCTCAACAATCGAACTAAGTTGTATTAGACATCCTTAGGTTCATTGTGAAATAAAAATGATCCAAGGAGACAAGGGAGACAAGGGATGACCAACTTATGGCCATAAAGTGGTGAATTCTTTGAACTTGATGATCTCTTTCAAATATGAAGCATACACTCAAGATAAGAGACCATGGTTGATGACAAGAGCAATCTTCAATGAGACAATACTTTCAAAATCTTGAAAATTGAGGAGAGAAGGCATGGAAATAAACACACTAACCTATTAACTCCTTGAATAAGAAACTTATGCACCATTCACCTACAACATTTAGCAAGAAAAGTGTACACATATCATTGTTAGCCAAGTATCAATCATCACCTACAAGAACTTACCTCATACACAAGGTGCTTGACGATCTTCTAAGGGCAAAGCCAAAGATAGGAGAGAGAGAGGTATATTCAAATTGTGATCTTTGTATCATGCAATGGTATGAAGTATAAGAGAATCTTAGGGGGGGAAATTGGGGTACAACAACTTCCCTTATTTAAGTGTCTTCTATCCGGAGATAAGAAGGTAACCTTCGCCTCGATGGGATAAAAGATACTTAAATATAATATGAGCCCTATTTTTGGCCCTAAGATGTTATAGAATGCTCGATGGTTATGCAATGCAATATGACAATTTTCATAGGGGAATGGGAACAATAGCAACAATCTTTAGATAGATGGTGAACTATCTCCTCACAGAGGAGTCAGCAAAAACAAGAGAGTGACACCAACTTTCTAAAGACTGTAAACCATCGGCCCCGAATCAATATCAAGAATTGTTTCTAACCAAAAGGTGGTAAGAAGACAACATAAACAATAGACTTAGTCTTCAAAGGGCGCTGGCGCTTCACCAAAGACAGGCTGGAAGCCCGTCTTTAACCAGGATACTTCATCTAGAAAAGGTAACAAAGTAATCATACAAACATTGAGCCAACAGTCCACCCATTGAAGTATTTAACGACGAACTATCTCCCATAATGACGAGATTGCCGTCCATCAGAACACATATCTTCGATAAAATACTTTCTAAAAGACAAGGTTACCATTCATCGGAACAACAAATATTTGATAAACTACCTTCCATAAAGACAAGGCTTCCATTCATCAGAATAACAGATCTTCGATAAACTACCTTCCATAAAGACAAGGCTGTCATTCATCGGAATAACATATCTTCGATAAACTACCTTCCATAAGAACAAGGTTGCCATTCATCGAAATAACAGATCTTCGATAAACTACCTTCCATAAGGACAAGGCTGCCATTCATCGGAATAACAGATCTTTGATAAAATACCTTCCATAAGGACAAGGTTGCCATTCATCGGAACAACAAATCTTCGATAAACTACCTTCCATAAAGACAAGGCTTCCATTCATCGGAGCAACAAATCTTGCTTCACACAGCTATGGGAATCAGCCAATAGTGAGCTTATAGATCACTTATTGGAAATTTCCATAACAAGTCTTCAACTTTCTGGAGAAATACGGTCAATCCACAGTGAGATATTCGTCGTTGGGTTGCCAAAAGGAGGCCAAATTGGCATTAACAGGCGTGTTGGGGAAAACCAACCTCTTGCGGGAAGAGACTATTACATGTTGTTAGGAAAAGATTGTAACAAATATTGCTGGAGAAGGCAAGTGAATTCTCTTGGATAACACCAAATTCACCTTTGTCAGAGAGATGAGATCTTCCTGACATATCTGTACTCTCCACAAAGAGCTTATAGACTAAGAAGAACAAGATAATAATGTTGCTTGGAGACCAAAGTTCAAACCACAATCAAGCTGGGGAAGGGTAATTTGAAAAATCACAGAGGCTTACAAAGAGGGTCGAGACTCTATCCTTCCACGAGGGGTAATTTAGTGGAGAAAGCGGAAAGATGAACTTTTCCTGCTTAAAGCTGACATACTCTGGTTGTCAACATATGTGAATGAGCAATGTATCGAAGTTTATTTATGCATAGTGTATGAATGAATGTACGTGAGATGCATATGGAAATTTTATTGAGGATCAACAAGGAAGGTTGACTAATACACAGATAATACTCGACCAAAATGAAGTCTTCACAAACCATCAACCGAAGGGTAGCTCTTTATTGCATCAAATTTCAAAAGAAGATGAAGGCATATCATAAACATTCCCAGGTTCTTTCTGATGGAAGCATCCCATAGGGTGCCATCACGTCCCATCAGAGCACTACTCTTACCAACTCATTTAGGGAAAAAATGTGACATTCTGTAGGAACAATCCGCTTTGCACTTATATCTCATACTCGAACGAAAAAATGTTATAGAGGTCCTGATGGAACCAACTTCAACATTATCAATCTTGTTTGTTATTAAGACAGTGCCATGTTATCCCTTTGCTTCAAATCCGAAGTAAACACACTTAAATTGAAAAAATTTCGCAAGCATGTTCTAACAAATCTATTTGTTTTGAAATGCATTTTCAATATTAAAAGAATATTTTTATAAACTGTATAAAAAAAGATCGTAAAGGAATTGGATAAAGGCTCAAATTTTATCGATAGAATGGTAGTCTGCCAATAGCATGACTCTATAGATGATTACAAAGTTTTGAAAAATGGTAAATATATGGATAAGGTACATCAAAGAACAATGAACACTATTCTCCATAACACCTTTGAACTCCTGTATTGTAGTCTTCAGTTGAGGTATGAGGATAATTGTCATACCCCAAATTTTGACCTAATATACCATCTTACATTTTGCATTGTTGCACAACTAACAGTTCAGATGGCATTAATCGGGTATAGCATTCACAAGCCAAAATTAGGGTTTCATCAGATTTCCATCTGATTCAAGAGCTAACCAATTAGGGTTTGAAATTTTCTCATCTTATTTGATCTATCTTGATCAAATCATCAACCTCTGATCATCAGATATCAAATTTTCTCACAGATCAATCAAGGATCGACCAATTAGGGTTTTGATCGAGCAAGAGAATTCTCTGACTTTTTGAGCAGTGGATGACTTTTTTGGATAGAGATTGGTCATCATATCTTATATATAACCTCTTGACCTAATTTCTGAATTCAAATCATCACAGAAGTTCACAGAATTCATCAATCGTTTTCAGAAACATCTGATGAAATTTCATCTGCACAGAAAAGTCAAACTTTGACTTTTGGTCAAATTTTTCAAAACAAAACTTTTTCCATCATCAAAATACTTCAAATGATCCATCTTGATCATAAAAAAATCAAGAATTTGAAAAAGTCAACAAAAAGTCAAAATTTCTATAACTTAGAAAAATTTCTAAGTGTTGGAATTTCTTACTTTTTTCAAACTTCAAGCCATTTTTTCACCTAGTTCCAATTGGAATTTGAAAAAACTCAAAACATGAAAGTTGTAGATCATGGAAAAATCTTTCCAAAATGTCCAAGAACTTCAAAATCCATTAAGTCTAGCTATGTCTTTGAAATTGGAACAAAAGGGTCCATGAAACTTAATTTTCAAAGTTCACAACTTCAAATTATAGGTCATTTTTGTGTTTCTTCATCTAGAAGCTTTCTAACCTTGCCAAGTGGATAGATGAACTGATAAATATCAGTTAGAGGAATGATTGAGAGGATTGGATCAAGTTTGGATAAATATAGCACATGGTGAAAAAAAGGAAGTTTCCTTTTTTGGTAAAAAACCAATCTTGCCCTCTAAGTTATCCATGAGTTACCAAATGCCATGTACTTCCTTGCCTAACATTTCAGAATTTTGGCCTATAAAAGGATCATGTTTCAAGCTTAAATGAACACCAAAAACTTCACAAATACATGCTTTCTCTTTACTTTCTTGAAAATCAAGTAATCCATCTTATTTTGAGAAACATTGCAAATTCTGAAATCTGTGAAAACCATGAAAAGTTTTTGTGTCTAACATGTTCTATAATCAATATGTAACTTGTATGGAACATAAAACTAACACTAATTACACTAAAAACCAGTTTTCACTTTCTATGCACATAAGCTTCCAAAACTGCCATGGAATTCGAAACTGAGGCTAGGCTTGATCAATTGATGTTGTAATCATCCATACACCATCACCATACCTCATGTAAATGATCCAGATCAAGAACATCTAACTGTAACACGGTTTACATAGAAATCGAGTTCCATTTTTCAGTCTGTGCAGGTCGACTTGGGCAAGATGATTCAGCTTGATTCATGATGAGCAGACCACTCGCATAGCTTCCTTACATGCCGTTGGTGCTCACACAATCAAGAAATAGCAACTGGAAACACTCCAGCATCGAATTCGATCTCAACTTTTCCAGGTATGAACACGAAACTGGTTCTCTTGATTCCTTGCACCATTTAAAAAAAACTCACGGCCGTTTTGTTTCTGCACCTCTAACGAACAATAGCCCTCAAAAAAATCAAAGAATCATGAACCACACATCATTTAATTTGAAAAATCAGTTTTAGGGTTCATACGTGTTCTTCGAATCAAAATCATTCTGGGCTTAAAATAAATGCAATTAACAGTTACCATCATGTTCGTGATGAAAAATCGAGCAAGTTTGGTTTTTATTTCATTCAATTTCATGGAGAAATGAAGATTATAGCATGAGTTTTGCAATCTGGGAATCAAAACCACGAAGAACACAGTTCGCGCGTGTTCTTCATTTTCAAATATTTGAATTTTCCAATCTCATGTCTACGCGTGTTTTAACCCACTCAACACATCCAAACGCGTTGGCTCAGTGGTTCCTGGCTTGCTCTTAAGTTTCTCTGCCACGCGTCCCACCCAATGGTCATGGGTTCAAAACCCAGCAAAACCATTCTTTTTACAATACTTTCAATTTTTCATGTTTTATTCAAGTGAACCAACATGATATCAACGCGTGTTATAATCCACTAACAGCTCAAACACGTTGGCCCAGTGGTAGCTTGCTTAGTCTTAGTCCTCTCTGCCACGTGGTCACCCCTTTGGTCATGGGTTCAACTCCCATCAAGACCATTTCTTTTTCCAATTTTTCATGTTTTTTCTTCAAACTTCAACAATTTTTTTAACCAATCAAAACTTCTCATTTTGAGATGATTTTTTGCACACTTGTCATTTAATATATATATTTTATGATTATGTCAAAAAAATCCAAAAATAGTTTCATCTGATTAAATTTTAATCGAGCCGAAAACGACGTTCTGAACACTTTTCAAACCTCCTTTTAAAGGTGAGTTTTTCATATTTTCGACTTCCGATTTTTTTCAAAACTTCTCATAAATCAACTTTGCATTTCAAAAACATTTTCAAATCATTTTTCAAAACATTTCATCAAACTTGCATCTTTTTACCATGATCGATCCGATTTAAACGATAAAACTGATTTCGTCTTCTCTCGAATTTCTCGATCGATCATGGGCCTCCCTTATGGTGTAAGTCCCAATCCTTTATGTACATATTTAGTGTTACTTGTACATACTCAAATCATCTTTGTTAATATTCAAACAGAAACAAACTTCTTTCGTTTGTTTTCATTCGTTTGTGTATACGCCAAATACCATTGGTATTGAAAGGAGCATTATTCCCTGTGAAACTGCTTTCAAACCAATGGGCCTCCCTCGCGGTGTAAGTCCCATAACATTCTTTTGTGTACATAATATTTCTTTGTACATATCAAATCCTTTTCAAACACATACAATTTTTTATCTGTACATAAACACAGATACTTTTTATACTCAAAGTACAGACAAACTTTGATCGTCTGTTTCCACTTCACTTGTGTATATTCAAACCAACATTCTTTATGTACATACACATTTTCCTTGTACATAACAAATACTTTTCATACAAAAACTTTTATCTGTACATAACACAGATACTCTTTTTGAAAATACTTTTCACAGACAAACATCCGATCATTCGTTTCTGTTTCGTCTGTACATATACACTGAATACCATTGGTATTGAAAGGAGCATTATTCCCTGTGAAACTACTTTCAAATCAATGGGCCACCCTTACGGTGTAAGTCCCAACCCTCCTATGTACATCCATCTATCTCTGTACATAAATATCCGTTCGTGTACATACTCACTTCCTTGTACACATTCAAACTTGTAAATAATCAAGTTGCGCTCGTTTTAAACGTTCGTTTCACCGACACTTGTTTATATTTCCTTCATAAACTCTTGCAAATAAACATCATGCATTGTTTATATTTCCTTCATAAACTCCTGTGAATACATATCACACACACACTTGTTTATACAACTGTCTAATTATAACGTAACAATTAGACTAATCAATAGGTTCCCCACAGTATAGCCTCCGCTTGGGCTTCATACAAGACAATCAATCCCCAGCATGGGATAGCCTCCGCTTGGGCTTCATACAAGATAACTCATCCCCATTTGAGTTTAGCCTTCTCTTGGGCTTTGTACAAAGAAACTCTCCCCGCAGAGTTAGCCTCCGCTTAGGCTTCATATAAGACACACTCCCCTGTTGAGTTAGCCTCCACTTGGGCTTCGTTCAAAAGAACTCCTTGTTGAGTTTAGCCTTCTCTTGGGCATCATACAATGAAAGAGATAGGAAATCTCTTAACAGCCTCCTATTGGGCTTCCAATACAAAGAATCACCCGCGCTAAGATAGAACCCTGAAAGGATGGTTTCTCGGTGAAATCACTTTCAAATTCCCATAGAGTAAAATTTCCCGGTGAAATTACTCTTATTCAGAAAAGGACGGTTTCTCGGTGAAATCCCTTTCAAGCCAAAGACAGCCATACCCTATAGCTTCCTCTTGAGCTTCATACAAGGACCCTCGATGACCCTCGATGACCCTCGGAATGCCTCCTCTTGGGCTTACAATACAAGGACCCATGGGCTTCTTAAAAGCATCCCTTTAATCCAATCAATTTCTCCTTGAGATTTAGACATCTATCATCTCTATGGAAGAAGTATCTAATCTATCACATCACATACAGTCAAGAACTTTTCAAACTCTTTTTCAAACTGTTTTTCAAACAAAAACATCTCTTAATTGTAAGTGGTAACGCTTGTACACTCAAGCAAAACACCCAATGCTTACAGTTAAAAGATTCAATCATCTTTTTCAAAACATCTTTCTTAAACATGTAAGTGGTAACGCTTGTACACTCAAGCAAAACACCTAATACTTACGATGAAAGATTTCATATCAAGCAAACTTTTCAAAATGTATGTGATGAAATAGATTAGATACATTTTTCATTAAGATGACATTTGTCTGTCTCTTACTAACATCCCGTTGCTTCCACTAGCATAAGTGGGAACTACGATTGCTCTGACTTTCTCAACATCCTTTTGAGAATACGTAGGCACAAGGTCTCATCCTTGGCGAGCAAATTTCTATCTCTCTCAGACCAAACAAACCATAGATCCCTGTAGATCCGAGCTACAAATGCTCTGATTCCCACTAGGGGATATGTATGCAGAAGATCCACAGATCTTTGCGAGCACAATAATAATAAACACTAGAAGTCCACCTAATCTACGTTTCTTACAATCCCAAGGGAGAAACTTTCCCAATCTTAGAAATAGCAATTAAAACACACAAACATATCAAATATATTCATATATAAAGCTGTAGATAACTACATATATTTAGGGTGCTCCATCTATTCCCTTTATATAACAATCCCCCTTACTCAGAATCTCCCCAATGCGTTGCGTCTAGTTTGCGCTAGTCGTTACGCATATCAATATCAATTGAGGGTATTTCAGCTTTCCCCTTTTTCATAATCATTAAATCATCTTTCTTGTGTTGAAAATAATAAAGCTTGATGCTCGCGGCATCTTTATAAACAAATCAAAAGATTTAAATCGTTACGTGCCAGAGAATCCGAACTCACGTTCGCATCCTCTAGCGCGTCACCTTTTAACGCGAACAATAATCCTTGCAGATTGTTGCTTCTGTGATCAAGCTCTTGTCTGATGTAGTTACTTGCCATATAAGTCCCTAAATTTTCCCTAGACTACCCTTGCGGGTTTTCAGTCTACTAGATGATTTATTCTGTTTATTTCTCTAATTTTTTCCTAGACCGCCCTTACGAGTTTTTAGCCTACCGAGACACTTTTTTTCCGCTAAGTTGCCCTTTCGGGGTTTCAACTTAGCGAGCTGTTCATTTATTTATTTAGGCGAAGTATTTCTTGACTACATCAGCATTAAGAGGACGTGGGAACTCCTCGCCATCCATAGTTTCAAGAATCAATGCACCGCCCGAGAAGGCTTTCTTGACAACATATGAGCCTTCATAATTAGGAGTCCACTTTCCCCTGGAATCAGAGTTTAAAGAAATGATCATTCTGAGCACGAGGTCGCCTTCTCTGAATACACGAGGTTTGACCCTTTTATCAAAGGCTTTCTTCATTCTTTTTAGGTATAAGTGACCATGACATAAAGCAGTCATTCTCTTCTCTTAAATCAAATTCAACTGGTCAAACAGATTCTGAACCCATTCAGCATCAGATAATTCAGCTTCCATTATCAAATGCAAAGATGGAATCTCAACTTCAATGGTGAGTACTGCTTATATCCCATAAACCAAAGAGAAAGGGGTCACCCTTATTGAGGTGCACACTGAAGTGCGATATCCATGTAAAGCAAATGGCAGCTTTCATCACAATCTTTCATTTTTAAATACATTACATCCTCATGAAGAAGGTCAAACTCAATAGATTGATCATCCTCAACCGGCTGATGAGCCAGGTATTCTGCCAGTACACTGCTTTTAATATCTTTATGGGTGCGATATTCAATATCATATTCAGATAACAACATCTGCCAACCACCAATTCTTCCCGTAAGAGCGGGCTTTTCAAATATGTACTTGATTGGATCCATTCGAGAGATCAACCAAGTAGTATAATTCAACATATATTGTCGTAGACGCTTTGCAGCCCAAGCTAAAGCACAATAAGTATTTTCCAACATAGAATATCGGGACTCACAGTCGGTGAACTTCTTGCTCAAGTAATAAATGGCATATTCTTTCTTTCCTATTTCATCTTGTTATCCCAAAATACAACCCATGGAGCTTTCCAACACAGTCAGATACAGAACCAATGGTCTTCCTTCAACGGGAGGGAGCAGGATAGGAGGCTCAAGAAAATATTCTTTGATACTTTCAAATGCCCTTTGGAAATCATCTGTCCATACGCAACCTTGATCTTTCTTCAACAGTTTGAAGATTGGTTCACACGTCACAATCATATGGGAAATGAACTTGGAAATGTAATTCAAACGTCTGAGGAAACCTCTAACTTGATTTTTAGGTCTTGGTGTCGGCATCTCTTGAATTTCCCTAAATTTATAAGGATAAAATTCAATTCCTTTCTGGCTGACAACAAAACCCAACAATTTTCCATAATGAACACCGAATGTACATTTATTAGGATTCAAACAGAGGCGATACTTCCTCAAGCGCTGAAATAATTTCAACAAGTCTTCCAAATGATCTTCCTCAGTTTGGGACTTAGCAATCATATCATCAACATAAACTTCAATTTCTTTATGCATCAGATCATGGAATAGGGTCGTCATGGCCCTGTAGTATGTTGAACGAGTGTTCTTCAACCCGAAGGGCATCACTCTGTAACACAATGTTCCCTAGGGTGTGATAAACATTGTTTTTTCCATGTCCTCAGGATCCATCTTAATTTGATTATATCCGGAAAATCCATCCATGAACGAGAACGCTTTGTATTTTTCAGTATTGTCCACCAACATATTAATGTGTGGCAAAGTAAAATCATCTTTCGGACTAGCCCTGTTCAGATCTCGGTAATCAACACACATGCGGACTTTTCCATCTTTCTTTGGTACTTGCACAATATTGGCAATCCACTGAGGATAGACTGATGTCAAAAGGAAACCTGCATCAATCTGTTTTAAAACTTCCTCCTTAATCTTTATCGCCATATCAGGATGAGTTCTTCTTAACTTTTGCTTAATTGGCGGGCACTCAGGCTTTAGCGGTAAATAATGCTCCACAATATTTGTATCTAACCCTGGCATATCTTGATACAACCAAGCAAAGATATCTACATATTCTTTCAACATCTCAATCAAACGAATCTTCACCTCAGGATGTAGCAATGCTCCAATCTTGACTTCTTTCACATCTTCAACAGAACCCAAGTTAATGACTTCCAACGGCTCTTTGTACGGATGAATGGTGTTTTCCTCGCGCTCAAGCAACCGAGAAACATATTCAAGGATCTCATCAAATCCCTCTTCTTTGGCTACATATACAGGATGTTCAAAGTTGGAAGAGGGCGCAGGGTCGTTGTTTTCAACAGTTTTATGAATTAATTTGCACATATATTTATGATCGATTTTAGAAACTGACACATGTGACAAGTGATTATGCAGATTCAATTCAATTATTATTATTTTTTGTGAAATGTTTTTCTCTAATTACCATTATTTCAAGAAAAAAACAGAAAATAAAAGACACAATTTGGAATGAAAAATAAACTTTTATTAATGATCCTAAATTTCAAAACAAACAGATTTTTTTCCCATACAACATCACTTTCACCTTGGGCAGAGTGAAATGATCATTATTTGAAAATTTAAACAAGCAAAAGTGAATTACTTAGATACGTGAGTGCAAGTGGGGATGTCAATAGCACTCCAATTACAAACTCTGGTTCCATGCGTCACGAAGTTGGGCATTTCCTGCTCTGGTCCATCTTCAACAATGGCATTGACTCCTGGAACAATAGGATCAAGATAACCAACACTTCGAAAAACATCTGGATATTTGGCAGGAACTGGTCCTGACTTCAATATTTCTCTTCTGATCTTCATGGAAAAGCCTAAACCAAAACCATTCTCTTCACTTTTGGCTCAACAACTTGTCCCCAAACATTACTAGCACCTTTCTGAACCACATTACGAGCATCCTTCAACGAAGCAATAAAATATTCAGTCTTTTGAACACTATCAATAGGCAAAGTTTGGAACTAGGTCCCAACAACGGCTTCATCAGCTTCTACTATGGAAAAGGAGGATAGATGAGAAACTAGCATAGCTTGTTCTCCTTCCATTATAATCACAGCACCTTCACGGACAAACTTTAATTTCTGATGGAGGGTCGAAGTCACAGCACCACCCTCATGAATCCAAGGTCGTCCAGTCAAATAACTATAAGCAGACAATATATCCATTACTTGGAAGGTAATTTGAAGCAGATGTGGACCAATGTAAATGGGCAAATCCACTTCCCCAATAACAGATTTATGAGAACTATCAAACGCCTTCACAATGATACCACTAGGACGCATCAGCAGACCTCGATATTTAAGCTTTGAAAGGGTACTCTTAGGAATAACATTCAGTGCAGAACCATTATCAATAAGAACATTGGATAATGCATCATTCTTGCAATTCATGGAAATATGCAAAGCCATGTTGTGATTCCTCCCCTCAACGGGTAACTCTTCATCACTGATAAATCAGATTATTGCAAGTCGTGATATTTCAAACCACACTATTAAATTTTTTCCAAAGACACATCATAATCAACAAATGCCTGATCTAAAACCTTCATTAGAGACTCTCTATAAGCTGAAGAATTCATCAATAGTGTCCGGATTGAAATCTTTTACGGTGTCTGCAGCAATTGCTCAACGATCTTGTAATCACTCATTTTGATAATCTTCAAAAAATCATCCATTTCTTTCTCTTGGGTTACCCCACTAGTCCTCCCTTCAACTTTCTTGGGTTCAACACTAGTTTCCACAATCTTCTTACCATCATCAGCCAACTTTGGAAATACAGGAGCAAATACACGACCACTTCTGGTCATTCGACTAAAATCAACAATATTTCCTACTTTAGGTAAAATTTGAATTGGAACCTCAACATCTCCTTCTAGAATGGTGGCATTGTACTTGTATGACACAACCTTGTTGGAACCATACGGGACAAGTCCAGGTAAGCTAATAACCAAAGGAGTAATTGGAGGCTTATTGTAATAGGTCACTTCCACAGGAGTGGGAATATCAAAATGCGAAACAATGACATTTACATCTACTTCTTCACCAGACTCATCAGCAGAGAAATACTCATCAGCAGAAACATATTCATCATCAGATTCATCAAACGATCCTTCAATCATATTGACACCATTATTAAAACCAGCCCTTCTTACTATAGTCCTAATAATAACTTCGTGTAAAATATGTTGAATATCTCTTTTCACAACACCCCCAACCACGATGATCAGTGCCACATACTGAGCATTCACTATATTGGTGCACCTTTTGCCCTTCAATGAAATTGAATTTGGCGTGCAAATTCACCAAATTAAAATTAGTCTCATTTACATCACGAATTTGAACTTCTACAGGAGGACCATAAACAACATTCGCTTCAACTTCAGGCTCATCCTTCAACCTGATAATCTGAATAAGGTTCTTGTCCATCATATCTTGAATATCACTTTTTATCTTATCACAACCACAAGTATCCTCGCTACACACATTACAAGCAACATGATCATGGGAGCAATAACCAATTTTACAGAGAGCAACATGCATCTTCACAAGATCTCCAATGATGGAATTCACATCATAAACCCTGATTTCTCTGTCAATTATATTCACAACATTTCCTTGTTTGGGCAATGGATTCCCTTGCACATTAGGAACCATGTCCTTGAAAGACAAAAGACCTGATCTAACCATCTTTTTAACTTCTGACTTCAATGAATAACAATGCTCAATATTGTTCCTTGGAGCCCCTTGGTGGTACGCACAAGTCTGATCATCCTTTTAATACCATGGCAAAGGATTTGGAACAGCTGGAGGTGCCCTTGGTTGCACCAAGTGCCTCTGAATTAATGTTGGATACAACTCTACATAAGTCATCAGAATCGGATCAAACGACTCTCTCTTTGGGCCTTACCCTTGTTGAGATGCCTTGTTATAAGGGATAGTAGTTGGAGTTATAGCAACAACAAGGGTAACAACAACAACTTGTTGGTACTGAGGATGCTTGTTAGGAGGTCTGGTTCTCCTTTCTTGAACAACAACATTAACATTTTCTTTCTTTTTGGAGAATCCAAAAGATGGCTTCTTAGCCCCACTAGATCCTTCTTCTTTTGACAATCGTCCCTCTCGGACAACCTCTTCTAAACGAACTCCCATGCTTACCATTTCAGCAAAATAATTAGGTGCACTAGACACCATCTTCTTGTAATAGAAAGGACCTAGGGTCTTCAAGAAAACTTTGGTCATCTCTTGCTCACTTAGCGGAGGTATAACCTGTGCAGCAAGATCATGCCATCGCTGAGCATATTTCTTGAAGGACTCCTTTATTTTTGAACCATTTTCCTTAGTTGATCACGGTCGGGCGCCATGTACATATTGTAATTGTAATTCTTCATAAAAGCTTCACCCAAATCATTGAAAGTATGGATGTCACTGCTGTCTAGATTCATGTACCATCTCAAAGTTGCACCGGTCAAACTATCCTGAAAGTAGTGAATTAGCAGGTGTTGATCTTTAATATCAATGGACATCCTTCTAAAATACATCATCAAATGGTCACGAGGACAAGAATTGCCCTTGTACTTCTCAAACTCTAGAACTTTGAACTTAGCAGGTATTTTTACGTTAGGAACAAGGCACATATCACTGACATTGTCACCAAAAAGCTATTTACCTTTGAGGGCTTTCAGCTCTTTCTACATCTTATCAAACTGTTCCTGGAATACATCCATTCGATCATAGAAGTCCAAGATTTCACTCGAAGGAGGAAGTGGATTATTAAACTCTTTGTTGAAAACTAGAATAACATGCACCACAAGAGATGCGGAAAAAAAAGTTGGTTGGGCCAAGGAGGTCACTTGAGCAGTAGGATTGTAACCTTCAGGCATTAAATTCTCTAGAATTCCCCAAGGATAACCAAGAGGCATACGGTGTTAGACGGTAGATACCACTGACACAGCAGAAACATGGGCATCTTGATCTCAGAGATAACAATTGTCTGTTAAGGTGGAATGATACGAGGAGAAAGAGGAGGAGGTGGTGGTTGATTCTAAACAGCCACCAATTGTTCCACCATAGCAGTAAAATTGGCCATGCCGACTCTCAAGAAAGTAACCTCTTCGCGTAGCTCACGATTCTCTTGCTCTAGATTTTCCATCTTCTTCTTGGAGTTGGCTATACCGATGCAATATCTTGAAGACTGAACGGAGCAGAGAAACAGATAAGACACCTGGAAGAGTATGAAAATACAAGAATGTGTGTGTCATGATGCATGACATGCAATGCATATGATTTGTTTATTATTTCTTTTTATTCTTATTCATTATTCAAGGAACTTAATAAAGACAATTTAATTTATAAATATCAAATTATAACGCATTTGAAATACTGAAATAAACTCATATCATTAATAAAATATTTTGAGGATTACAACTCTTCAATATAAGTTTCAATGATCCCAAGTACAAGAGAGAAAATCAAAATAAAATTACAAGCCCTAAAGAATCAAATTTGTAGAAGACCTCTCTTCAGATGACCTCTTCCTCTTGAGCTTCCTAATCTCTTCCTTTAGTTGCTCGTTCTCTAATATGTACCTGTCCACATAACCTTTCCAAGCACTAGACTCGAGAGAACACTGGAAGAAAGTAAGTCCTCCTGCTTCTCCATTATTTCTAAAGCACAACTCTCAATAATCTCAATCAATAATCTCAACTCTACTGCATGAGACACTCTCAAGGTATGATACTTGTTCTTCCAAACTTCCTTCTCTTGTTGCATCCTAACCAAAGAACACTGAAGATCGTCTATGTCATCTTAACCCCGATTAATAGCCAAGAACAAATCAGCAAGAGGCTCCTCTCAAGAATACGACATCTTCAACTCAATAGCCCTTGCTAGAACCCATATAAGATAAGGCTCCAAAGAAATAACTCCTCTCTTCCCTAGATTATCTTTTCCTTTCCTATGAATATGACACCATGCTTTCTCTATATCCTTCCTAGCTGCATTGTGGTCTTCACCCTCTTTAAGAAAGAAGCCACTCACATGAATACTCTTTGGTTTATCCCTCATCGGATAACCAAGCTGACGACTCGCAAGAACAAGATTGTAGATAATACATCCCTTTGTACCAAGAAGAGGCACATTGGGAAAGCTACCACAACTATCGATAATCTTTACATTATAATAAACCTGACGATACCATACAATATCAGAATGAGTGAGAGCCATAATCTTTGGTTTTGAACGAGATCCCCTTCTAGGATCCCAAAAATCACTATCTGTAGGTAAATGAGAAGTTAACCAACGGTATAGCAATGGCGTACAATAGATAATCTCTCCTTCTCGACGGAAGTTTGGAAGGTGAATAGAATAATAAGTCTCAGCAAGAAGTGTGGGAACTGGATTCCTAATAATGAAGATCCTGATAGCATTAACGTCATCAAAGTTGTCAACGTTGGGAAACAAGAACAAACCATAAGCAAGCAAGGAAAAGATGGCTTCAAAAGCCTCCATACTCTTCATCTCATTAAAATAACGAGCCTTCTTCAAAAGGAATGCAATCGTTAATCCTCTGATATACCCCTTGGTAGTCATATTATCTTTGATCTCAGACCTCTTCAGATGGGTAATAGCATCAATCTCATGGTACTTAGGCTCCTCCTCCAAACTGGTAAAAGGAACAACGCTAGTAATAGGTCGACCGAATAGATAAGAATACTCCTCCAAGGTAGGAAGCAACTGATAGTCAAGAAAAGTGAAGCAATGGTACAACAGATCATAGAACTGAACCAAGGTGAAAAGCAAACCATCCTTCATCTTCGTCTTCATCAAAGGTATAATAGTTCCATACTTCTTCCGAAAATCCTCTGGACTCTCAATCTCATCAATCAAGCTTATCAATCCCTCAATCTTAGGTTCCTTGAAACTGTATTTCTGAGTCCTCCTCTGTCCAAAATCCATAAAGCTTATCAGTCCCTCAATCTTAGGTTCCTTGAAATTGTATTTCTGAGTCCTCCTCTGTCCAAAATCCATGGTCAAAGTATACTTGAGATATTTGCAAAGGTCAATTTTAAGTTCCTTGAATAACTGTCTTAAAAAATGTGTATGGATGCATGAATGCATGATGCAACAAGCACACACAAATATCACAAACAAGGGGGGTCCATAGGTTCGACGTCACGAGCATGGAGTCAAAAGGTACTACCCACAAGGTATTCTAAGCTTTTTCACTGAAACAACCAAAAATTCAAAGAATATAACTATATATATATATATATATATATATATATGAAGTCGCCATCGAACGTTTTTAATCCCGCCGAGAGGGAAAGGTAAACATCGAGTAAACCTGAAACGGAGAAGGGACAACGGGACGTCAACAACAGCAGGAATGACGAGATGTCCTAAAACTAAGAATATTGGTTTGTATCTTTTACTTTGAAAAAGGTTTAAATATTATTAGGATGTCTTAATGCACTATGTTATACCCCAAAATTTGCCCTCCCACTTCTCAAGACAATTCACATATCCATACTCAAGGATTTCACAAAGGTTGACCAGACAAACCCTCTCCTAAGCAATTAACCCAAACTAGGATTATGCCATTCTCAAGTCAAGATGGACATCCAATGCTTTAAGTGGTCATCATACCTCATCATATGCTTCAAAGAATCTCGATGTCATGTTTTAAGCCTTACAAGTCAAGTTTGCTCAGTCAATTGCTCAGATGGTTGAAAATCAGCTGTATTGGACAAAAAGTCAACTGTGGTCAACATACAGTTATGGATCAAAACATTACAGGTCATTTTAAAAGTCAACAAAAAGTCAACTTTTTGTAAAGAAGTGTTCATGAGCATGGAAACTTCAATGAAGATGAAACTAAAAGGGTTGCTTAGAAGACATCTTGAGCTTTCTAAAAAGTCCAAGAACACCCAAAAATGTTAAAATTTGAGCAACATACACCTTGTGCAAGTTGAGCATTTTTGAGGAGGTGCACAAAGAGAAATACTTGAGAAAATAAAAAAAATTCCAAATGGGCCTAACTTTTCTTGATTCAAACATGTTCCTTATCTGAATTGGAACCTCCAAGCCCAAGGACACGTTTTTATCTTTTATTTTTAATTTATTTTGGATTTTTATTCATTTAAAACCAATTTAATTAAAATAAAAGATATAAAATCAAAAATTAAGTGCAAGATGGATTTTCTCTCATCCTTGAGGTCCAAGCAAGCCATTTAATCTGATTATTTCGAAATAATTGAGATTGGCAATTTGATTTGATTGAAATTGGCTCAAAAAGGAAATATTTGGTGTGATTCCAAATCAAATAATTTTTCATTGATTGGCATGACATTTTTTGGCAATTCTTGACCTAATTCATTACAATATAAATACAAGATGATTCCAAATACACAAGGGACGAAATTACGACCTAAAAGAACCCTAACAAGCTTCAAAAAACCGTGGCATTCAAGCAACCAAGCAGCCACAGTTTTGCTTCAATTCAATCCATTTCAAGCATTGCAATCGATTCCTGGAGGTCCCCTGATCAATCCCAGATACTCACAAGCAAGAAAAACGTGCATCATAAACATAATTTGATTATATATTCTTGATCGTGATGATGTTTGCAAGCTTTCTGGTTTGGTTAATTTGATTTTAGATGCAGCTATGAGAATATGCCATTGTTAGGTTTTCGAAGCTTCAATTTGGGATCCATTGGTTTAGGAAAAATTGGCCAAAACTAGGGACATATTCATGTTCAGGAGGTCAAACCGGATCGAACCATGGATTTACCTTGAATTTATATTGCTTATATTGGATTTTGGAAAATTGTAGGTGCTATAGTGACAGGCGAAACCGTCACTATTGGTTTTTGCTACGGATTGTGTCCGTAGGTAAAAGCCTGTAAAAAATTCAAATGGGGAAGACAAAGGCTTGGCGCGTGTTTTTGTTTGGCATTCAGGGATCAATTTCCCTTATAACGTTTTTGTTCCATTATACTAACACAAACTGCAGGTTGACTCAGTGGTAAAGGCAGCGCGCGTGTGACTCTGAGGTCCCTGGTTCGAACCTTGGCTGCCACAAATATTTTTTACACCTTGCAAAACTAACATTGTTTTCTATTTATTTTCATATTTTCTTTTCTAATTTAATTTCTTTTCAAACAATTTTCTAATGCATTAAAAAATCACAAAAAAAATTATTTGTTTTTGCATTTAGGTCAAAAAAATACTTATTTAATTTTTGACATAAAAAAATTATATTTTGCATGCATATTTTAATTAATTGTTAATTAATCGAAAATTGACTTTTAATTGTTTTTCCTTACTAAAATCAATCCAGAAAATTCCCAAAAATTATTTTCTCATCTAATTAGGCTTGCTAACCCTAAAACATTTTTTTCCTAACTCAAAAAGCTTTTTCACTAACATTATTTTCAGTTATTCGCAATTCGATTCTTTTTTCGGTTATTGTATCTAATTCCAGGTTGTAATAGTCAGGGTTATTTTCTGGCATTCTTTTTTCCAATATTATGTAACTGCTCATGGGATGTAATAGTTTAATTAGGATTTACTTTCCGCACTCCTCAATTATGTAACTGCCCCAAAGCCATGTAATAGCGTAGGATTTACTTTCCGCACTTTACTTTCCGCAATTTACTTTCCGCACCCATATAAATTGCTAGTAATTAGGTGTGTATGGAAAGATAAAATCGACATAGCTAACCCTAATCACAAGATAACACATCTGAATTTAACACACTTTCTTCACACATGCACCCCCTAGGGTATTCTCTCTCGTTGCCTTTCGAATAAATGGTCAAGTCCCTCGAACGCAGGGGTATCTTAGCACCGTTGCCTACAAACATAACATCATAGTCCCTTCGAATCAAACATCATAGTCTCTCGAATGACCTTCGATGTTGCCTACGAATACATGATCTAGTCTCTCGGTTGTTGCCTACGAAAAGTGATTATTGTCCCTACGAATGTGCTAGGATACTCCTACAAGTTGCCTTCTATGACTATCTGATGTCCCTTTCGAACATCCCTTTACATCCAACGAATAGGGTTACCTACCAACTAATGGTATGGATAGCACTATTCTAAAGGAAAGTAAAATAACACGGAAACGACCGTTCTGAGTAGGTAATAGACTCTTAATTGCTTGCTCTATCAAAAAAACTTTTCACACCTCACACTTTCTAAAAAAATCATTTTCAAACGCTTTGTATACATTCCAGCGCGAATCATTACAAAGTTCTTTTCCAAAACGAAACATTTCCAAACACTTCGTATACATTCCAGCGTGAATCATTACGAAGTCAAAGCGAAATGCCTTTTCAAAAACATTTTCAAACACACACATAGAAAGCAAATTGTAAAGTTAGCTAAAGCAATTAAGAGCCCGTAGATAACTACGGATGGAAATGGTGCTAACACCTTCCCTTTTCATAATCACATGCCTTACTCAGAATCTAACGAAGGTCTTTTCCTGTTCTTTTCACCTTCCCTTAATTGGATAAAAGAAAAGTCGGTGGCGACTCTTGCTGTCCGCAATATTTGCGATCAAACGCAAAACAATCCAAAGTCAATTCTCCCATCGTGTTACAGAACTAGCGAATCTGCCGGGGAGACACCCTAAAAGAGAGGATACCTTAGGATCTTTAGATCATTTTACTGCTTTATGTTTGACTTGTATGCTTTATCTTAAGGGTTGCTTGGGTATTATACTTGTGGAGATCCTACACCCGGATCCAGGTTTCCTTAGGTAAGTAGCAATAAATCATCGCGACCGTTAGGCGTATACCGAAACGGTCAACATGATGGCTATGTTAGTGCGACACTTTGGATGTCCCGATGCTCCTCATGTCTAGTTGAGGAAAGTATTTGGCGTCTGCGTGGTGTCATCAACACTAACTCAACTTCTAGAACCCTAATTGACCCATCTTGGCCATTAGAAGATAGTGAGATGGCCGACTTTGGTGTAGAATCAGGTTGGTTGATACTCGATGCTACGCTCATTAAGATCCGACTTTCGGGATGTTTCATTCGACCACTTGGTAGTCGTATTGAAATAAAGCTTGCGAGAAAAATCAATGATATGAGATTCCTAGAACTTGGTTACTATTATAGGACAGGATGAACCCACTCAAACTTTGGTAGGGTAGACACCTATACCTCATGCAAGCTTTAAACCTAGGGCTATTGTGTGAATTGTTTGTGCTTGCTACTTACTTAATCATAACATCATAAAATTGCATATCATTTCTAACTATTTCAAGGACCTAGGGATTTATCTTTGCTCTATTTTGTAGGAATTATGGCTTCTAGGAAGACTATTTGAATCAACTTCATGGGTATACCTTCTTAACTCAAAGAATTGGTTTCAAAAGTTCCCGATCATGCTTAGTTCATCAAGAGACATGGTTATCTGCTTGACTTGGTTATCTCCGGTTTTGAAGAAGATATGATGCACGTCTTGTTCCAGTTCTTCGATCCGAAACACCATTGCTTTACATTCCTAGATTATTAGTTGGTTCCTACCTTGGAAGAGTTCTCTAAGCTACTTAGGATACCTATCCTTGATCAGATACCATTCATCGGTTCAGAAAAAGCTCCAAAATACGAAGACGTCGCATCAGCATTACATCTAAAATGCTCAGACATTGAAGCTAATTGGGAAACAAGAAGCGGAGTTAATGGTTTACTTGCCAAATTTCTGATAAAGAAAGCACGAGAATTCCTCAAAGCTATGAGTTTCCATGCATTTGAAGACATTGTGGCCTTTCTAATCTATGGTTTGGTGTTATTTCCTAATCTAGATTAGTTTATAGACGTGAACGCCATCAATATATTCCTCACTCGTAATCCTGTGCCTACCTTACTTGGAGACATTCTACATTCTCTCCACACTCGTACCATCAAACGACAAGGAACTCTCATGTGTTGCATACCGTTACTTTCCAGGTGGTTTATTTCGCACCTTCCTCAATCGGTAATGAGGAACAAACAAAGATTGAAGTGGTCTCAAAGGCTAATGTCACTCTCTCATTCAGATATCCGTTGGTGTCTTTTTCCTCAAAAGGACTTCAGTTTCATTGAGCGTTATGGAGAATTCCCTAATGTACCACTCCTTGACATAAGGGCAGGTATCACTTACAACCCTTCTCTAGCTCTACGTCAGTATGGTTATGCTCGAAGAGATGGCCCACATGATATGCTTCTCCAAGACGTTGTGTTCGACTACAACAATGATCTCCAGAACTACCGTCGAAGATTTGTGCACGCTTTGGACATGGTAAAGAAGACTGATACCAAGACCTTGGAGCACAGAAATTCCATTCCTTGGGAATCTTACCTCAAATGGGTGCGAGCTCGAGCTCAAAACCTCATGATGCCATTTACGCCTGTTCTACCCGTGATCATGGAACCTGTTGCTATAGGTGACGAACCCTATACTGTGCTCCATCCCGACATGCCTACTGATTTCGAAGACCTGAAGAGATCCTGGATTCATCTTAAAGAAGAAAGGGATACGTTTGAAGCTCAGTGCTATGCAAGCGAGAAGAAGGTACTAGAGTTTATAAAGTTACTTCACGAGGAGCGAAACATCAACACCTACTTCAACACCAAGAGGAAGCGCCCATGGGAGACTTAGAGCTTTAGGAACTTGTTCTTTTATTTTTCCAAAATTATCTTTTGTACTTAAAAAGAGAAAGAAAAAAAAAAGAAATTAATAAAATTTTGTTCGTGCTTGTTTAACAAATTTAAATTCCTAAGGTCCTTGAAAACATTGCATTGCATAACATCACATATCATGGCATAACATCTCATAACAGGTACATTGAAGACCAATTTTCTTATTCTCTCGCGGTTTATTTCAGCAGAAATGGCTATTGAACAAACTGTCAAAGATCTCCAGGCTCAGAATACTCAATTCCAGGAAATGTTCACCAGCTTGGTCCAAGGCCAGAAGGACCTGAAGAAGCTCATCACCAGAAAAAAGAAGATCGTCGGTATTCTCAACATGGGAAGAAATCACAAGGGTGCAGCTAAGATGGTCAGCCATGTAGAAATCTCAAACAAGAGTGGTGAAACCGAGGGAAGCATCAGGAATAGCGAAGGAAGCCATCAGGGGTCTGAAAATAGAGAAGAAGACTACCTGAGTGAGCAATATCCTCTTGATGATGACAGATACAAACAACTCGAAGACCGTCTGAATGCTGTGGAAAATTTGAAAATGTCCGGGTTGAATTTTGATGATCTGAGTCTTGTCCCTGGCGTGATGATTCCCCGCAAATTAAAATTTCCTACCTCTGCCAAGTATGATGGAATCTCTTGCCCGAAGCTGCACTTGAAGTCCTATGTTCAGAAGATCCATCTTCATACTGAAGACAAGAAGTTATAGATCCATTTCTTCCAAGAGAGTTTATCCGGAACTCAGATGGAGTGGTATTATCAACTAGAGAGTACCCACATTCATACTTGGAATGACTTAGCATATGCTTTCTACAAGAAGTACCAGTACAATGTTGAATTAGCACCCACCCATATGCAGCTACAAAGCATGTCTATGGGTCGTGACGAGAAGTTCAAAGAATATGCTAAAAAATGGAGAGATCTAGCAGACAGAGTTCAACCACCCTTGTCCAAAAGGGAGTTGGTTGATATGTTTATGGGAACACTAATAGGCCCATTCTTCAATCATCTGATTGGAAACTCTTCAGCCGAATTCACTGAGCTAATACTGACAGGAGAACGCATCGAAGCTGGAATCAGGAGCGGGAAAATACAGGTAGAGTCATCTTCAAATGTTGCAAAGAGATCTTTTGGTCGTAAGAAAGAAGTCAATGCTGTGTATGGTCAGAAGAGCCGTGACAAAGTTGATCGCACTTAATCTGTGGGGGCAGTTGTGATCTCCAATCCAACACCGACGCAACCTCAGCGAGACAACACACGTAACCAGAACGCGCCACGAAGACAGTTCACAAAGATCTACATGCCACTGTCGCAAGCATTGCAATACATGTTGAAAGCCGAGTTGATTACTTTGAGGGATCCTCCTCAACACGTCAACACTTCCTCTCCAAAGTACAATCCTAATGCAAAGTGTGCATACCACTCCAACAGCCCAGGGCACGACACCAACAACTGTTGGTCTCTGAAGAACAAGATTCAAGACATGATTAAAACCAGGGAAATTGAGTTTGACCCTCCTGTTGAAACTCTGAATGTGATCAATGCACCAATGCCTAACCACTGTAAAAGTTCCAATGCTATTGACGAAGACTCCTATGTGTATGGTGTGAACAAGTTGACTATTCCTCTGATGACTGTTAAGAAATATTTATTGCAAGCCGACGTATTTCCAAGATGCCCGAATGATTGTCGTTGGTGTGCAACTGAATCTGACGGATGTGCTTGGTTGAGAAGATGTATTCAGCGCATGATGGACAACCGATAAGTGCTATTTCTGAAGCCTCCCTCCATGGAGAATCTGTGTGAAGACATTTCTAAGAATCTGAAGATCGAAGACGAAGCCTTACTAGAAGTTTGGGATACCTTGGGGTAGCCAAGTGGAAAGTTTGATTTCATGGTGAAGTATACCGCTCCTGAAAGCTACAAGATTGCAATTGAAGACATCAAGGCAACCGGATGGGGAGACGATTTCCCAGAAGACTATGCTGATGTAAACACGATAAGGATCTTCTTTGTCGATCTTGCGCCTAGAGTGGCACCTCTCATCATTACTTCTCCTAGACCAATTCTATATTCCTCTGACAAAGCTATATCGTGGAATTATGGAGCTGAAGTTTACTATCATGGCGTCAGACAAGACCCGTCAACCATTGAAGACATTGCAGTTGAAGCTACCAATCCTGACATCGACAACATCACCGGATCAAGCAAGGTAACCAGAACAGGAAGAGTATTTTCTCCGGAGATCTCTCCTCCAAAAGATACTGCGACTCCAGCTCGCATTCTAGCTATCGAACCCATTCCCGAAGCTAGGGGAAAGAACCAATAACTCATCCTGCTCAGACAGAAGTACCAAAGGAGGTTGCTGAGGGTACCTCCAAGCAAGAAATGGAGGAAATTCTGAAGATCATCAAGAAGAGCGACTACAACATTGTGGAACAGTTGGGACAAACTCCGTCCAAGATATCCATGCTTGCTCTGCTATTGTGCTCTGAGGTTCATGCTAAAGCCTTGGTGAAGTTTCTGAAGAATGCTCACATACCTTAGGACACTACTGTTGATCAATTTAAAGGTTGTATTGCTAGCTTGACTGTCAACAACGATTTGGGTTTCTCTGATGCTGATTTGACTCCTGCCGGAAGGAAACACAACAAAGCCTTGCACATCTCCATTGAATGCAAGGGCACTACATTGTCTCACGTGTTGGTAGATACCGGTTGTGCTCTAAATATCCTACCAAAGAACACTTTCGACCGACTTGAAGTTGAAGGAGTGATCTTGAAGCCTAGCGATATAATTGTGAGAGCTTTTGATGGTTCTTTACGAACAGTGCTTAGAGAGCCCATCCTGTCAGTTAAAGTCGGTTCCCAGACTTTTGACTCTACCTTCTTTGTCATGGACATCCGTCCAGCTTACTCTTGCCTACTTGGACGCCCCTTGGATACATGGGGCAGACGCTGTTACCTCTACCCTGCATCAGAAGCTGAAGTACCCAGTGAAGGGAAAGATTGTTACACTATGCGGTGAGGAAGAGTACATGGTAAGCCATCTACAGTCATTCCGATACCTTGAAATAGAAGGTGAATTCTTAGAAACTCCCTGTCAAGTCTTCGAAGCAGTTCCAAGAGTCATGCCTGTTGACTCTCCTGTCACTCCTGAAGTTACACAAGTTCTACCAAAGATGGCCTCACTGAAGGACGCCTAAGCCGCAGTTGAAGAAGGAGGTCGTACTGTTTGGGGTATGCTCCCTGATCTTCCTTTCAAATCTAACAAGACTGGTTTAGGATTCACCATCAAAGGCCAAAAGATGATACGTCACAAACGAGCCGACAAGCTTCCCTTCCACATCAGCAAGAACGGAGTCCATGTTATAGAAGATGTCGACAGCAACTTCGACATCAGCGACTGGATCTTCTCAACTCCAGACGAAGGACTCAGCAATTGGAAGACCTAAGACGACATACCAATCTCCTTTAGACAGGAGTAATTGCTTTTTGTTTTCTGTTATGCTTTTCGTTTTCTACGCTTTGAACAATAAACTTAAAAGCCTAGTGCCTTGCCCGGGTCATCATGGCTCGTTTGTGAGGGTTATTATCTATCATTTGCATATTTTCATTCAATAAAATCATTGGACTTTTGCATTTAAATACTCTCTTTTCTTTTACTTTACTACCCCTTCAAAAGCTATGTGTTCTTACACACACCCACGTGATACACTGCAGATTCACTCTGAATCTCGTTGATAACAGCTTTGCTATTGCTAAATATGACTTCGATAATCCAATCTACCAAGCCGAAGAAGAAGGTGAGGAAGATTGTGAAGTTCCAGGAGAACTTATCATACTACTACAATAGGAAGAACAAGTTAAACAGCCACACGAAGAGTCAATCGAGGTTGTGAATCTAGGCACTGACGAAGACAGAAAAGAAATCAAGATAGGAGCAGGTCTTGAGAACAGTATCAAAAAGAGATTGGTCCAGATGCTACGAGACTATATCGAGGTTTTTGCTTGGTCATACGAAGACATTCCAGGTCTAGACACTAACATTGTGGTACACCGACTACCAACGAAAGAAGGTTTTCCCCCAGTGAAGCAGAAATTCTGTCGTATGCGTCCTGATATGTCTGAGAAAATCAAAGCCGAAGTTATGAAATAGTTCAATGCTGGTTTTCTAGCCGTTACTTCTTATCCATAATGGGTTGCGAACGTGGTACCCGTACCTAAGAAAGATGGTAAAGTGCGGATGTGTGTGGATTACAGAGATCTGAACAGAGCAAGTCCGAAAGACGATTTTCCACTTCCGCATACTGCTCAACATAAGGTTTTTTCCTTCATGGACGGCTTCTCCGGCTACAATCAGATCAAAATGGCTCCCGAAGACATGGAAAAGACTACTTTCGTTACACAGTAGGGCACATTTTGCTACAAGGTCATGTCGTTCGGACTGAAGAACGCAGGTGCCACATACCAACGTGCCATGGTAGTTTTGTTCCATGACATGATTCATCAATGAGATAGAGGTCTACGTCGACGACATGATAGCTCGATCACAAGCTGACGAAGAACATCTCGATCATTTGCGAAAGCTGTTTGATAGACTGAAGAAGTACAAACTAAGACTTAATCCCAACAAATGCACCTTTGGAGTCAGATCCGGTAAACTCCTGGGGTTTGTTGTCAGTGGTAAAGGTATTGAAGTTGGCCCCGCCAAGGTTAAAGCTATCCAAGAAATGCCAGCGCCCCGCACCGAGAAAGAAGTCAGAGATTTCTTGGGACGATTGAACTACATTGCCAGATTCATTGCACATCTAACTGCTACTTGTGAGCCAATCTTCATGTTACTGAAGAAAGATCAAGTAGTGGAATGGAACGACTATTTCCAGACAACTTTTGACAAAATTAAGGAGTATCTACAAAATCCTCCTATCCTGATGTCGCCTATCAAAGGAAGACCTCTTATCATGTACTTGACAGTATTAGAGAACTCAATGGGGTGTGCGTTGTGGCAACATGATGAGTCTGGTCGAAAAGAGTATGCAATATACTACCTTAGAAAAAAGTTTACCAATTGTGAAACAAGATAGTCACAGCTCGAGAAAACTTGCAGCGCTTTGGCTTGGGCTTCACGCCGACTAAGACAGTATATGTTGACTCACACTACCTTGTTGATCTCCAAGATGGGTCCAATAAAATACATATTCGAGAAACCTGCTCTCTCCGGAAGAATAGCAAGATGGAAAATGGTCTTGACCGAATACGACATCCAGTATACTACTCAGAAGGCGATCAAAGGAAATGTAGTAGCCGATCATTTGGCTCATCAAGCCGTAGATGACTATCAGCCTATGCAATTCGAGTTTCCCGACGAAGATGTTTTGCTAGTCATTGATTGCAAAGAACTAGGACTGAACGAAGGACCTGAACTAGGATCCCGATGGACCATGGTCTTTGATGGAGCCTCAAACGCACTTGGCAATGGCATTGGCGCCATCATTACGTCTCCAACAGGCGGACACACGCCTTTCACCACCAGACTTTGTTTCAGTTGCACCAACAACATGGTTGAATACGAAGCATGCATCATGGGTATCAAAGCTGCCATTGACTTAAGAATCAAATTCTTGCAAGTGTATGGAGACTCAGCTTTAGTGATCAGTCAGATTAGAGGTGATTAGGATACGAAGCATCCGAATCTTATTCTGTATCGAGAGCATGTTCTAAGTCTGATCCCTTACTTCGAAGAAATCACTTTAGATCACATTCCACGAGAAGAGAATCAGTTAGTGGATGCATTGGCTACTATGTCATCTATGTTCCAAGTCAGATGGGACAACGAAGCTCCCCAAATCATCATCGAAAAGTTTGACGAACTAGCGTACTGTTGTGAACTTGATACAAAAGAGAAATCTTCGTTCTACGAAGTGAAGAGGTACCCGAGACTCAAGAATATCCCGCAGGGGCATCTGTCAATGACAAGAAATTCCTAAGAAGATTCGCATCCAAATTCTTTCTCAACAACGACATCTTATACCAGCGCAATCACGATTTGTGCTTACTTTGCTGTGTAGACCAGAAAACAACGGAACGGATCATGGAAGAATTACATGAAGGCGCATTTGGTACCCACTCCAGTGGACATACCATGGCTAAGAAGATTCTGAGAATAGGTTACTATTGGTCCACCATGGAAGCTAATTGTCACCGCTATGCTCGGTCTTGTCATAAATATCAGATATATATAGACAAAGTGCACGTACCTCCAGTACCGTTTAATGTTTTGACAGTTCCTTGGCCTTTCGCAATGTGGGGCATTGACATGATTGGAGAGATCAAACGTACCGCTTCCAATGGACACCGTTTCATCCTTGTTGCAATTGACTACTTTACAAAATGGGTAGAAGCAGCTTCGTTCACATCCGTTACCAAGAATGTTGTGGCTCGATTCATCAAGCATAATCTTATCTGCCGATACGGCGTCCCCGAAAGGATTATCACAGACAACGGTACCAACCTCAATAACAAAATGATCATCGAACTCTACATGCAATTCAAGATTAAGCATCACAACTCTTCTCCATATAGGCCTAAGATGAACAACACAGTGGAAGCCGCCAACAAAAATCTCAAGAAGATCATACAGAAGATGACAATGACTTACAAGGATTGGCATGAGATGTTGTCATTCGCTCTCCATGGTTACCGCACTACAGTACGAACATCTACAGGGGAAACCCCCTTCTCTCTTGTATACTGTATGGAAACAGTCCTGCCAATCGAAGTTCAGATAACCTCAACCAGAGTCCTCCAGGACGCGGAGTTAGGCGAAGACGAATGGATCCAAACCCGCCTTGACCTGATCAACCTGATCGACAAAAGGCGGCTCGCATCCATCTACCATGGACAGATCTACCAGAAGCGAATGATCAGAGCATTTAACTAGAAAGTCAAACACCGAGTCTACCAAGTCGGTGATCTAGTAGTCAAGCGCATCATCCTTCCACAAGGTGATCCCAGGGGAAAATGGACTCCCACCTATGAGGAACCGTTTGTAGTCAAAATAGTATTTTCTGGCGGAGCTATGATACTTAGCACCATGGATGGAGAAGACTTTCCACACCCTGTGAACTAAGACATAGTCAAAAAATACTACGCATAAACGAGACCCGCTAGGTCGACTGGCCTAGGCAAAAATAAGGGCATCCTGGCGAACCAAAAGGTTTGGGAAAAAGTTAAGGATATATACAAAAAATGTGTACACCCGTCAAGTCGAAAACCTGCAAAGGCGGCTTGGGAAAAAAAGGGTATCCCGGTAGACTGAAAATCCGAAAGGGCGGTCTAGGCAAAAGTTAGGGATTTAAGCGTACGACTATGTCTCGTCCAGATCACCTACTTACAGACTACACTACTATCAACATTCAAGGTTCAAATGGCAAAAATCAATTCACTAACTTTCTACTGACAGCAAGGAGATGAGATAGTCGAAATATATGAGCAATAGCATAGTTGAAACTCGACGAGATGATTTCCGCATAGCTTTTACTCTTATTTGTCTCTTGTATACAAACTGCTTGGCCATACGCCACTTTTCAAAAATAATGCAAATTCCTTTTTTACAGTGTTAATTTTATTATTTTTTGCATAAAGTCCAATGATTTCATTGAATGATTATATGCATTTGATAGTAAATATCTGTTCACAAACATATGAAAAAACGAACAAACAAAAAGTAATTACTACATGCTCTAGGAATTGAGATGACAACTAAAGTCACTGATGCATCCCCCGCAGAGTCACTTTCATTGATTGGCATGATATTTTTTGACAATTCTTGACCTAATTCATTACAATATAAATACATGATGATTCCAAATACACAAGGGACGAAATTTTGACCTAAAAGAACCCTAACAAGCTTCAAAAAACCGTGGCATTCAAGCAACCAAGCAGCCACAGTTTTGCTTCAATTCAATCCATTCCAAGCATTGCAATCGATTCCTGGAGGTCCCCTAATCAATCCCAGATACTCACAAGCAAGCAAAACGTGCAGAATCACAACATATAAATCACGGTTTGCACACTTTAAACTCAATATCGATTTCTGTTATTTATGCATCATAAACATAATTTGATTATATATTCTTGATCGTGATGATGTTTGCAAGCTTTCTGGTTTGGTTAATTTGATTTTAGATGCAGGTATGAGGATATGCCATTGTTAGATTTTCGAAGCTTCAATTTGGGATCCATTGATTTCGGAAAAATTGGCCAAAACTAGGGACATATTCATGTTCAGGAGGTCAAACCGGATCGAACCATGGCTTTACCTTGAATTTATACTGCTTGTATTGGAGTTTGGAAAATTGCAGGTGCTTTAGTGACAGGCGAAACCGTCACTATTGGTTTTTGCTACGGATCGTGTCCGTAGGTAAAAGCCTGTAAAAAATTCAAATGGGGAAGACGAAAGCTTGGCGCGAGTTTTTGTTTGGCATTCAGGGATCAATTTCCCTTATAACATTTTTGTTCCATTATACTAACACAATGCCGGTTGGCTCGATTGGTAAAAGCGTAGCGTGTGACTCTGAGGTCCCTGGTTCGAACCTTGGCTGCCACAAATATTTTTTACACTTTGCAAAACTAACATTTTTGTCTATTTCTTTTCATATTTTCTTTTCTAATTTAATTTCTTTTCAAACAATTTTCTAATGCATTAAAAAATCACAAAAAAATTATTTCTTTTTGCATTTAGGTCAGAAAAATAACTATTTAATTTTTGACATAAAAAGTTATATTTGCATGCATATTTTAATTAATTGTTAACTATATTGTTTTTCCTTACTAAAATCAATCCAGAAAATTCCCAAAAATTATTTTCTCATCTAATTAGGTTTGCTAACCCTAAAACGTTTTTTTCCTAACTCAAAAATCTTTTTCACTAACATTATTTTCTATTATTCGCATTTCGATTCTTTTTCCGATTATTGTATCTGCTTCCAGGTTGTAATAGTCAGGGTTATTTTCTCACATTCTTTTTTGCAATATTATATAATTGCTCATGGGATGTAATAGTTTAATTAAGATTTACTTTTCGCACTCCTCAATTATGTAACTTCCCAAAGCCATGTAATAGCGTAGGATTTATTTTCCGCACTTTACTTTCCGCAATTTACTTTCCGCACCCATATAAATTGCTAGTAATTAGGCGTGTATGGCAAGATAAAATCGACATAGCTAACCCTAATCACAAGATAACACATCTGAATTTAACACACTTTCTTCACACATGCACCCCCTAGGGTATTCTCTCCTGTTGCCTTTCGAATAAATGGTAAAGTCCCTCGAACGTAGAAGTATGTTAGCACCGTTGCCTACAAACATATCATCATTGTCCCTTCGAATCAAATATCATATTCCCTCGAATGACCCTCGATGTTGCCTACGAATACATGATCTAGTCCCTTGGTTGTTGTCTACGAAAAGTGATGATCATCCCTACGAATGTGCTAGGATACTCCTACAAGTTGCCTTCTATGACCATCCGATGTCCCTTTCAAACGCTTTGTATACATTCCAGCGCGAATCATTACAAAGTTCTTTTCCAAAACGAAACATTTCCAAACACTTCGTATACATTCCAGCGTGAATCGTTACGAAGTCAAAGCGAAATGCCTTTTCAAAAACATTTTCAAACACACACACACAGAAAGCAAATTGTAAAGTGAGCTAAAGCAATTAAGAGCCCGTAGATCACTACGGATGGAAAGGGCGCTAACACCTTCCCTTTTCATAATCACCTCCCTTACTCAGAATCTAACGAAGGTCTTTTCCAGTTCTTTTCACCTTCCCTTAATTGGATAAAAGAAAAGTCGGTGGCGACTCTTGCTATCCGCAACATTTGCGATCAAACGCAAAACAATCCAAAGTCAGTTCTCCCACCGTGTTACACACTGGACAAAACAAAGCTTTAATTTTAAGTATGCAAAAAGATAAAGGTAAAATGGCTAATGGAAACTAATCTATTTCTAATCCTAATTATTATCTTGCAAAAGTTGTTTCTAGGTTATGGATATAAACATGGGAAACTACTTGGATTATCTACCTAATGTTAGCATGCATGGATACTTAACCTAAGGTCTAAACTCGACAACTAACCTAATCGAGTAATCCTAAGGGAAGGAAACAAAAACAAGCATCCATCTTGGTTGGAAACCAAATGAGATGAGGGGGAGAAGCAAACACAATGCTTTGGCAGAAGCACACCAACCAAGTACAAACAAAATGCACACAAAAAGAGAAAGAAAAAGATGAAGTGGAAACAAGTGAGTGAATGATCATGCAAGGTTTCATGTGAGGTGAGGTCCACAGACACAAAATGCATATACAAAGTTTAGGCAAACCATAAACAAACACCAAACATCACTATGAAAACATACATGCGAAGTTAGTGCACAAACTAGGTAAAACTAGTCCTAAAAGCATAAAGAGTGTAAATTGAATGAGATTTTAAACATAGATGAAATGAAAGAACAATCAAAAGGTAAAATGACATAAAATTAAGTATCTAACATGTTATTAATTCACCTACATCATGCAAATAAAATCATAGAAGATTTATCAACAAAGCATTACAAGAGTGCACAAACATGCAACAATGGTGTGCGGTGAAGTGAACTCAATGCGTGACATCTACAACATGAAAAGATGGTGACAAGATGGAAAAGAGCATGGGCTCGAAAGTAGCTGTTTAAAGACCTGTAGCAGGCATTCAACATATTGTGTGCTACTCATGTCTGGTGTGTTTAAAACCCCATCTGTGAGTAGGTACTTTTCAGTAAGTGTTTGCTATTTGTGCTTTCATAGCGGTGTGGTTGTTAGAAAACCTATTATGGCACCATCACTAAGTATTAATAAAGGCACGCGGAAAAGGGTTAGTAACCAACCCCCGCCTAGTTCATTCCGTGTCATCAAAGCTCTCGCGAATCGTGAAAGCTTCCTTTATCGAGTCATACATATAGTGGCAAGGGTTCCCTATTCTGACCCTCCACGCTTTGTATGGAGTTTGCGTCGTCACGCGCTGATGCTCGCATTCATATACTCTTCACACTTGGTAATTTATACCAAGGCGTGAATCCCTTTCCCACATGAGAAAACTCCTGGTTGACGCAGAATTGCCCTCTGTGGCTATGATTTTTCTTGAAAAGAAAGCTCCTGGTTGACTCGGGTTATTCGCCACCCTTAGCTACGGTCTTTGTTTCTTCTTTCTCCCCGTGCTTCTATGTATCATTTGTTTGTGCATTGCATTATTTGTGTGCTTTTTCCAAAGCACTTGCTTGCCTCCTCCCTTTGTATCCCTTGGTTGGTTAACCAAGGTGGATATTAGGATATGTTCCCCTAGGACCACTCGGCAAGGGTAGCTTTCGAGCTTAGACATCAGGATAGTCATCAATGCATGTAAACATAGGTAGATATTACCTTTTCCTCCTTGACATAGGGCCACCTTTGTATGATAACATTAGGGATAGAGCTATATAGTTCCCCTTAGATGTTTTTCTTCCCCTTTTGCATATTAAAACTAAAACCTTTTTCTTTATCAAATCTCAAAACACTTTAATAAATTTAAATCCTTTCGCCAAGGTAAAAATAATCCACCAACTTCAAACCATTTTGTATTCGGACCTCTTTCTATGAAAACCTTTTCAATAAGGGTATTCCTTTTTCAATTCCAAGCGAATTGCTAAGTCTGCGAGTGGCCGATCATGAGATTTTCGATAAGCAACAACGCCAAACACGAATTGAAATTGTATGGATGCGAAATTAAATTTCTCATAAAAAACATTACAACCCACAAAATGTTTTTAGGGGAACTGCGTAGTGCTTGTATTCCTAATTGCACGAATGAGGTACGTAGGCACTAAAGGTTCGCAACTACGACAAACAAGACTAACAAACTTTCTTTTTGTACATAATACTTTGCATTCATTCATTTTGCTTTAGACATAGGTTGTAAATAGATACTCACACCCATCAGATAGAAAATAGAAGTGGATACTGTAGAGTAAGACAGGCGTGTGGGGGTGCTAATACCTTCCCCTCGTGTAAATGACTCCCTTACCCGATCTCTTGGTCGTAAGACCATGATTTCTCCTCTTAGGTTTACTCGATGTTTTATTTTCCTCTCACGGGATAAAAAATGTTCGATGGCGACTTCATTGTTATTTTATCCAATGATTTTACCAGTAGTTTTATTAGGGTTAACAGATGTTGATGTGGTGAACTGCATGCGTCTATCTTGAAATGAATCGTTGGAGAAACGTTCAGATCTTCTGGATAGATTCTGAATCAATTTCCCTTCTCACTTTTGAATGACACTTATTTAGATGTTAACAAACAAAAATTAAGTTCTGAGAGTTAAAACTAATACAGAAATTACATTTTCATTTTGGACATAATTCCATACTGAGATGTTTCTGAATGAAATTAAATCTATCTACAGCAAGCGGTTTTGTGAAAAAATCAGCCTTTTGATGGTCAGTGTCAACAAATTTTAATGAAAGAATCCCCTTCTGAGTATAGTACCTAATGGAGTGATGTTTAATTTCTATATGATTAGCTCTAGAATGTAAAATAGGATTTTTAGAGAGACATATAGCAGAAGTATTATCCCAAAGAATAGGAATGTTACTCTCGTAAATTTGAAAGTCTTCAAGTTGACTTTTCATTTAGAGCATTTGAGTGTTGCATCCAACTGTAGCTATGTACTCTGCTTCAGCAGTTGATAGTGTAATGGTGGATTTCCATTTGTTGGACTAGGATACCAGATTGTCTCCCAGAAACTAGAAGCTTCCAGAAGTGAGTTTTCTTTTTATTCTATCTCTAGAAAAGTCAGCGTCACAGTAACCTACCAGTTTGTATTCTCTGAACTTTTTATAACATAAGCCAAGGTTAGTAGTACATTTCAGATACTTGAAAGTTCGCTTAACTGCTATTATGTGAGATTCTCTAGGATCTGATTTGAATCTAGCACAAAGACATACACTATAGAGAATATCAGGTCTTGAAGTTGTTAAATAAAGAAGAAAACCAATCATACCTCTGTAGAGCTTCTATTTTATTTTCTTACTTACCTCCTCCTTTTTCAGAATGCATGTAGGATGCATAGGGGTTTTGGATGGCTTGCTTTCTAACATGTCAAATTTCTTCATAATTTCTTTAACATACTTACTCTGATGTATGTAGGTTCCTTCTGGATTTTGATTGATTTGGATTCCCAGAAAGAATTTGAGTTCACCCATTAGGCACATTTCAAATTTTGTCTGCATAGAATTAGCAAATTCTTTTCCTAAGGAGGCTTTAGTGGATCCAAATATTATATCATCAACATAAATTTGACAAATAAGAATATTATTTTTAAATGATTTACAGAATAAAGTTATGTCCACTTTCCCTCTGGTAAATTCTTTTTCTAAAAGAAAGTTACTTAGTCTTTCATGCCAAGCTCTGGGATATTGTTTCAGACTATATAATGATTTCTTAAGTTTATACACATATTCTGGATGTTTTGTATTTTCAAAACCAGGGGGTTGATGCATATATACTTCTTCATCAATGTAACCATTTAAAAAGGCACTTTTGACATCCATCTGATAAAGGGTGATGTCATAGTTTACAACATAAGAAATTAAAAGTCTAATAGATTCTAACCTGGTAACTAGAGCAAAGGTTTTTGTATAGTCTATCCCTTCTTGATGACTAACCTTGTTCAACTAGTCGTGCTTTGTTTTTGACGACTTCTCCTTGCTCACTTAGCTTATATCTGAAGACCCATTTGGTTCCAATGATGTTGGATCCTTTTGGCTTGGGAACAAGATCCCACACATCGTTTCTGGTAAATTTATTTAGTTCTTCTTGCATTGTCAGAATCCATTTATTATCTTGAAGTGCTTCATCTATGGAGGTTGGTTCGATAAAAGACACCAATTCCATGAGAGAGTTTTCTGAGTTTTTGAATGTGGATCTTGTTCTGATTGGAGCATCCTTCTTTCCCATAATCCTTTCTTCAGGGTGTGCTAAACTGCTTCTGGATTACCTCTTCTGGATGGGTTCTTCAGAAGTTTCTTTGGTTTTGATGTCTTCTTCTACAATAGGATGAGTAAAACTTGTATCTCCAACAAGTCTATCTTTTGTACCTGCAATTTAAACTTCTATATCTACAAAAGGTTCACTCTGCTTTGACTTTTAAGAGCCAAGTTTATCATCAAATCGAACGTTCATGGATTCTTCCACAGTTCGTGTTTTTGTGTTGTATACTCTGTAGCCTTTTGAGCGTTCAAAGTATTCTAACATTAAACACTTTTGTGTCTTAGAATAAAACTTGTGCAAATGATATTTGGTATTCAGACTAAAGCAAGTACATCCAAAAAGATGAAAGTATTAAATGTTGGGATTTCTGTTCTTCCACATCTCATAAGGAGTCTTATCCAGAATAGGTCTTATGGAGATTTTATTATAAATATAACACACTGTGTTGACTGCTTCTGCCCATAAGTGTTTAGCAATGTTAGTCCCATTGATCATTGTTCAAGCCATTTCTAGTAAATTTATGTTCTTTCGTTCTACAACTCCACTTTGTTATGGAGTTCTAGGACAAGAGAAATCATGAGAAATATCCTTTTCATTAAATTTTTTTCCAAAGTCTTTGTTTTCAAATTCTCCACCATGATCACTTCTGACTTTTACAATCCTAAACTCCTTTTCATTCTAGACTAGATTATAGAAGTTAGAAAACACAGAATGTGACCCATCCTTGTGCCTTAAGAACTTTACCCATGTCCATCTGTTATAGTCATCTACGATCACCAATCTATACTTCATGCCACTGATGGATGCAGTTTTCACTGGTCCAAACAAATCAATGTGCATAATTTCTAATGGCCTCGAGGTAGAAACAACATTTTTGGTTTTAAAATAAGGTTTTGCAAATTTTCCTTTTTGACATGCTTCACACAGAGCATCTGAGCTGAACTTCAAATTTGGAAGTCCTTTGACTAGATTGAGTTTGTTAATCTGAGATATTCTTCTCATACTAACATGACCAAATCTTCTGTGCCAGACCCATTGCTCATCGTTAACAGACATAAGGCATTTTACATTCTGACTTTTCAGTTCATAAAGTTTAATCTTATAAATGTTGTTTTTCCTTTTACCATTAAAGAGGATTTTTCCATCTTTCTAACTAACTACTTTACTGGACTTTCAATTAAAGAATATATCATAACCGTTATCACTTAATTGACTTATGGATAATAAATTATGCATTAATCCATCTACTAACAGAACATTAGTTATAGAGGGTAGCGTACCGTTACCAATAGTTCTAGAGCCAATAATTCTACCTTTCGTATTGCCTCTGAAACCAACAAAGCCGCCGTGTTTAAGTTCTAGGTTTTGGAACATATGCTTTCTTCCTATCATTTGTCGAGAGCAACCAGAATCCAGGTGCCATGATTGGTGTTTCAACTTTGCTATTAAAGACATCTGCAACATAGATGATTTTATCCTTAGGTACCCATATCTTTTTGGGTCCTGATTGGTTAGTAAATCCAAAATTCTAGTTGAATTTTTGTTTTTCACACAAGTTTATAGAATAATCATTACTAGTATATTTAATATCATGTTTGTGTCCATAGGAGAAATGTGTTCCAGAGGTGTATATTTAATGACCATGTCATACACCTGTCTGGGTTGATAAGCTTCTTCTCCTCCAGGATTAACATAGCCTATACCTTTTCTCTTTAACTTAGATTATGGAAGCCATTTTATGTTTCTGCTAGCTAGAAATTTTAAATATTCTAGTAGATTCTTTTACGAGCTTTTGAAGTTCTGTTTTAATAACAGAGTTTTCTTTTTCAAGTTTAAAATTAGTTTCTTTTAGCTCAGAATTCTCTGTGTTGAGTTTACTATCATCTTCAATCCTAGATAAAGAATTTAGTTTTAGTTTCTTATATCTATTTTGATGTCTCTAATATTTTTCAAGAATTTCAGATAGACAATTTTCTAATTCTAATTTGGTGAGATGAGAAAATACCTCTTCAGTGTCTGATTTTGATTCTGAGGATTCTGTGTCATCAGCTATGTTGGCCATTAAGGCTATATTTTCACTTTCATCTTCTGAATAAGACCCTGCATCAAAAGATTCGGAGTCATCCCATGTTGCCATAAGAATTTTCTTCTTTTCCTTGTCAAATCTTCTATTTGGCTTTTCTTTATGAAGTTTAGGACAATCAGTTTTATAGTGACCAGGTTCCTTGCATTCATAACAAAAAACTTCTTTGTTTCCCGTCTTTTTGTATCTAGAAGACGTTTCAGATAAGTTGCTAGATCTTCTAGAATTTCTAAATTTCTTATGTCTGTTCTTCTAGAGCTGTTGAACCCTTCTGAAGAGAAGAGATAATTCGCCTTCTTCTGATGAGGATCCTCCAGAGCTCTCTTCTTTAGCTTGAAAAGCTTTAGATTCATATTTCTTATTAGATTTAAGGGCTAGGGACTTACCTTTCTTCCGGGGCTCATCTTATTCTAGTTCTATTTTTTGACTTCTTAGAGAGCTGATGAGTTTTTCCAAGGAGATTTTATTCAGATTTTTGGCAAGATTTAGAGCTTGGACCACGGGACTCCATTTATTGGGTAAGCTTTTGATGATTTTCTTTACATGATCTGCAGTAGAGTATCCTTTATCCAGAACTATCTGACCAACTACCAAGATCTGAAACCTCGAGAACATTGTCTCAACTGTTTCATCTTCCTCCATCTTGAACACTTTGTGCTTCTAAACGAGTGCAAGGGATTTTGTCTCCTTGATATGTGTGTTGCCTTCATGTGTCATTATTAGAGAGTCGAAGATGCTCTTAGCTGAATCTCTATTTGTGATTTTCTCATACTCAGTGTACGAGATGGCACTTAAGAGAATTGTTCTGGCCTTGTGATGGTTTTTCAATTATTTCTTCTGGATGAGTGTAGCCATCAGTCACCATGTCCCAGAGATCAGCGTCATGAGCTGTTGTACCCCAAAATTTACCCTCTTATTTCCCATATTTTTGGCTTATAATTCGATTGCATAAGCATACATGTAGTCGCATACATAACATTGATCATGGGGTTAATAGGTCCAAGGTATCCCAAGTGGTGAAAGAAATGGCACGTTACTGTTGTCTCAGATCAGTTTGAGTCCGATATCGATATTCTTCAATTCTCATGATCAATACAATGTATTCTAGTTAGAAATCTATTTTGATGTGGTTCCACAAGCTTTGGGATCATTTCAATTTCTTCTCCAGGTTATCTGTTCAGATCGGAAGCCGTTTCGCCAAACAAAAGAATTTATTCGCTAATTTCTCAATAAAGTGAATTTTGGGTTTTCGGCGCGTTTTGGGAACTCCAGAAGGCGTATCTCTCAGCCCGTCGGGTATATTCTGATGACTTTTGATCAGAAAGTTCCTCTCATTATTATTTACAACTTTTGTTTGAAAGCCGGAAGCAAATTGTGTGAGGAATGTCCCCAAAGAAATTGATTTCTCTAGTGGATTAAACTGATTTTTAATGCTGAACCGTGCGTTCTGCCCATTAAATGGTCCATATCTCCTAGCTGGAAACTCAAAACTGAGCAGGGATGATTGCTAAAATTCCGTATTGAAGCCCTCCACAACTTTCATTTGCATCTTAGGAGCTGATTCCTCACCAATCAATACCAGAATTTAATTCCTTGGAGTTGATTTTGAGTTTAGTCGAGTAAATTTCATCTAATACGCGAAGTTCGAAAAATCATCTCGCTCTATTTTTATCGAAACGAGGTGGGACCAGTGCCAAAAGTTCACAAATTTTGTTAGCTTCGATTGTCTCAGAAATACTCATTTGCAAATTTTGATCAGAAGACCCTCGTTCGAGGCATTTTCTCCGAAGAGCGCATTGAAAATTCTGCATGTGTGAGTAGCCTGAGAACTGTGCTGAAACTTCAAAAATTCATATCGCCTTGACCGTTCATCCGATCGAGTCAAAATTTTGATTCTTGCAAGCGAAATCGCATTCTAGACATTTTTCGTTTACATTCCGACCTCAAATTCTGCACGGATTTGGCTTTCTCAGATTAATTACGAAAATCATTCGGATAATCATGATTTGGGCTTGACTATGGATCTAAGGCACTCTTAGGCCCAACTCCCCAAACTATAAATACATTAGTGCCTTCACAAGTCACAACAATACAATCATTTGCTTAATTTTCACCACAAATCACTCCCCAATTCTCTCTCAAAACCAAAGCAAAACTCAAGAACAAAAAATCAAATTTCAGCTTTCCCTCCAAGAAACCACCACAAGCCACCACCGGACCTCCTTCTGACAACTATCACCACCGCAGACCGTGTAACCCCCCGAATTTAATTAAATATTTAATTAAATTATATAAGGATTTAATATTGGATTATTAAAATAAAGTTGGATTATTAAATTATGTGGTGATGATAAAAATTATCATCACCACATAATTTAATAATCCAACTTTAATTTAATAATCCAATATTAAATCCTTATAAAATATAATTAAATAATTAATTAAATTCGGGACGTTACATACCACATGCATAAACATTGTCGAGTCGCATTTTGTTGTTTGTGTCGTCGTAGTGGTTTATGTTGTTCAAGTTGTTGAGTTGTTTGGTGATGCATTAATTGTTGTTGATTTCCTGATGATGTTAATGACGATGTTTTACCTCCGATGTTTGGTAAATAAAATAACGAGGGCTTATGCCATTTTGATGATTATGACGATGTTGAGGTGTTGTTGTGTGGATGTGTTGTATTATGATGATTTATGTGGTGATGATAAAAGTTGTTATAATGGTTGTTATTTACTATGTTGTTTTGTTGATTGTTATGTTGTAGTTGGTTGAAGCGGTGAATATTGTATGATTCTAGATCTAATATATTAGTTATCATACTTTTGCTTATGTTTTTCGATATCTCACCCTTCCTATTTGTTCGCCGTTGCCTTTATACTGGTAACGTGCAGGTATCCAAGAATGAAGGTTTAGCCATTGTTAGTTCAAGTTGGTGTGATTACTTGACTGTATGGATTGACTTTTGGCATGAGAACACCAAGGAAAAGTGATTCGGATCAAAATAGGAAATTCTGCAGGTTATAGGCCGCGTTTAGCGCCACCAGGAGCATGCTAAGCGCCAAATTCACTGACTTTTGTGTTGCAGGTCGCACTTAGCGCCACCAGGAGCAGGCTTTGCGCCAAATGTTCTGTTTGGGTCACGCTTAGCGTCAAATACCAGGCTTAGCGTGACCTGGAACTGAACTTTCTTTTCTTTCTTAATTCCAAATGCAAACATCATATATTCTAACATTCCTAGGCATTGTTTGAGATGTATTTGATGCAAGAGCTTGTGTTGTAAATACATATGGCACAATACATCGATGTTTTACGTTTGTATACCCACGTATACACTTATTTTGCTTACATCTTGGGTCTAGCTCCCTTTTTGCCGGTGTTTTACGTTTGTATACCCACGTATACATTCTATTATCTACTTTTCGGGTCTAACTTTCTTCTTGTAGGTGTTTATACACATGTTCCTTTGCTTGTGCGCATACGCGTATATTCTATTGTCTGCTTGCGTGGTTTTCTTGTAGGTGTTATTGCTTCGGATGCGTATGAATGCGTATTCCGCTTGTTTTTGATACCTTGAGCTCTTCTCACCGGTTTAATCTTATTGCGTGGCTGAAGTACTTGAAGTATTTCGGAGTATTTCTTTAGCTCGTAGTGCTCTTCAGATTTTATATCCGTTTGGTAGTTTTCACACCATTTATTGCATTCTCTTACAGCTTTCCTAGATATCATGAGAAGTAGGGCTTTACAGCTTTCTTTTTCCAATGGAAGTAGGAATAGAGATGTATGATGGGGCTTTCGTAGTTGGAGCATGTTCAGGAACCCCTCTGGTTTATTTAAAGACCCGTTTAGGGCGCTTCTGTTTGCTAATTGTGTTTGGTTTGTTTAAAGTGCTCATCTGTGCATAGGGAGGCACGTTTTCATTGTGTTTACAATTGTGCTTGCATAGGTCAAAAGTGGTTAGGACACCCGACGTGGCACCACCATGAAAAGTCCTGTTTTTTATATTTCCTGCTATCGAGTCATTGATATACGGGCAAGAGGAAAAGGTCAGCAGTCGTCCCCCGCAGTTCTAGTCCGTGTGCTGTATGGTGCATGTGAATCATGTAACTGTTCCTATCGAGTCGATTACAAAAGTGGCCAGAGTTCCCTATTCTAACTCTCCACTCATTCCTGGGGTTCGCGTTTACTATAGAACTCGCATCATTTGCTCTGTGGGCTATGTCTGCAATTGTTTGACATTTGTTTGCGCATTGCATTGCTTGTGTGCTTCTGCCAATGCACTTGATTGCTTCACCCCTTTGCATCCTTTTGTTCTACAACCAAGACGAATATATGATAGCTTTCCCTTAGGACTGCTCGATTAGGATAGTTCTCGAGCCTAGACATTAGGATTTACATCCTTTGCATGTTGACATAGGTAGAGATTCCCTTACATCCTCAACCATAGGTCCAATTTTTGCGTGAAAACATTAGGGCTAGTACTAGTTAGTCTCCCATTTGTTTTTGCTAGTTCTTTTTCATCCCTGCATGTAATTAAAACTAAAACTTGTTTTTTTTCCTTCGAAAACAAAACACTTAATAATGGTTTGAACTCCTTCCTCAAGGTAAAAGCAACCAATCAAGACAAACTCTTTTCGCCTTTGTGCACTTTTCTTTTGTGTTTAAAACCTTTTTCATAAGTAAAAAACACAAAACCCACCAAAACAAGTGAGTCGAAATACGGCGCTCTGACTTTCCCATTGCACGCAGGAATACATAGGCATCTTGTCACGGGGCTCGATCGAGCACAACTTGTAAATACTTCCTTCTTTTCCCCGTGGTTTCTTTATTTTCTCTTTTCTTTTGCATGCATTGTAGCGTTTGAGCATATATAGATATAACACACCCTTTAGCTAGAAAATAGAAGTGGATACCATAGAGTACTACGGGCGTGTGGGGTGCTAATCCCTTATGTAACGCCCCGATTTATTAAATATTATATTTATATTATTATTTTCAAAATTTTCGGTTAATATTGATTGTGCGATAAATTATATTTTTAACCGGTAATTATTTATTCGGATCGGTAATTATTTATTTGGGATTATTTAGTTTATTTGAGTTTTTATTATATTAAGTTGCAAGACTAGATTTAAGAGTGTAGTGTTATTTAGGGTATATTAGTAATTACCCCATGTCTTGAATCAAACAAAATCAAGGCACATATGTAGTAGTTAGTATGTGGTAGAGTTAGTGTGTTGGTTTGTTATCAGAAAAGGAAAAAAATAGAAACAAAGGTGAAATAGAGAGAAACCGAGGTACTTGGGGAGTGGAGAAGAAAAAGGAGCAAAAACAAGAACAAGCTAGGTTGTGGTTTGAAGAGGTGATTCAAGAAGAAATTTCGAAACTTGCTAGAATCAAGAACTAGAGGTAAGGGGTTTGATAATTTCTATCCTATAAATAGATTAATGATGGATTGTATATGAGTTAGGGTTGTGAAAATTTGGGTGTTTTTTTTGAAATTTCTTGGTTTAATTGGTGTTTGGATGGTGATAATGAAAATATACTAGTTGGTATTGTGAAACCCTTTGTGTGTATCTCTTCCATGGGTGTTGTTCCTAGCACTTGGAAAGTAGCAGAAAAATGAGAAAAATCATCCATGAGTCGACTCATGCAGGGAAGCCAGAAGGCGTGCGCCTTCCCGAGCGTGTGAGGGGAGAGTTTCTTCAGGCATGAGCCGACGCATTGTTTTCATGAGCCGACTCATGCCTTCCCAGAACCATGAGCCGATGCATGGAGAAGGCGTGCGCCTTCCTGGGCACTGCCAAACCATAATTTTCCACTCATGAGCCGACCTAAGGACCCATGAGTTGGCTCATGCAGGCTGTTTTGAGAAATTTGTTTATTTTTGATGTTCCTCACTCTCCCCAGTTTGAAGCATGATATATTAGCATAGATAGGATTTGGATAAGCATTAAAACACTGTACTTTCACATTTGCTCTTACAATTCTACCTCTGATGTTTAATAAATAAAATGACGACTATATTTTGGTGAATATTAATCCGTAACCGGAATTAATTAAATTATGAATATTGTTGATATGCTTCTTTTAATTGAATGCATGATTTTGGAGATTGATGAATTGTTGTTGGTGATTTTCATAATGCAAAGTATGTTGTTGTTGATCGTTTTACCTTGGAGTTTGGCAAACGTAACATTGAGGGCTTATGCCTAAATGACGAGTTGATGTTGTTATTGATTGTTGTTGTTGTTGTTGTTGTTGTGTATGTGAGTCGTGTGCATTGAGTCACATATGTCAGCATAAGAGATGGGGGATCTAGCCTTGGCCTTAATGACAACTTGTTCATATCCATAATGGAAATGATAATGGCCTCTAATTACGGGCAATAGCGATGGGGGTTGTAGCCTCGGGTACCACATGTATAAACATTGTCGAGTCGCATTTTTTTGTTTGTGTCATCGTTGTGGTTTATGTTGTTCAAGTTGTTGAGTTGTTTGGTGATGCATTAATTTTTGTTGATTTCGTGATATTTTATGATGATTGTGATAAATGGTGATGATTTAGGTGGTGATGATAAAAGTGAGTGAGATTGGAATATATGTTGAATATTACTTATTATCGGTATCTCTTTATAATTCTGAAACTATATATTAATTATCATCTCTTTATTTATATGATTTGATTTATCTCACCACTTACTTATTTTGCCATTACCTTTATATTGGTAACGTGCAGGTGATCCGCGTTGATGAGGTGGATTAGCTCGAGTCATTACTTTTTGAGTCACCTTACTCTGATAGTGTAACACTCGGGATGGGCGCTTTTGTTGTTTTGATTAGGATATTAGACTTGTATATCCTGATAACTATGTGGATTATGTTTATATCATAACATGATTATTTTGTTGATGTATTAAGCTTTTATATGGCATAGATGGTGATGTATGATGACGAGATCGGTATATCCGACTTTTGATTATCTTGATGATGCATTTTATTGCAAAGTGGAAACCATGGATATGTGATGCCTCAATTTATTTATGAAATTTTATTACTCTGATTTTTATCATTAATTCCGACGGGTAGAATTGGGGTGTTACACCTTCCCCTCGCGTAACTAACTCCCTTATCTAGATTCTCTCGATCTCTCGGTCGTAGGACCACGACTTCTCCCCTTCAGGTTTATTCTATGTTTTCCTTTCTCCATCGTGAGATGAAAGAAGTTCGATGGCGACTCCATTGGTACACCCCTATCAGTCGAAAGTTCATCCGATTGGTTTCATGAGCCAAAAAGAAACTTTCGATTCTGTTTTTCCAGTAATTGAAATTTTCTCCATCAAATATTGGAGGTCTTCCGTTGATTTTGTCTTTATCGTTATAATTGTCGTTGTTGTTTTGAACTGGTTCCGCCATAGTGTTTTTTCTAGCTGGATCTTTTTCCTGACACGGTTAAGTGTTAGCACCCAAAACCAGGCGCTCTGATGCCAATTGAAGGAAGAAAAACACAAGAAAGGGGGGTTTGAATTGGTTTTTTTATTTAAAATCAATTTGACAAGCTTATTTTTATCCTGGTTTGTTTGAACTCAAACTACTCCAGTCCACCCGTCAAGGAGATTTCACCTCTCTCAACGAGGTCTTAATCCACTAATCAAATCTTGATTAAAAAATCACAAAGACAACTGTCTTTGTCTTCTTGAGATTAACCACAACTTGGTTCTCAAAGAAATACACCCAAATTAAATTATACTATGTAAGAGATTTGCTTCTAAAAATCTCTATCACAACTGTGATGTTTTTACACAAAAGTTAAGCACAAAAAATTTTCAAGAGACTTATAGAAATAATGAAACAAAGCTTTGAGATTTTTCTCTTTAAGATCTGTGCGTGTACGTAAGTGTTGTATCCTTGGTTGTTCTTTAAGACTCCTTTAAATAGCCAAGATTATTTGATCCGTCGGAGACATGAGAACTTGGTTAAGGAATATTTGAGAAATTAAATAAATGAACTTTCCATAAATACAGATCCTGTCTATAGTCAGTCGTTACTCCTTTAATTTCCATATATGTAAAAGTAACGCATCAGAATCCGTCAATAAACAAAAGTTGAAGAGAAACTTGAAGCAGAAGTAAGATATCATAGTTTATGACTTGCAGCTTGGTGCTTCCAGAAGTTCAACAAGATAGAAATTCTTTTATGAGCGTGAAAAGATGTTAAGTTATTGCTGCGTTTAGATCACGTCATTCTATTCTTAAATTAGAACTTCATCAAATCTTCTTAAAGTGTCGTTTTTCTATCAGAACTTCTTCTGCATATTTCATCAAAAAATTAGAGAGTAAGAATGTTCTTTATAAATGATATTTATTTGTTATCATCAAAACTCTTAATGATATGTAGAACCAAACTATGTTCTAACAAAGGTGTCTCACTTGGCAACAATCAAGTTAATACTGAGATACGTAAAATAATCTATTGGCCGTGGAATTCTCTTTCTCGTAGAAAATACAAATAAAAAATGTGATTTGTTTAGTTTTAACGATTCTAGTTAATGTGATGATAAAGATATTTTGAAAGCCTACAACTATATACGTCTTTATGTTCGATAGAGCCCAATCTCATTGTTCTCGAAGAAGGAACTTTTAGTTGCACTTTCGTCTTTTGATCCGAGTATATTGTGCTTCTTACGTTCGTGCCAAGCCGTGTGGCTAATGAATCTATTGAAATAGTTGGACAACAATGAGGGTGATGTTGTCACATTATTGTTGATAATTTTTCAGTCATTAATCTTGCTAAGAACCTAATTATAAATGGGAGGAAAAAACACATTGAGATGAAGTTTCACCACTCGAGGGATCCTATTAGTGAAGGCAAGTTAAGATTGAGATATTGTAGAAGTGAGGATCAAATTGCTGATTTGCTGACTAAGGGAGACATAAACAATGTAACTACTATGGAAAAGGCATTTAACAATTGTTGTTATGTAGCATGTGGCTGTATATGCTGTACTTACAATCACGTCTAGTGACCGTTGTAGTAATCTGGAAAGTGCGTGCCTTATAACAACAGTTATTCACATTAACCATTGTGATATTGTATATGAATAAATATCAAATTTTAAAACCATAAACAACACAAACCAATTTTTAATTGATATCAAAACTTATATTAAGTAAATAATAAAATTTGAACAGCTCAAGGCTGCAATCATTCCAAATTCCAAGAGAAAAGAAAGCGTAAGAAACAATGATGGGCAACTTTGGTTTTTAAACTTCCAATATAAGAATATGAAGAATCAGAAGGAACAAAATAAAAGCGGAAGAACCAAGACAAAAAACAACTTCTTCCAAAGGAATCAACATGTCTTATCCTACTTAAGCCACCAATAATGTTGAGAATCTAAATGTTGTTGTAGAGGGTGTTGTGGTGCAAAACCATCCTCAAAATCAAGAAGTTGTTATAGAGGGTGTTGTGGTGCAAAACCATCCTCAAAATCAAGAAGTTTTTATAGAGGGTGTTGTGGTGCAAAACCATCTTCAGATGTTGTTGTAGAGGGTGTTATGTTTAGAGTAATGAGAGCTCTCACAGTGAGGAGGATAAGAAGAAGAAGAAGAAGAAGAAGGTTGACAAGGCAAATGACGACTCTTTTTGATTCTGATGATGATGATAAGGTTGACTATGAGTGGTCTAATTTTATCTCAGCGAGAGGATTTAGATTTGATTAGGATTTTTTATCATGTAATGAAAGTCTTATGTAATGAAGTTTTAATATGCTTAACTCTCTTAAGGTTATCAACTTAAACATTCAACTTAAACTATCAATTTAAACTTCAAAATATATAAAACACATTATTAACTGAAAATTATTGTGATGAACTTACTCGTAAGAAAGAGTATGTTTGTTGCATATTCTTGTCAAGTCCACTGCATCTTCAACATTTTATAACAAAGTAAATATTAAACATAACGGATATAAGAAAACATAACATCTTCAAATTTCTATAAAATCTCTCTGACTTCATTTTGTTCTTCAATTTTTAATTCTTATTTTTTAAATTTGTGTACATAACCTTCAAATACCCAACAAATTTCAACTATGACATCATACTGCTCTCATCTTTCAATTTTTGTTCATCATCACATATGAACAAATTACATGTTTCACCACTCCACCAATTTGGACATCTCCACAAAAGCATTCCTTTATATATAATCTCCAGTGTGTAACAATAGTTGTACAAATGAGCCGTAGTTATATCTCTATTATTTTTTTTAATTATATATAAATATAGTTGAAAAGGCGTGCATTAACGTAAAAGAGATAAACTATTTGAGGAAGTTGAGGATCAAACCCGAAAAAGTTGGCTTGTATCACCATAGTTAGGGAATTAACCGTAATTATAACCTTAAATTTTCAATTAAAAAAGTTAGCACATTAGTTTAGCAGTGTCACCGGTTTTTGGGCGAACCGTGGTGACTTTGACGTTGTTGTATGCACGTTTTGTAGTAGTGTGTGTTCAAGGGGTTGAAGATGATCATGGACATGTAGGACTTGGAGCACTTGAATTAAGGCAGTGTGCTAAGTAAAAAATCAATAATTCAAGTGTTGTAACCGGTTAACACATTGGTGTAACTGGTTACAACTGATGGAAAAGCACTTTTACGAGTTAAAATGTTGGTTTTAAGTTGTGTTAATCGGTTATACCTAACATTCTATTTTCTATTTTGTGTCTGTGTAACCAGTTAACCATTTGTGCTAACTGGTTACGAGCTCGACTTTTATCTTTTTCTTTCTATTAGATGATGTATTTTAGGTCTCAATTATTTTGTAACACTTGTATAAATACCCTGGAGGCATCCTCATCGTTGGTTAGTGCAATTAATGATTCTCACTCTTAATTATCTCTATCTAATTCTCTTTTCTTCATTACTATCTTCTTCTCCTGATACCCTAAATCTTTCATTATACATCAATTGTGTGAATGCATGTTCTGACCAGAAATACTACCAACTTCAAATTCAAAGACACCCTCAAAATCACTGCTAAACAACACGAAAACATTTCAACCCTAATTCTAAACCCTAAATTTGTAAAATTTAATGCTACCCTTCAACCACAAAGGTAAGCAGATTTCTCTAATTCAGTTTGTTACTACTAAATCTTCTCCAAAGAGCCCTAGAAACACAACCAACTCAATGCACCCATTTTTGTTTCATTTCATATTTTCACCAACTTCTATTTACATATCATTAATGTCTTAGTTCAAAATTTGAAACTTGAATCAAAATCAAATTGTGTTTTATTTTTGGAGAATTTTTTATTAGTCTAAAATATTTATCATAGAGAGAGAGCTCGGTCAAAAATTGTTGCTCCCATATTTATTAGCCGCTAAGGGTACACTTGTTTGTCCATATTTTTTCACTATCCAAAAACTTGATGTGTCTTCCATCCTTTACGTACTATCATCGTTCCTGTCTGCTCAAAAGGAAAGTCATATGGCCACGCGTATTGGTGTGGTGTCCTACCTTATAAAGCAACCACTTTTCTGTGGGCTCCGGTCCAGTTCTTCTTACACCTATTTTATTTATGCCCATGCCACAAAGTAAATTTACGTACCTGTTTTATTCATCTTCGTGGAATCATACTATAAAAATAAATTTGAAAAATGTACAACACCAAGACCCTATCATTTTCTAACTATAACAAATACTATAAGTTTTGTATAATGTAAACATCTGAGTTAAGTTGCATCATACACAACATTTATGAACCATATTACTAACAGATATCACAAATCCAAGTGTATGGTCTGCTTAAGATCTTTCCTTCTTTGGTTATTCTTATTTCATCTATTCATGGTCGTTTTGGTCAACAGATGACCACACTATTGTGAATCCCAATGATACTCATTGGACAAATCCTAGGCGATGATTGATCTAAGTTGTATTTTTTATTGCATGAATATTCTTGGTTAAGTGTATTATATTAAACTTTTACTACATTGTGAATAAATTAAACTTGTATAAATTTTCATTCGTTTGTTAACTAAGTATGACCTAACATGGCACGGTGAAAAATTAGTGGAGATTGCATGGATATTGTAGCGGGAAAAATTTGAGACTAAATTATTGATTGACTTAACTCATAAAAGTGAAGTTCGTCACCGTATTTTATTGTTTCAAAGGAATGAAAAAATAACAAATAGAACTCAAAATGAAATAGAGATCAAGATAAGAGAGTTGATTATGCAAAAGGAAGGTGCTAGCACCCTAACGGTATTTCGCAGGAACTTCTTTAAAAATTTGTGTATTTGGCTAAAAGAAAATATTTATAAAATAGATCGTGGAGATGAGAAAAGAAGTAATTTTTATAATTTTTTTATTTGATAAAGCTTCCAATGAGCTATGGACCTACATACCAACAACGTGCAATGTTGAAATCAAAACCCAAGTGGTTCGGATAAAAAAAATTGAAAGTTTGTGTGTTAGTTAATTTTAAAAGAAAAGGTTTTAACGTGAAAAGTCAAAGCAGCAAAATGATTTGAATTTGTTTTGTATTTTCTAGTAGTGAATAAAGAATTTATATCCTGATTAAGATTGATTAATGACTTGATTGAGAAAAGAGTTTTGAAAAAGACATGACCTAAGTTCAAGTTTATTATGAAAGTGGTTAAAGTTTGAACACAAGAAGTTATAAAAGGAGGGAGAATAATTTTGAAATAAAAGAAGAAGGGAGGAGAGGAAGAGACTATCCTGAAACATAAAGTAAAAGTTAAGGTAGGAAAGGTCTAATCAAACAGTAAGACAACACTTGTCATAAATGAGTCAACATAGAATTCTCATCATTTAGATTAAAGCCACAAGCACATAGTAGACCAATAACATACCAATCACCATGTGAAAATAAATCACAAGTCAGGAGGTATCAAAGAAACTCAAGGTTTTAAGACCCAAAGCATGGTCCTCAATATTGAGCCATGTATCATATAGATCACTTAAGGTCTCAACAACAACACCTGCACATAGAAGATTTCCCAATACACAAACATAATATAAAAAATGCAACATAAAGTCTAAAGGTCCCAAGGTCTCAAAGTATCAAGACTTCTAATCCTAAGTCCAAGAAGTCCAAAACTCCAATATGCCAAGGATAGTAAATCAATAGTCCACAAAAGCATTAAATCTTTTAATGTTCAAGTTAATTATTAGGTATTTTAAAAGAAAAAGAAATCTCAAATGAGTAAAGTTAAATGACATAAAATAAATGCTCAAGTGAGCAAAAATAAAATGTCATGGAACGTAAATGGTAAAGATAAAAGTGCATAAAAGTAAGAGCATAAGGTAAAAGCATTAAGTTAAGACATAAAGTAAAGTTAATTGTTAATGGTTAGTAATTTAACTGTTAATAGTCACAAAATATGACCAACGATCATTGAATGATATCCTTAGACCAAAAGATAATGAAAACTCATTAGAGGATTGATATAATCAAAGTCTCCTAACAACAAGTTTCATAGGTATGGACCCAGAGATAACAAATCAATCACACTTGGACATTCAAACTTAAAGTTTGAGCCTCAAATGGTCATTTTCCGATTCGGGACAAATTTAGTGTTATGTTAAGCAATCGCAGACGAACTTATATAGAAGTCAACACTATAGGAGGCCGATCAATAACAATGTATGTACCATACATGTTAGAGATATAGTAGAAAGCATACTCCTAAAACATGTAGCACAAGCAAAAAAATAAAGGTGGTCAAGACCTAGGTCATGGAAGATACATCATGACAAACTTTCACCAATGCCAACTACCCTGAACGATCAAAGGATCACCTAGAGGTGGTTTGCAAATTTTGAAAGTCTATCAACTATTTATAAGCTTAGATGAACTTAAAGTTCAAATGCCTTATCCAAATTGGTCAAAAAGAAAATAAAAGAAAGAGGATGGAGTAGATATAAACAAGAAATTAAATCACACATTTGAATCAAAGACTTATTCAAGGTATCAATAAAATATTTCATCAATTTTGGTGGAGTTAAACTCAACACCCAAGATCCAATGATGTTAATGAAATTTATGACCAAAATCCACATGATCCAAGATCAGCCAAAATATGTACAAAAATAAAATTTCATTTAATAAGCCAGATATAATAAAAAAGATTTTTTTAAAATGAAAATAAAAGGCAAAATACCAAACTACCTTCAAATCTTCTTATAAATTGTGACCAGACAGACTCGTAGAAAAACAGAAATACTCAAAGTATGTGCACCAATTTTTTTCGTATTTTTTAAAAGTCAGAAACAAATTTTAAAATACTAAATCAAGTGACATAAACTAAAAATCATAACAACATAGAAAAGTCAGAAACAAATATCAAATAAAATCACCATAAGTTGTCAAACTATCATTGGATCATTCCATAATTTTTTAAGAATTTAAAAGACCTGAAAAATATTTTTAAACCAATTAAATGCAAATGAGCATCTCAAAAAATACTTAAAATATCAAATCTCGTCCAAAAATTAGGAAAAAAAACTCATTAAGTCATAAATAAATCAAAAACAATTGTGAATTTTTCATAATTTTAAACTAAAAATGAATTTTATATGAATTTTTGAAGTTTAAAACAATTAAAACAAAAACAAAAAAAATAAAATAAAAACCTAAATAATGTGGTGCGTTGGATGGATCTGGCTACTGGTAAATAATCAAACTGCCAAATCATCATCTTAACCTGATGATGCCAAAATTTACAGAGAAATCGTGAAAACTTTATGGAAACCTTAGGGATCAAGACGAGTATCAATGGATTCGTCTTCTTCTCCTATTTCCAAACATGTATTCCACTTAATTTTACTCAAAGTGTGCAGTGAGATTTTTGAAAAAAAATCAGAAGTGCATCAAACTTCAAACCTAAACGAAATGCTCAATTCAACACAATTTTCAAAAGTAGAAGAAGGATAAGCTTAAGGGAAGAGAGGAGTACATAGTGGTGTCATACCCCAAAATTTGCCCTCCCACTTCTCAAGACATTTCATACATCCCTACTCAAAGACTTCACAAGGGTTGACCAAACAAACCCTCTCCTAGACAATCAACCCAAATTAGGGTTTGGCTATCCTCAGATCAAGATGGACTTCCAACATCTCCTGTGGTCATCATGCCTCATCATGTACTTCAAAGAGTCTCCATGTCAAGTTTCAAGCCTTACAAGTCAAGTTTCCTCAAACAGTTGCTCAGATGGTTGAAAATCAGTTGTATTGGACAAAAAGTCAACTGTGGTCAACATACAGTCAAACTTCATAAGTTTTGGTCAACATCCATATTTTGAAGTAACATTCATCATTTGATCAAGGGTTCATCATGATTCATCAAGAAAACTCAAGATTTGATCAAAAGTCAAACTTTCCAAATTAGGGTTTTCTAAGGAAAAGTCAACAGAACTTTGACTAAGCATAACTTTCTCATACTTTATCAGAAATTTTCCCATCACAGCTCATTTTGAAGGAAATTCAATTCTCTACAACTTCATGTCTCACAAGCATGGTCAGAAAATGCTTCATTTGGAAGATATGGATCAAAACATTAGAGGTCCTTTTCAAAGTCAACAAAAAGTCAACTTTTTGTAAAGAAGTGTTATTGAGCATGGAAACTTCAATTGAGATGAAAACAAAGAGGTTATTTAGAGGACATCTAGATCTTTCTAAAAAGTCCAAGAACACCCTAAAATGTTAAACATTGAGCAAGATACACCTTGCACAAGTTGGGCATTTTTGAAGACGTGCACAAAGAGAAATACTTGTCAAAATCCAAAATTTTGCAAATGGGCCTAACTTTTCTTGGTTCAAACTTGTTCCTCAGCTAATTTGGAACCTCCAAGCCCAAGGCCACGAATTTTATCTTTTATTTTCTATTTAATTTGGATTTTAATCATTTAAAAGCCAATTACATTAAAATAAAAGGTAGAAAATCAAAATTAAATGCAAATTGGATTTTTCTCTCATTCTTGAGGTCCAAACAAACCTCCCAAGCTGGAAAATTCGAAATTGGCATTGATTGGCAAGAGAATTGATTGAAATTTGATCAAAAAGGCAATATTTGGTTTTATACCAAATCAAATATTTTCTCATTGATTGATACATTATTTCTTCATGATTCTTGACCTAAATCCATCTACTATATATACACAATGCATACACATGAACAAAGGACGAATTTTCTACCTCTAAGAACCCTAATCAAACTCAAAAAAGTCGTGCCATTCAAGTAACTTGCAGCCTTGATTTTGCTTGGATTCAGACAATTCTAAGCTTGCCAATCGATTCCTGGAGGTCCCTGGAGTCATCCCAGACGTTCACAAATCACAAATACATCCAGAAACACGATATCACGATTTCGATTTGCACTCACTTTTGTCAAATTCGATTTTGATCATTCACGCATAATTAATCTGTTTTGATTGTTTGTTCATGTTTAGAATGATGTATGCAAGCTATTTGGGTGGTCCAATTCAATTTTAGATGCAGGAATATCGTGATGCCATTGTTAGGGTTCCAAAGCTTCAATTTAGGATCCTTCGATTTCGGAAAAATTGGCCAAAACTAATGATATATTCTTGATCAGGAGACAAAACCGAGTTGAACCATGGCTTCATATTTAATTTATATTACTTGTATCATATTTTGAAAAATTGCAGGACTTGTAGCTACGGATAATCCGTTGGTAAAGCCTTTAGCAACGAACCAAAACCGTCGCTATAGGTTTAAACATTCAAACGAGGAAGATGAAGTTTTGGCGCGTGATCTGGCAATCGGAACTTTGTTTCCTTTAAAATGTTTTTGTTTCATTATTCTAACACCAAACGCAGGTTGGCTCAGTGGCAATGGTAGCGCATGTTTCACTTGGACGTCCTTGGTTCGATCCCTGGCATTGTCCATTCTTTTTTACAACTTCTCAAAACTAACTTTTTTTTCTATTTTTCTTTTCATATTTTCCTTTTAATTTATTTTATCTTTAAATATTTTTCTCATGCATTTAAAAATCACCAAAAATATTTTCCTTTTGCATTTTAATCAAAAAAATGTTTATTTAATTTTTGACATTAAAATTAATATTTTTACATGCATATTTTAATTAATTGCTAATTAACCATTAAATTGACTTTTAATTGCTTTTAATTATTAAAAACGATCCAGAAAATTCCCAAAAAATTATCCTATCATCTAATTATCATTGCCAACCCAAAAACATTTTTCTTCATTCAAAATTCTCTTTTACTAACATATTTTTCTCTTATGCGAGTTTCTTATATTTTCCGATTATTATGTATCTGCTCAAAGGTTGTAATATTTAGGATTTATTTTCTCGCATTCTTTTCCAATATTATGTAACTGCTCATGGGATGTAATAGTTTAATTAGGACTTTTACTTTCCGCACTCCTATTATGTAACTGCCCCAAAGCTATGTAATAGCGTAGGATTTACCTCTCCGCACTTTACTTTCCGCAATTTATTTTCTGCACCCTATAAACTGCTAGTAATTAGGCGTGTATGGCAAGATAAAAACAGACGTAGATCACCTCTAATTCCAAGATAATATATCTGAAATTAACACACTCTCTTCACACATGCACCCCTTAGGGTAATTCTCTCTCGTTGCCTTTCGAATAAATGGTCAAGTCCCTGGAACGTAGAGGTATCCTAGCACCGTTGCCTACGAAACATATCATCATAGTCCCTTCGATGCAAAGTTCATAGACCCACGATGTCGCCTACGAAAACATGATCTCTAGTACCTTCTTATGCTATGCAAGCGAGAAGAAGGTACTAGAGTTGACCAAGCAACTTCACAAGGAGCGGAACATCAACGCCTACCTCAACACCAAGAGGAAGCGCCCATGGGAGACTTAGAGCTTTAGGATTTTTGTTCTTTTATTTTTCTGAATTATCTTTTGTACTTAAACAGAGAAAGAGAATAAAAAGAAACTAATAAAGTTTATTCATGCTTGTTTAACAAATTTAAATTCCTAAGGTCCTTGAAAATATTGCATTGCATTGCATAAACATCGCATATCATGGCATAACATTGCATAACAGGTACATTGAAGATTGGTTTACTCATTTTCTCGCTATTTATTTTAGCAGAAATGGCTCTTGAATAGACTGTCAAAGATCTCCAGGCTCAGAATGCTCAGTTCCAGGAGATGTTCACCAGCTTGGTCCAAAGCCAAGAAGATCTGAAGAAGCTCATCAACATAAAGAAGAAGGTCATTGGTGTTCTCAACATGGGTAGACGTCACAAAGGTGGTCCTAAAGTGGTCAGCCGGATAGAACTCTCAGAGAGTGCCAAAACTGAGGGAAGTGTCAAGGGCAACGAAGAAGACCAGCGTGAGCCTGAGAAGAAGGAAGAAGACTATGAGAATGATCAGTAATCTTTTGAGGATGACAAATACAAGCAACTTGAAGACCGTCTGAATGCAGTGGAAAATCTGAAGATGTCAGTGATGAATTTTGATGATCTGAGTCTAGTTCCTGGTGTGGTGATTCCTCACAAGTTCAAAGTTCCTACTTTTGCCAAGTATGATGGCATTTCTTGTCTGAAGCTGCATTTAAAGTCCTATGTTCAGAAGATCCATCCTCACACTGATGACAGGAAGCTGTGGATCCATTTCTTTCAAGAGAGTTTGTCCGGAGCTCAGTTGGAGTGGTATTATCAGCTAGAATATACCTACATTCATACTTGGAGTGACTTAGCAGAAGCTTTCTACAAGCAGTACCAGTACAATGCTGAATTGGCACCCACTCGCATGCAACTACAGAGCATGTCTATGGGTCGTGATGAGAAATTCAAAGAATATGCCCAGAAGTGGAGAGATCTAGCAGGCAGAGTTCAACCACCCTTGTCCAATAGGGAATTGGTTGATATGTTTATGGGAACACTGACAGGCCCATTCTTCAATCATCTGATTGGAAATTCTTCATCCGGGTTCACCGAGCTGATATTGACATGAGAACGTATTGAAGCTGGAATCAAGAGTGGAAAGATTCAGATAGAGTCATCCTCAAGTGCTGCGAAGAGATCTTTTGGTGGTAAGAAAGAAGCCAATGTTGTGTATGATCAGAAAAGTCGAGCCAAGACCAACCGCGCTCAATCGTGGGGCGGTTGTGATCTCGATCCTACATCGGCCAACCTCGGTGAGACAATGCGTAACGAGCAGCGCCACGAAGACAATTTACGAAGATCAACATGCCATTCGCAAGCATTGCAACACATGTTGAAAGCGGTGATTACCTTGAGGATCCTCCTCGAACATCAACACTTCCTCTCCGAGATACAATCCTAATGCTAAGTGTGCTTACCACTCCAACAGCCCAGGACATAACACTGATGATTGTTGGGCTCTGAAGAACAAGATTCAGGACATGATTGAAGCTAAAGAGGTTGAGTTTGATCCTCCTGTTGAGACTCCGAATCTGATCAATGCACCTATGCCTAACCATGGAAAAATTTCCAATGCTATTGACAAGGCCTCTTATGTTTTCAACATAGATGACTTGAATATTCCTCTGATGACTGTTAAGAAGAATTTGCTGCAAGCCGGTGTCAATCCAGGTTGCCTAGAGAATTGTCGTTGGTGCCCATCTGCACCTGATGGTTGTGCCTGGTTGAGAAGACGTATTCAGTGCATGATGGATAACCGCGAAGTGCTATTTCTGAAGCCATCACCTGTGGAGAATCTGTGTGAAGACTTGTCTAAGAAACTAAAGATCGAAGATGTGAGTGAAATTGTACCAGAAGTATGGGATACCTTGGGGCAGCCAAGTGGGAAGTTCGATTACATGGTGAAGTACACTGTTCCTGAGAGCTACAAGATTCCTATTGAAGATGTTAAGGCGACCGGATGGGGAGACGATTTCCTAGAAGACTATGATGATGTTAACACAATAAGGATTTCCTCTGCTGATCCTGTGCCTAGAGTGGCACCTCTCATCATTACTTCTCCCAGACCAATTCCATATTCCTATAACAAAGCTATACCGTGGAACTATGGAGCTGAAATTTACTATCATGGCGTCAAGCAAGACCCTCTGACCATTGAGGACGTTACAGTCGAAGCTGCCATTCCTGACATTGACAAAATCACCGGATCAAGTAAGGTGACCAGAATCGGAAGAGTGTTTTCTCCAGAGATCTCTCCTCCAAAAGACATTGCGACTCCAGCTCGCATTCCAGCTATTCATCCAGTTCCCGAAGCTAGAGGAAAGAACGATAACTCATCACCTTTCGACGGAAGTACCAAGGAGGTTCTTGAAGATACCTCCAAACAAGAAATGGAGGAAATTCTGAAGATTATCAAGAAGAGTGACTACAATATTGTGGAACAGTTGGGACAGACTCCGTCCAAGATCTCCATGTTGGCGCTGCTCTTGTGCTCTAAGGCTCATGCTAAAGCCTTGGTGAAGTTTCTGAAGAATGATCACGTACCGCAAGACACTACCACTAATCAGTTTGAAGTTTGTATTGCTAGCCTGGCTGCCAACAATGGCCTAGGCTTCTCTGATCTTGATTTGACTCGGGAAGAAAACATAACAAAGCCTTGCATCTACGTTGAATGCAAGGCGTTACATTGTCCCATGTTTTGGTAGATACGGTTCGCTCGAATATCCTACGAAGAGTGCTTTTGACCGACTTGATGTTGAAGGATTGGTCTTGAAGCCAGTGACATAATTGTGAGAGCTTTTGATGGTTCTAAATGAGCGATGCTTAGAGCTCATTACACTGTTAAAGTCGGTTCCCGGACTTTTGACTCCACTTTCTTTGTCATGGACATCCGTCCGACTTACTCTTGCCTACTTGGGCCCTTGGATACATGGGCGGTGACATCACCTCTACCTTGCATCGGTGAAGTACCGGTGAAGGGAAGGTTGTTACGATTATGTGGTGAAGAGGAATACATGGTCGGTCATCGCAATCGTTCGATATCTCGAGATGGAAGGTGAATTCTTGAGACTCACATCAAGCCTTGAAGCAGTTCAAAGTCATGCACGGTGGCTCTCCTATCACTCTGAAGTTACACAAGTTCCGCCTAGGATGGCCTCATTGAAGGATGCTCAAGCTGCTTGAAGAAGGAGGTAGTGCCATTTGAGGTCGACTCCCGATCTTCCTTTCAAATCGATAAGACTAGTTTAGGTTTCACCACCAAAGTCGAAGATGATACGTGAGCGTCTTGGCCAACTTCCTTTCCGCATCAAGAATGGAGTCCATGCTATAGAAGGCGGCGACAACGACTTGACATCGCAAGTGGATCTTCGACTCCAACAACGGACTCAACAATTGGAAGGCGAAGGCGTCATACCAATCTCCTTTAGCAGGAGTAATTGCTTTTGTTTTGTTTTCTTTTCGTTTCTCTATGCTTTGAACAATAAACTTTAAAGCCTAGTGCCTTGCAGGGGCATCATGGCTCGTTGTGAGGTTATTATCATCATTTGCATATTTTCATTCAATAAAATCGTTGGACTTTTGCATTTAAATGTTGTTTTCTTTATTTTACTTTATCACCCTTCAAAAGCTATGTGTTCTTACACACCCACGTGATACTGCAGATTCACTCGAATCTCGTTGATATGACTATGCTATTGCTAAATATGACTTGATAATCCGATCTACCAAGCGAAGCGAAGGTGAGGAAGATTGTGATGTGCCGGAGAACTTGTCGGGCTACAGCAAGAAGAGCGAGTTATCTGACCACCACACGAAGAGTCGATTGAGGTTATGAATCTAGTCTGATGAAGACAAAAAGAGATCAAGATAGGGCGGGTCTTGAGAATGTCAAAGAGATTGGTTCGGATGTTACGAGACTATATCAAGGTTTTGCTTGGTAAATGCGAAGACATGCCAGTCTAGACATTGACATTGTGGTACACGATTGCCGAAAAGAAGGTTTTCTCGGTAAAAGCGAAGGTTTCGCATGCGTCACGAGATGTCGAGAAAATAAAAGCGAAGTTATGAAACAATTCAATGTCGGTTTCCTAGCCGTTACTTCTTATCCACGGTGGGTTGCGAATGTGGTGCCGTACCTAAGAAGGATGGTAAAGTGCGAATGTGTGGATTACGAGATACGAACAAAGCGAGTCGAAGACGATTTTCCACTTCCTCATATTGATGTTCTAGTTGACAACATCGCTCGATAAGGTTTTCTCCTTCATGGATGGTTTCTCGGTTACAATCGGATCAAAATGGCTCCACGAAGACATGGAAGACTACTTTCGTTACCTGATGGGGCTTTCATTACAAGGTCATGCCGTTCGGATGAAACGCGCGCCACTTATCGATGCCATGGTGGCATTATTTCATGACATGATTCATCACGAGATAGAGGTCTCGTCGGCGACATGATAGCTCGATCACGGTGAAGGAACATCTCGATCATTTGCGAGCTGTTTGTGATTGAAGAAATACAGACTGAGACTTAATCCCAACAAGTGCACCTTTGGAGTTCGATCCGGTAAACTCCTAGGGTTGTTGTTAGTGGTAAAGGTATTGAAGTCGACCCCGCCAAGGTTAAAGCTATTCAAGAAATGCCAGCTCCCCGAACCGAGAAGGAAGTCAGAGGTTTCTTGGGACGATTGAACTACATTGCCAGATTCATTGCACATCTAACTACTACTTGTGAGCCAATCTTCAAGCTACTGAAGAAAGATCAAGTAGTGGATTGGAGCAACGATTGCGGATCGCTTTTGACAAAATCAAGGAGTACCTAGAATCCTCTATCACGTCTTTGCCGAAGGAAGACCTCTTATCATGTACTTGCGGTGTTAGAGAACTCAATGGGGTGTGTGTTGGGGCAACATGGCGAGTGCAGTCGAAAATAGTATGCAATATACTACCTTAGAAAAAGTTTACCGCGTGAAACAAGATACTCACACTTGAGAAAACTTGCGGCTTTGGCTTGGGTTGCTGCCAACTAAGGCGGTATATGTTGACTCACACTACCTTGTTGATCTCCAGATGGATCCGATAAAATACATATTAGAAACCTCTCTCGGAAGAATAGCAAGATGGAAAATGATCTTGAGCGAATATGACATCGGTATACTTCTCGAGAAAGCGATCAAGGGAAGTAGTAGCCGATAATTTGGCTCATCAAGCCATAGATGACTATCAGTCCATGCGATTCGAGTTTCAGACGAAGATGTTTTGTTAATTCTTGATTGCGAAGAACCGGGACGGAAGAAGGACACGAACAAGGATCCCGATGGACTATGGTCTTTGATGGAGCCTCAACGCTTGGCAATGGCATTGGCGCTATCATTACATCTCTTACAGCGACATCGCCTTTCACGCCGATTATGTTTCGATTGCACTAACAACATGGCCGAATACGAGCGTGCATCATGGGTATTAAAGCTGCTATTGACTTAAGAATCAAGTTCTTGCAAGTGTACGGAGACTCAGCTTTAGTGATCAGTTAGATAAAGGGCGAGTGGGATACGAAGCATCCGAATCTCATTCCATATCGAGAGCATATTCTATGTTTGATCCCCTACTTCGAAGAGATCACTTTTGGTCATATTCCACGAGAAAAGAATCAGTTGGCAGACGCATTAGCTACTATGTCATCTAAGTTCAAGGTCAGATCGGACAACGAGGCTCCCCAAATCATCATTGAGAAATTTGACGAACCAGCATACTGTTGTGAGCTTGATACAAAAGAGAAACCTTGGCTCTACGAAGTGAAGAGGTATCTTGAGGCTCAGGAATATCCCGCAGGGGCATCTGTCAATGATAAGAAGTTCTTGAGAAGATTCACATCCAAATTCTTCCTCGGCAACGACATCTTATACAAGCGCAACCACGACTTGTGCTTACTTATTGTGTAGACGGAAAATAGCGAGCGTATCATGGAAGAGTTACGAAGGCGCATTTGGTACCCACTCCAGTGGACATACGATGGCTAAGAAGATTCTGAGAACAGGTTACTATTGGTCCACCATGGAAGCTGATTGTCACCGCTATGCTCGATCTTGTCACAAATGCCAGATATATGTAGACAAAGTGCACGTACTTCCAGTACCACTGAATATTCTGACCGCTCCTTGGCCTTTTGAAATGTGGGGCATTGACATGATCGGAGAAATCAAGCCCACTGCTTCCAACGGACATCGTTTCATCCTTGTGGCAATTGACTATTTCACCAAGTGGGCAGAGGCAGCCTCGTTCGCATCTGTTACCAAGAATGTTGTGGCTCGATTCATCAAACATAATCTTATCTGTCGGTATGGCACTCCTGAAAGGATTATCACAGATAACGGCTCTAATCTCAATAACAAAATGATCATCGAACTCTACACGCAGTTCAAGATCAAGCATCACAACTCTTCTCCTTATTGGCCTAAGATGAATGGCGCAGTGGAAGCCGCCAACAAGAATATCAAGAAGATCATACTGAAGATGACAGTGACTTACAAGGATTGGCATGAGATGTTGCCATTTGCTCTCCATGGTTATCGCTTTCTGATGCGAACATCAATAGAGGCAACCCCTTCTCTCGTATACGGTATGGGCGGTCCTACCCATTGAGGTTCGGATACCCTCGCGAGTCCTCGGGACACGAGTTAGGCGAGCGAATAGATCGAGACTCGCCTTGACCGGATCAACTTGATCGACAAAGCGACATGCATCTATCGCCATGGACGGATCTATCGAATGATCGGGCGTTCAACAAGAAAGTCAGCCGAGCCTACCAGTCGGTGATCTAGTAGTCAAGCGCATCATCCTTCCACAAGGTGATCCCAGGGGAAAGTGGACTCCCACCTACGAGGGACCGTTTGTAGTCAAGACGGTATTTTCAGGCGGAGCTATAATACTTAGCATCATGGACGGCGAAGACTTCCCACACCCGGTGAATGCAGACATAGTCAAAAAATACTACGCATAAATGAGACCCACTAGGCCGACTGACCTAGGCAAAAATAAGGGCATCCTAGCGAACCAAAGAGGTTCAGGCAAAAGTTAAGGATATATACAAAACATGTACACCCGGCAAGTCGAAAACCTGCAAAGGCGGCTTGGGCAAAAAAGGGTATCCCGGTAGACTGAAAACCCAAAAGGGCGGTCTAGGCAAAAGTTAGGGATTTAAGCGTACGACTATGTCTCGTCCAGATCACCTACCTATAGACTACTCCTTCAGCATTCAAGATTCAATTGGCGAAAATCAATCCACTCACTTTCTACTGACAACAAGGAGATGAGATAGTCAAAATATATGAGTACTAGCATAGTTGAAACTCGACGAGATTGTTTCCGCATAGCTTTTTACTTTCCTTGTATACAAACTGCTTGGCCATATGCCACCTTTTCAAATTAATACAAGTTCTTTCTTTTTACAACGTTTGCTGTTGTTTATTTTGCATAAAGTCCAATGATTGCTTTGAATGATTATATGCATCTGACAATAAATATCTGTTTACAAACATGTGAAAAGCGGACGTACAAAAGTAATTACTACAGGATCTAGGAATTGAGATGACAACGAAAGTCACCAATACCTTCCCCTACAAAGTACGCATCTCCTTCCACTAGTTTCAACATTCCAAGTTTCATCGCGTCAGTCCCTGAGCGGCGATCCCAGTCAACTTAACCTGATTATACCAGTCTTCAAGAAATAACCTTTCATCTCCAGCAGTGGTATTTATCCCCAGCGGAATATCTCCCAGAATTATCATTCCCCCGACAGTAGCAATATACAGGCTCGAAACTTGGTCAGATAGTGCATCGGAGGAAACTTACATCTCTTATTCCCTAGCCGGAGGCTTCAACGGGCTCCCGATTCTCCAAGCCCTGTCCCCCAGTAACAATCAAATACTCTCCAGCAGGATCTACGCACAAGATCCCTGACGGAGCGCTTCCCGGTTTCCATTATCCCCAACAGGGTCGACGCACAAGATTCCTAGTGGAGTGTCTTCTAACTTCCACCATCCTCAGTAGGGTCTACACACAAGGTCCCCAACATAACACCTCCCAGCTTTGTTCCCAACAGCAATGTCCAGACTCAAAACTTGGTCAGATAGTGCATCAGAGGAATCAAAGGCGCCTATTCTTATTCCGAGTCAGGGTTTCACGGTTTTTATCCTCAAGCAGAAGCCAGAAATCCCCAAGCAAAGCGTCCACATCTTCTTCAAGATGGATATGTTTTGAAATACTGACATCCACGTTCATACATTATTTATAAAAATCATAACATACGCATATAACATTCATACACGCTATCATGCATCATAATCTGCATAGGACTAACTATATCCTATCAAAGTTTCTTTTGTTTTTTCCCAAACAGGTGAAAATCACTCCTAAAACGACAGGTCCAGGATTAATACCCGAAGCAAGACGGGAAAACTATCTGAACGACCACCCATGTTGTTCTCCGACAAAAGATCCAGGATTAATACCCGAAGCCAGACGGGAAACCCTATCCAAACGATCACCTAAGTTGTCCTCAGACAACAGGCATTGGATCAACACCCGAAGCACAACAGGGAAGCTATCCATATTCTGCCGCCTATTATCCCCTCAGAGTAATCAAGACGAAGACTGATTCTGACACTTTCTTATTATCAACAGCAACTACAGAGTCTGGCGTACGACTCAGTTGCCTTGGATGGCATCTTAAGCCCATCTCCGACTATTTATCGACACCTCTCCACTTTTAGAATGCTGCATATTTGGTTAAAAACCAATACAAACCAATAAATTCATTCAAAGACGAGCGTAATGTCTAACGTAAGACTCTCTCCGAATGGCATCTTAAGCCCATCTTCGTGCTCCCTTCTACCTTCAGGAGAATCTACAGAGCCTAGCGTACGGCTCGTTCCCCAGCATCAGTCTCTCCGGATGGCATCTTAAGCCCATCTCCGACGATTCTCCTATCCAGGTGACGCTCTTGAGTCTAACGTACGACTCATTCCCCAGCAAAGCCTCCAGCTTCTCCAAATGGCATCTATAAGCCCATTCCCGCATCGGTAATCAATAGCGAGTGCAAATTTTCAGGTGTACTCGAGTGTTCAATCATCTTCTACCTCCAGGTCACGAAAGGCAAGCATGCCAACCTAACCCTTCCAGTACAAGAAGATTGAACAGGGGCAGTTGTCATACCCCAAAATTTGCCCTCCTACTTCTCAAAACATTTCATATATCCATACTCAAGGATTTCACAAGGGTTGACCAAACAAACCCTCTCCTAGGAAATCAACCCAAACTAGGGTTTGGTTATCCTCAGATCAAGATGGACTTCCAACATCTCCAATGATCATCATGCCTCCTCATATTCTTCAAAGAATCTCCATGTCAAGTTTCAAGCCTTACAAGTCAAGTTTCCTCAGACAATTGCTCAGATGGTTGAAAATCAGTTATATTGGACAAAAAGTCAACTGTGGTCAACATACAGTCAAACTTCATGATTTTTGGTCAACATCCATATTTTGAAGTGACATTCATCATTTGAACAAGTTTTGATCATGATTCATCAAGAAAACTCAAGATTTGATCAAAAGTCAAACTTTCCAAATTAGGGTTTCTTGAAGAAAAGTCAACTGAACTTTGACTGAGTATAACTTTCTCATACTTTATCTTAAATTTTTCCACCACCTCTCATTTTGAAGAGAATTCAATTCTCTACAACTTCATGTCTCACAAGCATGGTCAGGAAATGCTTCATTTGGAAGATATGGATCAAAACATTATAGGTCCTTTTCAAAGTCAACAAAAAGTCAACTTTTTGTAAAGAAGTGTTATTGAGCATGGAAACTCCAATTGAGATGAAACCAAAGAGGTTGTTTAGAGTACATCTAGAGATTTCTAAAAAGTCCAAGAACACTCAAAAATGTTTAAAATTGAGAAAAATACACCTTGCACAAGTTGGGCATTTTTGGAGAATTGCACAAAGGAAAATATTTGACAAAATCCAATTTTTCCAAATGGGCCTATAATTTTATGATCCAAACTTGATCATAATATTATTCAAGACTTCTTGATGCCTTGCCACGACCCTTTTCTTATTTGTTTGATTTATTTTTGAATTTAAAAGTATTTAATTCAAATTTAAATTAAATAAAATATGAAAACAAGGTATAATTTAAGTTGGGTTGGATTTCTATCAAACTTGAGGACCAAGGAAGCCCACAATACATGCCAATTTCGTGCAAGATCATAAAAGGAAGAGAAAATCAAATTTTGGAAAGATTTGATTAAAATTGAAGAGAAAATATTTTTGCATTCAAAGCCACATCTTTTTTCATTCTTTTTGCTCCAATCTCTTGCATTATAAATATACAACACATCCACAAGACCAAAGGACGAAACCCTAGCCTCTTGAAGCAACCCTAAATTTCTCAATTTTTTCACAAAGTTGGCAAATTCGAATTTGCTTTTCCAGCCACTTTCAATCACTCCATTGTGTTCTTGAGGTAAGATTAAGTAAGTATACATCACTATCCATGGCCAAACACGCATGAATCGTGCTATACATGAACATACATATGCATATTTTTTTTGAATTCGTGTTTTTAATATCTGCGTGTTTTAATTGAAACTAACCATTCTAACATGATCATGAGGTATCATAGACAGGATCTGGGCCATCGTTCATGAGATTGAATGTCCAAATCGCGCTATGTTATGGTTAGGGCTTCAAATCGGAGGAGCTTTGAACCAGTTGATACAGGCCATTTTAGTCTAAACAAACACCACCATTGAACTCGCAAGGGTCGATTTAGGGGGGGAAGCATTAACCCTGACTTTGATTTTCGGTTTTGCGGGTTCCAAAAATTCATCAGGAGAAGATGGCCGAGCTAGGGCTCGTGACTTCGGCGGGCTGTATGCGTGGCAATTCTTTGCGTTCTGATTCGTTCATGCGTTAATCCTGGGTCCCACGCGTGACTGTGCTTTGAAAATTTCAAATATGACACGTTTTTCCCTTTTAAACAATTGTTTGCAGGTTACAAACACCAAGCACACTTGGCTCAGTTGGTAACGCGTGTGGGATTTCTCCAGGGGGTCCTGGGTTCGATCCTGACCTTCCCCCCTTATTTTTTTACAATTCTGAAAACTAACCTTTTTCTATTTTCTTTTTTTTTTTTAATATTTTCATTCAATTTAATTTATCTTCAAATAATTTTCTCATGCATTTAAAAATCACAAAAAATATTTTCTTTTTGCATTTTAATCAGAAAAATGTTTATTTAATTTTTGACATTAAAATTAATATTTTTGCATGCATATTTTAATTAATTGTTAATTAACCATTAAATTGACTTTTATTTGCTTTTAATTATCAAAATCGATCCAGAAAATTCCCAAAAAATTTCTATGTTATCTAATCAGCATGACTAACCTTAAATCTTTTTCCTCATTCAAAAATCTTATTTTTACTAACATTTTTCTCTTATGCGAATTTCTCATATTTTAGATTATGTATCGCTCACAGTTGTAATGGTTCGGACTATTTTCTCGCTTTTCTTTTCAATATTATATAGCTGCTCATGGGATGTAATAATTTAATTAGGACTTTTACTTTCCACTCTATTATGTAGCGCCCCAAAGCCATGTAATAGCGTAGGACATTTACTTTCCGCACTTTACTTTCCATGATTTACTTTCCGCACCTATAAAGCTGCTAGTAATTAGGCGTGTATGGCAAGATAAAGCGAACATAGATCACTTCTAATTTACAAGTTAAAATATCTGAATTTGACACACTCTTTCACACATGCACCCCTTAGGGTAATTCTCTCTCGTTGCCTTACAAATACAAATGGTCAAGTCCCTCGAACGTAGAGGTATCCTAGCACCGATGCCTGCAAAACATATCATCATAGTCCCTTCAAATCAAAGATCATGAGTCCCTCGACGTGGCCTACGAAAACATGATCTCGTCCCTCGATTGTTGCCTACGAAAAGTGATGATCGTCCCTTCGAATGTGCTAGGATACTCCTACAAGTTGCCTTCTATGACCATCCGATGTCCCTTCGAATGTCCCTTTACATCCAACGAATAAGGTTACCTACCAACTAATGGTACGGATATCAATATTCTAAAGGAACATAAAATAACACGAAAACGACTATTCTGAGTAGGTAATAAGACTTTTAGTTGCTTGCTCAAACAAAACACTTTTTCACACCACACACTTTTGTCAAAGTTCAAACTCCTTTAAAAAAAACATTTCTGAACACTTTGTATACATTCCTACATGAATCATTAAAAAGTCAAAGTGAAATGCCCTTTTCAAAACATTTTTGTCGAACACACAGAAAGCAATTTTAAAGTGAGCTAAAAGCAACTAAGAGCCCGTAGATAACTACGGATGGAAAGGGGTGCTAATACCTTCCCTTTTCATAACCTTCTCCCTTACTCAGAATCTAACGAAGGTCTTTTCCTGTTCTTTTCACCTTCCCTTAATTGGATAAAAGAAAATTCGGTGGCGACTCTTGCTATCCGCAACATTTGCGATAAAAAGCGAAACAAATTCTCAAAGTCAGTTCACCGTATTACATAGCCCTCTTGAGAAATCTGACCCAACTGGTCTCTCAAGGAACAATTACAGAAATGAATTTCTAACAAGGTGTATAACGTTGCTTCTAAAAAGCTTTATCACAAACATGATTTTTACACAAGAGTTTAAGCTCAATACAGAAAAATAAACTTAACAAAAATAGTATTTGATTTTTGGCAGCGTAAGTTTACTTTTTAGAATTGTTTATGAATAATTGTTATTCTTCTTTGTACGTTTGCTCTTTATATAGCTTCTAGTAAATTATTCTGTTGCATTCCATTGCGTGTCTTGGATGATGAGAAACGTAACAAATGTTGCTTGTCTGCATGTGCTTTGTTTTCTCAATGAGCCTCGAAAGTTGATCCACTCAAGTACTTAAGTCGTGTTAACTTTAATTAGTAACGGTAATGTAGCAGACTTTGTATTAGAAGATGACGTATTGATAAATCATGATCTTCTGCAAGCCTTGTTCAAAGTATCTTTTAACAGAGGTTTCCTTGGTGCTTCTATCAGAGGTTGCATTAGCATGCTTCCTTCAGAAGTTGCTTTTAGTGTGCGTGTTTAGAAGTTTCATTCATCATTTAGAAATTCTATTACTTGTTTACTCAACATAATTTGATATTTCTTTATTATAGAATTCTTGAGTCAGAACATCATCTGAAATAAGAACAATACACATCAGAGTATCATATTTATTATACAAAATTTATTTCAATTGTTATCATCGAAACTCTAAGATATGATTAGAATCGAACTATGTTCTAACAATAATAGCCTCCCCAACACCTGTCATTCTCTGGCGAGTTTCAACCCACCAGTCATCAGCTTCCTTTGTCAACAGATGCGTCCCAAATCGCACATTCTCTACATCCGAGCAATCCATGACTCTAAAGATCCTCTTGATATCCTTGAGCCAACTCTGAGCTTTATCCGTACCGTTCTTACCCTCACATAGGCGGATGGTTCCTCTGAAATGTTTCTATAATGAAAGTCCCCTCATTACCACAAGCTAGAGGCTGATATATGCACATGTTATGACTTTTATGGATGATGCATGAATGTAGATGTTATAGTATTTCAAAACATATCCATCTTGAAGAAGATAGGAATGTTCTGTTGGGGATTTCTGATGTTCGCTTGGGGATAGGGTTGTTGCGAACCCTGGCTAGAGAGAAAAAGAGATGCTTCTGATTCCTCCGATGCACTATCTGACCAAATCGAATCTGGATATTAATGCTGCCTAGAAGAATACCAGTGGTTGAGAACTGTTCGGCTAGGGATCTCGTGTGTAGATCTTGCCGAGGATGACGTGAAATGTCATAATCTGTTACTGCTTGGAGACTGACATGACGTGGTGAAGCTGATAGGGTCATTAAAGCTTGACGAGGCATGTAGGATCATTTGAGGTAATGAATCTGATATGATCACTTGAGGTGATGAATCTGATAGGATCACTTGAGGTTATGAATCTGATAAGATCACTTGAGGTGATGAATCTGATAAGATCACTTGAGGTGATGAGTCTGATAGGATCGTTAAAGCTGATGAGGCTTGTAGCTGATGTAGTTGATAGGATCACTGCTTGGGGACTAACGAGATGAAGTTTGAAGCTTGATGAAGTTGATGGGATCACTGCTCGGGGACTAATGTGATGAGGTTGATAGGATCACTGCTCGGGGGCTAACGTGATGAAGTTGAAAGTGTTGGAACACTGTTGGGAGGAGACTAGTACTTTGTCGAAGAAGATCTGTCTTTGTAGGGAGAGCGATGGCTCTGTGGGGATTGGTGATCCTGCAGATGTGTTTCCTATGAATATGACTCTGTGGGGATGCATTGGTGACTTTGGTCCTCATCTCAATTCCTAGAGCCTGTAGTAATCACTTGTTTCTGTTCACTTTTCGTATGTTTGTGAACGGGTGTTTATTGTCAGATGCATATAATCATTCAAAGCAAACATTGGACTTTATGCAAACAACAATAAAATTAACACTGTAAAAAGGGAATTTGCATTAATTTTGAAAAGTGGCCTATGGTCAGGCAGTTTGTATACAAGAGACGAATATCCTAGTAAGAGGAAATTGTCAGAATAGTAAAAAGCAATGCGGAAATAATCTTGTCGAGTTTCAACTATCCTATTGCTCATATGTTTTCGACTATCTCATCTCCTTGTTGTCAGAAGAAAGTGATTGCACTGATTCGCACCGTTTGAATCTTGAAGCTGATAGTAGCGTGGTCTATAAGAAGGTGATATGGATGAGACATAGTCGCACGCTTAAATCCCTAATTTTTTCCTAGACCGCCCTTTCGGGTTTTCAGTCTACCGGGATAACCTTTCTTGCCCAAGCCGCCTTTGCAGGTTTTTGACTTGTCGGGTGTATGCTTTTGTATATATTTCCTTAACTTTTGCCTGAACCTTTTCGTTCGTCAGGATGCCCTTATTTTTTCCTAGGCCAGTCGACCTATCGGGTCTCGTTTATGCGTAGTATTTTTTTACTATGTCTGCGTTCACAGGGTGTAGAAAGTCTTCTCCATCCATGGTGCTAAGTATCATAGCTCCACCGGAAAATACTGTTTTAACTACAAATGGTCCCTCATAGGTAGGACTCGGTGCTTGACTACTAGATCACCGACTTGGTAGACTCGGTGCTTGACTTTCTTGCTGAATGCTCTAATCATTCACTTCTGATAGATCTGTCCATGGCAGGTGGATGCGAGCCGTTTTTGGTTGATCAAGTTGATCTGGTCAAGGCGAGTCTGGACCTATTCGTCTTCGCCTAACTCTACGTTCTGGGAACTCTGGTTGAGGGTATCTCAACCTCGATTGGTAGGACTGCTTCCATACCGTATACGAGAGAGAAGGGGGTTTCCCTTGTAGATGTTCGCACTGTAGTGCGATAACCGTGGAAAGCAAATGGCAACATCTCATGCCAATCTTTGTAGGTCACTGTTATCTTTTGTATGATCTTCTTGAGATTCTTGTTGGCGGCTTCCACTGCACCATTCATCTTTGGCCGATATGGAGAAGAGTTGTGATGTTTAATTTTGAACTGCGTATAGAGTTCGGTGATCATTTTGTCGTTGAGGTTTGTACCATTGTCTGTGATGATCCTTTCGGGGATGCCTTACCGATAGATAAGATTATGCTTGATGAATCGAGCCACAACATTCTTAGTAACGGATGCGAACGAGGCTGTTTCTACCCACTTGGTAAAGAATCAATGGAAACAAGGATGAAACAATGTCCATTGGAAGCGGTAGGCTTGATTTCTCCAATCATGTCAATGCCCCACATTGCAAAAGGCCATGGAGTGGTCAGAACATTCAGTGGTACCAGAGGAACATGCACTCTGTCTGCGTATATCTGGCATTTGTGACAAGACCGAGCATAGTGGTGGCAACCAGCTTCCATGGTGGACCAATAATAACCTGCTCTTAGAATCTTCTTAGCCATTGTATATCCACTAGAGTGGGTACCAAATGCGCCTTCATGTAATTCTTCCATAATTTGTTCCGCTGTTTTCTTGTCTACACAGCGAAGTAAGCACAAGTCGTGATTGCGCTTGTATAAGATGTCGTTGCTGAGGAAGAATTTGGATGCGAATCTTCTTAAGAACTTCTTGTCATTGACAGATGCCCCTGCGGGATATTCTTGAGATTCGAGATACTTCTTCACTTCGTAGAATCAAGGTTTCTCTTCTGTATCAAGTTCACAACAGTATGCTGGTTCGTCGAACCTTTCGATGATGATTTGGGGAGCTTCGTTGTCCTATCTAACTTTGAACATAGACGATATGGTAGCTAATGCGTCTGCCAACTAATTATCTTCTCGTGGAATGTTATCGAAAGTGATTTCTTCAAAGTAAGGGATCAGACTTAAAACATGCTCTCGATATGGAATGAGATTCGGATGCTTCGTATCCCACTCGCCTTTAACCTGAATGATCACTAACGTTGAGTCTCCATACACTTGCAAGAACTTGATTCTTAAGTCAATAGCAGCTTTGATACCCATGATACACGCTTCGTATTCGACCATGTTGTTGGTGCAATTGAAACAAAGTCTGGGGGTGAAAGGTGTGTGTCCGCCTGTAGGAGACGTAAGGATGGCGCCAATGTCATTGCCAAGTGTGTTTGAGGCTCCATCAAAGACCATGGTCCATCGGGATCCCGGTTCAATTCCTTCGTCTGGTCTTGGTTCTTCGCAATTAGTAACTAGCAAAACATCTTCGTCTGGAAACTCGAACTGTATAGACTGATAATCATCTATGGCTTGATGATCCAAATGATCGACTACTACACTTCCTTTGATCGCTTTTTGAGTAGTATACTGGATGTCGTATTCGGTCAAGATCATTTGCCATCTTGCTATTCTTCCGAAGAGAGCAGGTTTCTCGAATATGTATTTTATCGGATCCATCTTTGAGATCAACAAGGTAGTGTGAGTACCTTGTTTCACAGTCGGTAAACTTTTTTCTAAGGTAGTATATTGCATACTCTTTTCGACCAGACTCGTCATGTTGCCCCAACACACACCCCACTGAGTTCTCTAATAATGTCAAGTACATGATAAGAGGTCTTCCTTTGGCAGGCGGCATCAGGATAGGAGGATTCTGCAGGTACTCCTTGATTTTGTCAAAAATTGTTTGGCAATCGTCGTTCCATTCCACTACTTGATCTTTCTTCAGTAACTTGAAGATTGGCTCACAAGTAGCAGTTAAATGTGCAATGAATATGGAAATATAGTTTAGTCGTTCGAAGAAACCTCTGACTTCCTTCTCGGTACGGGGAGCTGGCATTTCTTGAATAGCTTTAACCTTGGCAGGGTTAATTTCAATACCTTTAGCGCTGACAACAAATCCCAGGAGTTTATCGGATCTGACTCCGAAGGTGCATTTGTTGGGATTAAGTCTTAGTCTGTACTTCTTTAGTCTATCGAACAACTTTCGTAAATGATCGAGATGTTCTTCTTCAGTCTGTGATCGGGCTATCATGTCATCGACGTAGACCTCTATCTCGTGATGAATCATGTCATGAAACAAAGCCACCATGGCACGTTGATATATGGCACCAACGTTATTCAGACCGAACGGCATGACCTTGTAGTAGAATGTGCCCCACAGTGTAACGAAAGTAGTGTTTTCCATGTCCTCGGGAGCCATTTTAATCTGATTGTAACCGGAGAAACCATCCATGAATGAGAAAACCTTATGTTGAGCAGTGTTATCGACCAGGACATCAATATGAGGAAGTGGAAAATCGTCTTTCGGACTCGCTCTGTTCAGATCTCTGTAATCCACACACATCCGCACTTTACCATCTTTCTTAGGTACTGGCACCACGTTTGCAACCCACTGTGGATAAGAAGTAACGGCTAGGAAACCGATATTGAACTGTTTCATAACTTCGGCTTTGATTTTCTCAGACATCTCAGGACGCATACGACGAACCTTCTGCTTCACAGGGAGAAAACCTTCTTTTGTTGGTAGTCGGTGTACCACAATGTCAATGTCTAATCCTGGCATGTCTTCGTAGGACCAAGCAAAAATCTCGATATAGTCTCACAGCATCTTGACTAATCTCTTTTGTACACTGCTCTCAAGACCCGCTCCTATCTTGATTTCTTTTCTGTCTTCGTCAGTACCTATATTCACAATCTCGACTGGTTCTTCGTGCAGTTGTATGACCCGTTCTTCTTGCTGTAGTAGTCTGACAAGTTCTCCTGGAACTTCACAATCTTCCTCACCTTCGTCTTCGACTTGGTAGATCGGATTATCGAAGTCATATTTAGCAATAACAAAGCTGTTATCAACGAGATTCGGAGTGAATCTGCAGTGTATCACGTGGGTGTGTGTAAGAACACATAGCTTTTTGAAGGGGTAATAAAGTAAAAGAAAGGAAAGAGCAAAGTATTTGAATGCAAAAGTCCAATGATTTTATTGAATGAAAATATGCAAATGACAAATAACAACCCTCACAAACGAGTCGTGATGCCCCGGGCAAGGCACTAAGCTTTTAAGTTTATTGTCTGGACGTAATATGAATGAAAAGCATAACAGAAAACAAAAAGCAATTACTCCTGTCTAAAGGAGATTGGTATGACATCTTCGGTCTTCCAATTGCTGAGTCCATTGTCTGGAGTTGGGGAAATCCAGTTGCTGATGTTGAAGTCGCTGTCGTCGTCTTCTATGGCACGAACCCCATTCTTGCTGATGCAGAAAGGAAGTTTGTCGGGACGTTCGCGGTGTGAAACCTAAGCCAGTCTTGTCAGATTTGAAAGGAAGATCGGGGAGCTGGCCCCAAATAGTACAACCTCCTTCTTCAACTGCAGCTTGGGCGTCTTTCAGTGAGGCCATCTTTGGTGGAACTTTAGTAACTTCAGGAGTGACAGGAGAGTCAACAGGCATGACTCGTGGAACTACTTCGATAGCTTGACAAGGAGTTTCAATGAATTCACCTTCCATTTAGAGGTATCGGAATGACTGCAGATGGCTTACCATATATTCTTCCTCACCGCATACTGTAACAATCTTCCCCTTCACTGGGTACTTCAGCTTCTGATGCAGGGTAGAGGTAACAGCGCCTGTCCCATGTATCCAAGGGCGTCCAAGTAGGCAAGAGTAAGCTGGACGGATGTGCATGACGAAGAAAGTAGAGTCAAAATTCTGGGAACCGACTTTAACTGGTAGGATGAGCTCTCCAAGCACTGTTCGTTTAGAACCATCAAAAGCTCTTACAATTATATCGCTGGGCTTCAAGACCACTCCTTCAACATCAAGTCGGTCGAAAGCGCTCTTTGGTAGAACATTCAGAGCAGAACCAGTATCCACCAAGACGTGAGACAATGTAGTGCCCTTGCATTCAATGGATACGTGCAAGGCTTTGTTGTATTTCCTTCCGGCATGAGTTAAATCAGCATCAGAGAAGCCTAGACCGTTGTTGGCGGTCAGGCTAGCAATACAACCTTCGAATTGATCAGCAGTAGTATCTTGTGGTATGTGAGCATTCATGAGAAACTTTACCAAGGCTTTAGCATGAGCCTTAGAGCACAATAGCAGAGCTAGCATAGATATTTTGGACGGAGTTTGTCCCAAATGTTCCACAACATTGTAGTCGCTCTTCTTGATGATCTTCAGAATTTCCTCCATTTCTTGCTTGGAGGTGTCTTTAGCAACTTCCTTTGGTACTTCTGTCTGAGCAGGATGAGTTACTGGTTCTTTCCCTCTAGCTTCGGGAATTGGTTCGATAGTAGGAATGTGAACTGACATAGCAGTGTCTTTTGGAGGAGAGATCTCTAGAGAGAATACTCTTCCGGTTCGGGTTACCTTGCTTGATCCGGTGATGTTGCTGATGTCAGTATTGGTATCTTCAACTACAATGTTTTCAATGGTCAAAGGTTCTTGTCTGACACCATGATAATAAACTTCGGCTCCATAGTTCCAAGGTATAGCTTTGTCAGTGGAATATGGAACTGGTCTGGGAGAAGTAATGATGAGAGGTGCCACTCTAGGCGCAGGATCGACAGAGGTGATCCTTATTGTGTTCACATCAGCATAGTCTTCTGGGAAATTGTCACCCCATCTGGTTGCCTTGACGTCTTCAATAGGAATTTTGTAGCTTTCAGGAGCGGTATATTTCACCATGAAATCGAACTTTCCACTTGGCTGCCCCAAGGTATCCCAGATTTTTGGTATGGTTTCGCTCACGTCTTCGATCTTCAAATCCTTAGAAATATCTTCGCACAGATCTTCCACAGATGAAGGTTTCAGAAATAGTACTTTGCGGTTGTCCATCATGCGTTGAATATGCCTTTTCAACCAAGCACATCCACCAGATTCAGATGCACACCAACGACAATCATCCGGGCATCCGGGAAACACACCGGCTTGCAGCAAGTCTTTCTTGACAGTCATTAGAGGAATAGTCAGCTTGTTCACATCATAAACATAGGAGTCTTCGTCAATAGCATTGGAACTTTTACCATGATCAGGCATTGGCGCGTTGATCACATTTGGAGTTTCGACAGGAGGGTCGAACTCAATTTCTCTTGCTTCAATCATGTCTTGAATCTTGTTCTTCAGAGCCCAACATTTGTTAGTGTCGTTCCCTTGGCTGTTGGAGTGGTATGCACACCTTGCATTAGGATTGTACTTTGGAGAGGAAGTGTTGACGTGCTAAGGGGGATCCCTCAAAGTAATCAACTCTACTTTTAACATGTGTTGCAATGCTTGTGACAACGGCATGTTGATCTTCGTAAACTGTCTTTGTGGCGCGTTCTGGTTACGCGCGTTATCTCATTGAGGTTGCACTGGTGTAGGATTGGAAATCACAACTTCTCCCACAGATTGAGTACGATCAGCTTTGTCACGACTTTTTTGACCATACACAGCATTGGCTTCTTTCTTACCACCAAAAGATCTCTTTGCAGCATTTGAAGATGACTCTACCTGTATTTTCCCGCTTTTGATTCCAGCTTCGATACGTTCACCTGTCAATATCAGCTTGGTGAATCCGGCTGAAGAGTTTCTAATTAGATGATTGAAAAATGGGCCTGTTAGTGTTCCCATAAACACGTCAACCAATTCCCTATTGGACAAGGGTGGTTGAACTCTACCTGCTAAATCTCTCCATTTCTGAGCATATTCTTTGAACTTCTCATCACGACCCATAGACATGTTCTGTAGCTGCATGCGGGTGGGTGCTAATTCGGCATTGTACTGGTACTACTTGTAGAAAGCATCTACTAAGTCATTCCAAGTGTGAATATGGGTATTCTCTAGCTGAAAATACCACTCCAACTGAGTTCCGGATAAACTCTCTTGAAAGAAATGGATCCACAACTTCCTGTCTTCAGTATGAGGATGGATCTTCTGAACATAGAACTTTAAGTGCAACTTTGGGAAAGAGATGCCATCATACTTGGCAAAGGTAGGAACTTTGAACTTGCGTGGAATTACCATGTCAGGGATAAGACTCAGATCATCAAAATTCAGCCCAGACATTTTTCAGATTTTCCACAGCATTTAGGCGGTCTTCGAGTTGCTTGTACTTGTCATTGTCAGGAGGATACTGCTCGCTCACATAGTCTTCATCTTCTTTTTCAGACTCACGATGGCTTCCTTCACTGTTTTTGACACTTCCCTCAGTTTCACCGCTCTTGTTTGAGAGTTAGAACTGACTAACCACCCTAGCTGGACCCTTGTGATTTCTTCCCATGTTGAGGATACCGATGGGCTTCTTCTTTCTAGTAATGAGCTTCTTCAGATCCTTCTAGCCTTGGACTAAATTGGTGAACATCTCCTGGAATTGAGCATTCTGAGCCTGAAGATCTTTGACAGTCTGTTCAAGAGCCATTTCTGCTCAAATAAACAGCGAGAGAATAAGAAAACTGATCTTCAATGTACCTGTTATGAGATGTGATGCCATGATATGCGATGTTTATGCAATGCAATGCAATGTTTTCAAGGACCTTAGGAATCTAAATTTGTTAAACTAACACGAACAAACTTTTTATTAGCTTTTTTTAGCGAGTACAAAAGAAAGTTTAAACAAATAAAGAATAAATTCTTAGGGCTTTAGGTCTCCCTTGGGCACTTCCTCTTTGTGTTGAAGTAGGTGTTGATGTTTCTCTCCTCGAGAAGTAGCTTTGTCAACTCTAATACTTTTTTCTCGCTTGCATAGCACTGGGCTTCGAATGTATCCCTTTCTTTTTTAAGCTGAATCCAGGATCTCTTCATGTCTTCGAAATCGGTAGGCATGTCTGGATGGAGAATGGTATAGGGTTCGTCACCTACAGCAACAGGTTCCATAATCACTGGTAGCACGGGTGTAAATGGCATCATGAGGTTTTGAGATCGAGCTCGCACCCATTTGAGGTAAGGTTCCCAAGGAATGGAATTTTTGTGTCCCAGAGTCTTGGTATCAGTCTTCTTTACCATGCCCCAAGCATGCACAAATCTTCGACGGTAGCTCTGGAGATCGTTTTCGTAGTCGAACACAATGTCTTGGAAAAGCATATCATGAGGACCATCTCTTTGAGCATAACCAAACAGACGTAGAGCTAGAGAAGGGTTGTAAGTGATACCTCCCTTTATGCCAAGGAGTGGTATATTAGGGAATTCCCCATAACGCTCAATGAAAGTGAAGTCCTTTTGAGAAAAAAGACACCAACAGATATCTGAGTGAGAAAGTGACATCAGCCTTTGAGACCACTTCAATCTTTGCTCGTTCTTCATTACTGATTGAGGAAGGTGCAAAATAAACCACCTGGAAAGTAACGGTATGCAACACATGAGAGTTCCTTGTCTTTTGATGGTACGAGTGTGGAGAGAATGGAGGATGTCTCCAAGTAAGGTAGGCATAGGATTACGAGTGAGGAATATCTTGATGGCGTTCACGTTTATGAATTGATCTGGATTAGGAAATAGCACCAAGCCATATATTATCAAGGCTAAAACGTCTTCGAATGCATGGAAACTCATAGCTTTGAGGAATTCTCGAGCTTTCTTTATCAGAAACTTAGCAAGCAACCCCATAACTCCGCTTCTTGTTTCCCAATTAGCTTCAATGTCTGATCGCTTTAGGTGTAACGCTGATGCGATGTCTTCGTACTTCGGAGCTTTTTCTGAACCGGTGAATGGTATCTGATCAAGGATAGGTATCCCAAGTAGCCTAGAGAACTCTTCCAATGTAGGTACCAACTAATAATTTGGGAATGTAAAGCAGTGATGTTTCAGATCGAAGAACTGGAATGCGACGTGCATCATATCTTCTTCAAAACTGGAGATAACCAAGTCAAGCAGATAACCATGTCTTTTGATGAACTGAGCGTGATCGGGAACTTCTGAGACCAATTCTTTGAGTTGAGAAGGTATACCCACGAAGTTGATTCGGATAGTCTTCCTAGAAGCCATGATCCTACAAAACAAAGAAAAGATAAATTCCTAGGTCCTTGAAATAGTTAGAAATGATATGATGCGATGTTATGATGTCATGATGTCATGTTTAAGCAAATAGCAAGCACAAGCAAATCACACAATAGTCCTAGGTTTAAGGCTTACATGAGGTATATGTGTCTACCCTACCAAAGTTTGAGTGGGTTCAACGTGTCCTATAATAGTAACCGGGTTCTAGGAATCTCATATCATTGATCTTTCTCGTAGGCTTTATTTCAATACGACTACCAAGTGGTCGATCGAAACATCCCGAAAGTCGAATCTTAATGAGCGTAGCATTGAGTATCAACCAACCTTAGTCTGCACCGAAGTCGGCCATCTCACTACCTTCTAATGGCCAAGATGGGTCAATTAAGGTTCTAAAAGTTGAGTTAGTGTTGATGACACCACACAGACGCCAAATACTTTCCTCAACTGAACATGAGGAGTATCGGGACATCCAAAGTGTCGCACTAACGTAGCCATCATGTTGACCGTTTTGGTATACGCCTAACGGTCGTGACGATTTATTGCTACTTACCTAAGGAAACCTGGATCCGGGTGTAGGATCCCCCACAAGTATAATACCCAAGCAACCCTTAAAAGTAACGCATACAAGTCAAACAATTTTGAGTGATCTAAATACCCTAAGGTAAACTCTCTTTATTTTCCCTAGCAGAGTCGCCAGTTCTGTAACACGGTGGGAGAACTGACTTGTTTGTTTTGCGTTTGATCGCAAATGTTGCGGATAGCAAGATTCGCCACCGACGTTTCTTTTATCCAATTAAGGGAAGGCGAAAAGAACAGGAAAAGACCTTCGTTAGATTCTGAGTAAGGGAATTGGTTATGAAAATGGAAGGTATTAGCACCCTTTCCATTCGTAGTTATCTACGGGCTCTTAATTGCTTTAGCTCACTCTAATTGTTTTTTTTTGTGCGTGTGTTTTGAAAAGATTTTTGAAAAGGCATTTCGCTTTGACTTCGTAATGATTCATGTTGGAACGTATACGAAGTGTTTGGAAATTTTTTGTTTTGGAAAAGAACTTTGCAATGATTCACGCTGGAATGTATACAAAGTGTTTTGAAGGAAAAAAAGTGTGAGGTGTAAAAAGAATTTTTTTTAATTGAGCAAGCTAAAGAGACTTATTACCTACTCAGAACGGTCGTTTCTGTTTTATAATTTGCTTTCCTTTAGAATAAGGCTATTCATACCATTAGTTGGTAGGTAACCTTATTCGTTGGATGTAAAGAGACATTCAAAGGGACATCGGATGGTCATAGAAGGCAACTTGTAGGAATATCCTAGCACATTCGTAGGGACGATCATTACTTTTCGTAGGCAACAACCGAAGGACTAGATCATGTATTCGTTAGGCAACATTGAGGGACTATGATCTTTTAAGTCTAAGGGACTATGATGATATTTCGTAGGCAACCGTGCTAAGATACCCCTACGTTTGAGGGACTTGACCATTTATAAGGCAACAAGAGAGAATACCCTAGGGGGTGCATGTGTGAGAAGAGTGTATTATTTTCATATATTTATCTTGCGATTAGTGATCTATGTTGATTTTATCTTGCCATACACGCCTAGTTACTAGCATTTTAATAGGTGCAGAAAGTAAATTGTAGAAATATAAAGGGTCCTACGCTATTACATGGCTTTGGGGCAGATACAAAATAGGAGGTGCAGAAAGTAAAGTGCGGAAAGTAAAATCCTACGCTATTACATGATAAAAACTTGCAACCTATACATCCTTTCTAGAATTTAAAGAAAATGCAAGGAAAAATAAATAGCAGAAGAAAAGACTAGTCCTAGTGTTTTTGGTATTTTTGAAAATCAGAATTTATGTGAAAACGACCTGATTCTAATTGATTTTAATTAATTAAGAAAAAATTATTAGTGAATACTAACCTAAATTAATTAATTAAATTAGTTAAAAGAAAATATTTGTGAAAATATCTAATTAACCTAATTAATTAACCTAATTACTAATTAAATTAATTAATTACTTAAAAAAAGAAAATAAGCAAAAATATGGAAAAGCACAAAACAAAACAAAAAAGAGCTTCTGGCAGAAGTTGTCCCGGAAGCTGGAGGTTCCGTTGCTGGAGGCGCCCAGAAGCTGGAGCTTCTGGGTGTTCTGATGCTGGAGGCGCCTAGAAGCTGGAGCTTCTGGGTGTTCTGATGCTGGAAAGGGTTCAGAAGCTGGAGCTTCTGGAGGATTCTGCGCTGGGGAGACCCAGAAGCTGGAGCTTTTGGTGCTGGTGAGGACCCAGAAGCTGGAGCTTCTTGAGGCGTAGCTTCTGGAGATCTGGAAACCTGCAAGGCAAATAGTGAAAATAAAATAGCAAAAGGTGGGGTTTGAACCCACGACCTGATAGAGAGAATGACATAGTGTGCGCAAGGTGAACCGCTGGGGCGGTGATACATCCATTCATACTGCTGGACTCATGAATATGTATGTGTTGTTGGCCTCTGAGTCAGAAGCACCGGAGCAATGCTCCGGTTGTCTTCTCTGATTGGCATCAATGCTAAAAACCTGGAAAAAATCAATGAAAACGCAAACCAAAACAACCCAGATCTATTAAATAGGATGCTACGAGTCTAATGGTGGTGTTAGTTCGTTCTGAATCGGCCTAGAACTATATATACGAAGCTCTTCCAATTCTTGCCCTAACAATGGCAACTAGTGATTAAGCCATGGAAAACTTCTAACGATTGCCCACATCTGTTCTATGTCATGCTATAAACATATTAAAAACATTAGTTGCAAGCAAAACGCACTCAAATGTAAAACACGAATTCAAAGAAAAATGCAAATCGGAGCAGTATGTATGGCATGTTTCAACGTGTTATGGTCATGTATAATGATGTATACTTACTCAGACTTACCTCAGGATCACAATGGAATGCTTAAAAGTGACTGAAAGTGGCTGGAAAGTAGAACACGAGTTTGCCAACTTTGAGAAAATTTTGAGAAAATTCTAGGGTTTGTGATAGGCTGGCAATCCGTGTAAGAGTTGTTCCAAAAGTCTTTTTGTCTTGTAAGAATGCTAGGTATATATAGGAGAGTGGAATTAGGTCAAGGCATTAAGAGAAAATATTCTCCTTAAATGGAGAATATTTGATTTGAAAATTTTCACAAAATCTTTCCAAATTTGCTCAATCTCTTCCTCAATCTTCTTGCACGAAATTGACAGCTTGTAATGAGCTATCTTGGACCCCAAGCCATGCAAATATCTAGCCCAACTTGCCTTATCTTTTTTTTTTTGCATTTTATTTAATTAAATTTGAATTTAAGCTATTAAATTCAAAAAATAAATAAATAAAAGAGTGAGAGGCGTGGCATGTAGCATAGTAGTCATGGATAATCTTATGATCAAGTTTAAATCATAAAATCTTAGGCCCATTTGAAAAATATTTGCTTTTGCTAGGTATTTTCCTTCATGCACCTCCTCAAAAAAATGCTCAACTTGCACAATTTGCATCTTGCTCAATTTTCAACATTTTTGGGTGTTCTTGGACTTTCTATAAAGCTCAAGATGTCTTATAAATAACCTTTTTGGTTTCATCTTCATTGGAGTTTCCATGCTCATTGACACTTCTTTGCAAAAAGATGACTTTTGTTGACTTTTCTTACCCAAGCTTTGATCCATATCTTCCAAATGAAGCATTTCTTGCCCAAGCTTGTGAGACATGAAGTTGTAGAGAATTTAATTCTCTTCAAAATGATCTTTGGCGGAGAAATTTCTGATGAAGTATGTGAAAGTTATGCTTGGTCAAAGTTCTGTTGACTTTTGTCTAGAGAAGCCCTAATTTGGAAACTTTGACTTTTGATCAGATCTTGACTTTTCTTGATGAATCATGATCAACTCTTGATCAAATGATGAATATGACTTCAAAATCTTGATGTTGACCAAAAATTATGTAGTTTGATTGTATGTTAACCATTGACTTTTTGTCCAATACAACTGATTTTCAACCATCTGAGCAATTGGATGAGCAAATTTGACTTGTGAGACTTGAAAATTGTCATAGTGATCCCTTGGAACATAGGATGAGGTATCATGACCACTTGAAGCATTGGAAGTCCATCTTGACTTGAGAATATCAAAACCCTAGCTTGGATTGATTGCTTAGGAGAGGGTTTGTCTGGTCAACCCTTATGAAATCCTTGAGAATTGAGATGTGAATTATCTTGAGAAGTGAGAGGGCAAATTTTGGGGTATAACACTTTGGAACATAGACTTTCTTCCCGTCATATGTCGTGAGCATCCAGAGTCTAGGTACCATGATTGGTGTTTCAACTTCGATGTTAAGGACATCTACAACATATATGATTTTCTCCTTTGGTACCCATATCTTTTTGGGTCCTTTTTGGTTAGAGTTCCTAAAGTTTTGTTTGAACTTTGGTTTAGCATGAAACTTTTCAGAATAAGATGTGTATTTTATATCATGTGTGTGACCATAACTAAATTGTTTGTGCAGTGATTTATATTTGATAACCATTTCAACAACAGGTTTAGTTTGATATGTTTCTTTCCCTCTAGGAGTTTCATATCCAATTCCTCTCTTGTTGTTTCCACTAACACCATAAATCATTGAAGCCATTTTTCTTCTATCTATGCTTTTAGCAAGAAATTTTTGAAACCTATAGTCATATTCTTTAAGAATATCTTTTGAACTTGAAGTAGTATCTGAACTAGAAATTTTTTGAGCTTTTTGAAAATCCTCTTTGAGTTTAACATTATTTTCTTTAAGTTCAGAATTTTCTACTTTAAGTTGCTCAATTTTAGATATAAGACTCGGTTTGAGTTTCTTGTATTTGATTTTGAGTTGACTGTGGTTTTCCAGAAGTTCTGATAAACTGTCTACAAGTTCAGCTCTAGTAAATTCAAAAAATACCTCTTCTATTTCAGATTTAGAGGCAAAGTCATTTGTTGTGGTGGCCATAAAAGCTAAGTTGGCGTGCTCATCCTCTGAGTCAGATTCAGCTTTAGAAGATTTTGAATCATCCCAGGTGGCCATCATACCTTTCTTTCTTCCAAAAATTTTCTTTAGCTTTTCTCTTTACAGCTTAGGACAATCACTTCTTAAGTGTCCTGGTTCTTTACATTCATAGAAAATGATGTCTCTTTTGCTGAACTTCTTGTGTCCAGAAGATTCTCCTATATCTTTTGATCTCCTGTAGTTTCTGAACTTCTTTTGCCTATGCTTCCACATTTGGTTTATCCTTCTGGAAAGCAGAGATAACTCATCTTCTTCTGACTCTGAATCTTCAGAGCTTCCTTCTTCATCCTGAAAAGCATTAGTTTCAAAAATTTTAGTAGTTTTCAGAGCAACAGACTTACCTTTCTTCTGGGGCTCATATTCATCAACCTTTATCTCATGACTTCTCAGCACGCTGATAAGTTCTTCTAGGGATATATTATTCAAATCCTTTGAAACTTTGAATGTTGTGACCATTTGTGCCCATCTTCTGGGTAAACTTCTGATGATCTTCTTTACATGGTCTGCGTTTGTATATCCTTTGTTTAGAACCCTCATGCCAGCTATTAGAGTTTGGAATCTTAAGAACATTGCTTCAATGGTCTCATTTTTTTTCCATCATCAAGGCTTCGTACTTCTGAATGAGAGCCAGAGCTTTAGTTTCTTTGACTTGAGCATTTCCTTCATGTGACATTTTGAGAGACTCAAAAATGTCATGTGTTGTATCTCTATTGGTGATCTTTTCGTACTCTATTTTTGAAATGGCATTTAGCAGGATATTTCTTGCTTTATGGTGATTTTTGAAATCTGCTTTTTGTTGCTTGTCCATTGCCTTTCTATCAATCATGTTTCCTTTTTTGTCTACTGGATGTTTATAACCATCTAAGATCATATCCCATAGATCAGGGTCATAGCCTAGAATGAAACTTTATAATCTATAATTCCAGTATTCAAAATCTTCTCCATCAAAGACTGGAGGTTTTGTGTTGTTGTTATTATGATCAGTTGCCATAGTGTTTTCCTTCTAGATCTTTTTCTGACACGGTTAAGTGTTTGCACCCAGAACCAGGAGCTCTGATGCCAATTTAAGGCTTAGAAAACACTTAGAAGGGGGGGTTGAATAAGTTTTTCCCTTTTAAATTTTTCTTTTAATCAACAACAATCTAAACACACAATGATTTTTATCCTGGTTCATTTGAAACTCAAACTACTCCAGTCCACCCGTCAAGGTGATTTCTCCTCTCTCAACGATGACTTAATCCACTATAATCAATCTGATTATAATTGCACAACCAAATGTTGTGACTAGCAACAACGCACAAGCCAACTGCAAGTGACTAACCCTCTAAAACCCTCTAGTCCTAGCTCTCTTGAGAAATCTGACCCAACTGGTCTCTCAAGGAACAATTATAGAAATGAACTTCTAACAAGGTGTATAACGTTGCTTCTAAAAAGCTTTATCACAAACATGATTTTTACACAAGAGTTTAAGCTCAATACAGAAAAATAAACTTAACAAAAATAGTATTTGATTTTTGGCAGCGTAAGTTTACTTTTTAGAATTGTTTATGAATAATTGTTATTCTTCTTTGTACGTTTGCTCTTTATATAGCTTCTAGTAAATTATTCTGTTGCATTCCATTGCGTGTCTTGGATGATGAGAAACGTAACAAATGTTGCTTGTCTGCATGTGCTTTGTTTTCTCAATGAGCCTCGAAAGTTGATCCACTCAAGTACTTAAGTCGTGTTAACTTTAATTAGTAACGGTAATGTAGCAGACTTTGTATTAGAAGATGACGTATTGATAAATCATGATCTTTTGCAAGCCTTGTTCAAAGTATCTTCTAACAGAGGTTTCCTTGGTGCTTCTATCAGAGGTTACGTTAGCATGCTTCCTTCAAAAGTTGCTTTCAGTGTGCGTGTTCAGAAGTTCGATTCATCATTTAGAAATTCTATTACTTGTTTACTCAGCATAATTTGATATTTCTTTATTATAGAATTCTTGAGTCAGAACATCATCTGAAATGAGAACAATACACATCAGAGTATCATATTTATTATACAAAATTTATTTCAATTGTTATCATCGAAACTCTAAGATATGATTAGAATCGAACTATGTTCTAACAATAATAGCCTCCCCAACACCTGTCATTCTCTGGCGAGTTTCAACCCACCAGTCATCAGCTTCCTTTGTCAACAGATGCGTCCCAAATCGCACATTCTCTACATCCGAGCAATCCATGACTCTAAAGATCCTCTTGATATCCTTGAGCCAACTCTGAGCTTTATCCGTACCGTTCTTACCCTCACATAGGCGGATGGTTCCTCTGAAATGTTTCTATAATGAAAGTCCCCTCATTACCACAAGCTAGAGGCTGATATATGCACATGTTATGACTTTTATGGATGATGCATGAATGTAGATGTTATAGTATTTCAAAACATATCCATCTTGAAGAAGATAGGAATGTTCTGTTGGGGATTTCTGATGTTCGCTTGGGGATAGGGTTGTTGCGAACCCTGGCTAGAGAGAAAAAGAGATGCTTCTGATTCCTCCGATGCACTATCTGACCAAATCGAATCTGGATATTAATGCTGCCTAGAAGAATACCAGTGGTTGAGAACTGTTCGGCTAGGGATCTCGTGTGTAGATCTTGCCGAGGATGACGTGAAATGTCATAATCATTCTTGCAGGCCCGACATGGTGAAGGCGATAGGGTCATTAAAGCTTGACGAGGCATGTAGGATCATTTGAGGTAATGAATCTGATATGATCACTTGAGGTGATGAATCTGATAGGATCACTTGAGGTTATGAATCTGATAAGATCACTTGAGGTGATGAATCTGATAAGATCACTTGAGGTGATGAGTCTGATAGGATCGTTAAAGCTGATGAGGCTTGTAGCTGATGTAGTTGATAGGATCACTGCTTGGGGACTAACGAGATGAAGTTTGAAGCTTGATGAAGTTGATGGGATCACTGCTCGGGGACTAATGTGATGAGGTTGATAGGATCACTGCTCGGGGGCTAACGTGATGAAGTTGAAAGTGTTGGAACACTGTTGGGAGGAGACTAGTACTTTGTCGAAGAAGATCTGTCTTTGTAGGGAGAGCGATGGCTCTGTGGGGATTGGTGATCCTGCAGATGTGTTTCCTATGAATATGACTCTGTGGGGATGCATTGGTGACTTTGGTCCTCATCTCAATTCCTAGAGCCTGTAGTAATCACTTGTTTCTGTTCACTTTTCGTATGTTTGTGAACGGGTGTTTATTGTCAGATGCATATAATCATTCAAAGCAAACATTGGACTTTATGCAAACAACAATAAAATTAACACTGTAAAAAGGGAATTTGCATTAATTTTGAAAAGTGGCCTATGGTCAGGCAGTTTGTATACAAGAGACGAATATCCTAGTAAGAGGAAATTGTCAGAATAGTAAAAAGCAATGCGGAAATAATCTTGTCGAGTTTCAACTATCCTATTGCTCATATGTTTTCGACTATCTCATCTCCTTGTTGTCAGAAGAAAGTGATTGCACTGATTCGCACCGTTTGAATCTTGAAGCTGATAGTAGCGTGGTCTATAAGAAGGTGATATGGATGAGACATAGTCGCACGCTTAAATCCCTAATTTTTTCCTAGACCGCCCTTTCGGGTTTTCAGTCTACCGGGATAACCTTTCTTGCCCAAGCCGCCTTTGCAGGTTTTTGACTTGTCGGGTGTATGCTTTTGTATATATTTCCTTAACTTTTGCCTGAACCTTTTCGTTCGTCAGGATGCCCTTATTTTTTCCTAGGCCAGTCGACCTATCGGGTCTCGTTTATGCGTAGTATTTTTTTACTATGTCTGCGTTCACAGGGTGTAGAAAGTCTTCTCCATCCATGGTGCTAAGTATCATAGCTCCACCGGAAAATACTGTTTTAACTACAAATGGTCCCTCATAGGTAGGACTCGGTGCTTGACTACTAGATCACCGACTTGGTAGACTCGGTGCTTGACTTTCTTGCTGAATGCTCTAATCATTCACTTCTGATAGATCTGTCCATGGCAGGTGGATGCGAGCCGTTTTTGGTTGATCAAGTTGATCTGGTCAAGGCGAGTCTGGACCTATTCGTCTTCGCCTAACTCTACGTTCTGGGAACTCTGGTTGAGGGTATCTCAACCTCGATTGGTAGGACTGCTTCCATACCGTATACGAGAGAAAAGGGGGTTTCCCTTGTAGATGTTCGCACTGTAGTGCGATAACCGTGGAAAGCAAATGGCAACATCTCATGCCAATCTTTGTAGGTCACTGTTATCTTTTGTATGATCTTCTTGAGATTCTTGTTGGCGGCTTCCACTGCACCATTCATCTTTGGCCGATATGGAGAAGAGTTGTGATGTTTAATTTTGAACTGCGTATAGAGTTCGGTGATCATTTTGTCGTTGAGGTTTGTACCATTGTCTGTGATGATCCTTTCGGGGATGCCTTACCGATAGATAAGATTATGCTTGATGAATCGAGCCTGACATTCTTAATGTGGATGCGACGAAATTTCTACCCTTGGTAAAGAATCAATGGAAACAAGGATGAAACAATGTCCATTGGAAGCGGTAGGCTTGATTTCTCCAATCATGTCAATGCCCCACATTGCAAAAGGCCATGGAGTGGTCAGAACATTCAGTGGTACCAGAGGAACATGCACTCTGTCTGCGTATATCTGGCATTTGTGACAAGACCGAGCATAGTGGTGGCAACCAGCTTCCATGGTGGACCAATAATAACCTGCTCTTAGAATCTTCTTAGCCATTGTATATCCACTAGAGTGGGTACCAAATGCGCCTTCATGTAATTCTTCCATAATTTGTTCCGCTGTTTTCTTGTCTACACAGCGAAGTAAGCACAAGTCGTGATTGCGCTTGTATAAGATGTCGTTGCTGAGGAAGAATTTGGATGCGAATCTTCTTAAGAACTTCTTGTCATTGACAGATGCCCCTGCGGGATATTCTTGAGATTCGAGATACTTCTTCACTTCGTAGAATCAAGGTTTCTCTTCTGTATCAAGTTCACAACAGTATGCTGGTTCGTCGAACCTTTCGATGATGATTTGGGGAGCTTCGTTGTCCTATCTAACTTTGAACATAGACGATATGGTAGCTAATGCGTCTGCCAACTAATTATCTTCTCGTGGAATGTTATCGAAAGTGATTTCTTCAAAGTAAGGGATCAGACTTAAAACATGCTCTCGATATGGAATGAGATTCGGATGCTTCGTATCCCACTCGCCTTTAACCTGAATGATCACTAACGTTGAGTCTCCATACACTTGCAAGAACTTGATTCTTAAGTCAATAGCAGCTTTGATACCCATGATACACGCTTCGTATTCGACCATGTTGTTGGTGCAATTGAAACAAAGTCTGGGGGTGAAAGGTGTGTGTCCGCCTGTAGGAGACGTAAGGATGGCGCCAATGTCATTGCCAAGTGTGTTTGAGGCTCCATCAAAGACCATGGTCCATCGGGATCCCGGTTCAATTCCTTCGTCTGGTCTTGGTTCTTCGCAATTAGTAACTAGCAAAACATCTTCGTCTGGAAACTCGAACTGTATAGACTGATAATCATCTATGGCTTGATGATCCAAATGATCGACTACTACACTTCCTTTGATCGCTTTTTGAGTAGTATACTGGATGTCGTATTCGGTCAAGATCATTTGCCATCTTGCTATTCTTCCGAAGAGAGCAGGTTTCTCGAATATGTATTTTATCGGATCCATCTTTGAGATCAACAAGGTAGTGTGAGTACCTTGTTTCACAGTCGGTAAACTTTTTTCTAAGGTAGTATATTGCATACTCTTTTCGACCAGACTCGTCATGTTGCCCCAACACACACCCCACTGAGTTCTCTAATAATGTCAAGTACATGATAAGAGGTCTTCCTTTGGCAGGCGGCATCAGGATAGGAGGATTCTGCAGGTACTCCTTGATTTTGTCAAAAATTGTTTGGCAATCGTCGTTCCATTCCACTACTTGATCTTTCTTCAGTAACTTGAAGATTGGCTCACAAGTAGCAGTTAAATGTGCAATGAATATGGAAATATAGTTTAGTCGTTCGAAGAAACCTCTGACTTCCTTCTCGGTACGGGGAGCTGGCATTTCTTGAATAGCTTTAACCTTGGCAGGGTTAATTTCAATACCTTTAGCGCTGACAACAAATCCCAGGAGTTTATCGGATCTGACTCCGAAGGTGCATTTGTTGGGATTAAGTCTTAGTCTGTACTTCTTTAGTCTATCGAACAACTTTCGTAAATGATCGAGATGTTCTTCTTCAGTCTGTGATCGGGCTATCATGTCATCGACGTAGACCTCTATCTCGTGATGAATCATGTCATGAAACAAAGCCACCATGGCACGTTGATATATGGCACCAACGTTATTCAGACCGAACGGCATGACCTTGTAGTAGAATGTGCCCCACAGTGTAACGAAAGTAGTGTTTTCCATGTCCTCGGGAGCCATTTTAATCTGATTGTAACCGGAGAAACCATCCATGAATGAGAAAACCTTATGTTGAGCAGTGTTATCGACCAGGACATCAATATGAGGAAGTGGAAAATCGTCTTTCGGACTCGCTCTGTTCAGATCTCTGTAATCCACACACATCCGCACTTTACCATCTTTCTTAGGTACTGGCACCACGTTTGCAACCTTGTGGATAAAGTGCTAGAAACCGATATTGAGCTGTTTCATAACCGGCTTTGATTTTCTCGGACATCTCGGGCGCATCACAGACATACGCTTCACGAGGAGAAAACCTTCTTTTGTTGGTAGTCGGTGTACCACAATGTCAATGTCTAATCCTGGCATGTCTTCGTAGGACCAAGCAAAAATCTCGATATAGTCTCACAGCATCTTGACTAATCTCTTTTGTACACTGCTCTCAAGACCCGCTCCTATCTTGATTTCTTTTCTGTCTTCGTCAGTACCTATATTCACAATCTCGACTGGTTCTTCGTGCAGTTGTATGACCCGTTCTTCTTGCTGTAGTAGTCTGACAAGTTCTCCTGGAACTTCACAATCTTCCTCACCTTCGTCTTCGACTTGGTAGATCGGATTATCGAAGTCATATTTAGCAATAACAAAGCTGTTATCAACGAGATTCGGAGTGAATCTGCAGTGTATCACGTGGGTGTGTGTAAGAACACATAGCTTTTTGAAGGGGTAATAAAGTAAAAGAAAGGAAAGAGCAAAGTATTTGAATGCAAAAGTCCAATGATTTTATTGAATGAAAATATGCAAATGACAAATAACAACCCTCACAAACGAGTCGTGATGCCCCGGGCAAGGCACTAAGCTTTTAAGTTTATTGTCTGGACGTAATATGAATGAAAAGCATAACAGAAAACAAAAAGCAATTACTCCTGTCTAAAGGAGATTGGTATGACATCTTGGTCTTCAATTCTTGAGTCCATTATGCGGAGTTGGGAAATCGATTCTTGATGTTGAAGTCGTCTTCTATGGCACGAACCCCATTCTTGCTGATGCAGAAAGGAAGTTTGTCGGGACGTTCGCGGTGTGAAACCTAAGCCAGTCTTGTCAGATTTGAAAGGAAGATCGGGGAGCTGGCCCCAAATAGTACAACCTCCTTCTTCAACTGCAGCTTGGGCGTCTTTCAGTGAGGCCATCTTTGGTGGAACTTTAGTAACTTCAGGAGTGACAGGAGAGTCAACAGGCATGACTCGTGGAACTACTTCGATAGCTTGACAAGGAGTTTCAATGAATTCACCTTCCATTTAGAGGTATCGGAATGACTGCAGATGGCTTACCATATATTCTTCCTCACCGCATACTGTAACAATCTTCCCTTCTTTGGGTACTTGACCGATGCGGGTAGAGTATGGCCTTTGTCCCATGTATCCAAGGCGTCAAGTAGGCAAAGTGGTGACGGATGTGCATGACGAAGAAAGTAGAGTCAAAATTCTGGGAACCGACTTTAACTGGTAGGATGAGCTCTCCAAGCACTGTTCGTTTAGAACCATCAAAAGCTCTTACAATTATATCGCTGGGCTTCAAGACCACTCCTTCAACATCAAGTCGGTCGAAAGCGCTCTTTGGTAGAACATTCAGAGCAGAACCAGTATCCACCAAGACGTGAGACAATGTAGTGCCCTTGCATTCAATGGATACGTGCAAGGCTTTGTTGTATTTCCTTCCGGCATGAGTTAAATCAGCATCAGAGAAGCCTAGACCGTTGTTGGCGGTCAGGCTAGCAATACAACCTTCGAATTGATCAGCAGTAGTATCTTGTGGTATGTGAGCATTCATGAGAAACTTTACCAAGGCTTTAGCATGAGCCTTAGAGCACAATAGCAGAGCTAGCATAGATATTTTGGACGGAGTTTGTCCCAAATGTTCCACAACATTGTAGTCGCTCTTCTTGATGATCTTCAGAATTTCCTCCATTTCTTGCTTGGAGGTGTCTTTAGCAACTTCCTTTGGTACTTCTGTCTGCATAAAGCAGGATGAGTTACTGGTTCTTTCCCTCTAGCTTCGGGAATTGGTTCGATAGTAGGAATGTGAACTGACATAGCAGTGTCTTTTGGAGGAGAGATCTCTAGAGAGAATACTCTTCCGGTTCGGGTTACCTTGCTTGATCCGGTGATGTTGCTGATGTCAGTATTGGTATCTTCAACTACAATGTTTTCAATGGTCAAAGGTTCTTGTCTGACACCATGATAATAAACTTCGGCTCCATAGTTCCAAGGTATAGCTTTGTCAGTGGAATATGGAACTGGTCTGGGAGAAGTAATGATGAGAGGTGCCACTCTAGGCGCAGGATCGACAGAGGTGATCCTTATTGTGTTCACATCAGCATAGTCTTCTGGGAAATTGTCACCCCATCTGGTTGCCTTGACGTCTTCAATAGGAATTTTGTAGCTTTCAGGAGCGGTATATTTCACCATGAAATCGAACTTTCCACTTGGCTGCCCCAAGGTATCCCAGATTTTTGGTATGGTTTCGCTCACGTCTTCGATCTTCAAATCCTTAGAAATATCTTCGCACAGATCTTCCACAGATGAAGGTTTCAGAAATAGTACTTTGCGGTTGTCCATCATGCGTTGAATATGCCTTTTCAACCAAGCACATCCACCAGATTCAGATGCACACCAACGACAATCATCCGGGCATCCGGGAAACACACCGGCTTGCAGCAAGTCTTTCTTGACAGTCATTAGAGGAATAGTCAGCTTGTTCACATCATAAACATAGGAGTCTTCGTCAATAGCATTGGAACTTTTACCATGATCAGGCATTGGCGCGTTGATCACATTTGGAGTTTCGACAGGAGGGTCGAACTCAATTTCTCTTGCTTCAATCATGTCTTGAATCTTGTTCTTCAGAGCCCAACATTTGTTAGTGTCGTTCCCTTGGCTGTTGGAGTGGTATGCACACCTTGCATTAGGATTGTACTTTGGAGAGGAAGTGTTGACGTGCTAAGGGGGATCCCTCAAAGTAATCAACTCTACTTTTAACATGTGTTGCAATGCTTGTGACAACGGCATGTTGATCTTCGTAAACTGTCTTTGTGGCGCGTTCTGGTTACGCGCGTTATCTCATTGAGGTTGCACTGGTGTAGGATTGGAAATCACAACTTCTCCCACAGATTGAGTACGATCAGCTTTGTCACGACTTTTTTGACCATACACAGCATTGGCTTCTTTCTTACCACCAAAAGATCTCTTTGCAGCATTTGAAGATGACTCTACCTGTATTTTCCCGCTTTTGATTCCAGCTTCGATACGTTCACCCTGTCAATATCAGCTTGGTGAATCCGGCTGAAGAGTTTCTAATTAGATGATTGAAAAATGGGCCTGTTAGTGTTCCCATAAACACGTCAACCAATTCCCTATTGGACAAGGGTGGTTGAACTCTACCTGCTAAATCTCTCCATTTCTGAGCATATTCTTTGAACTTCTCATCACGACCCATAGACATGTTCTGTAGCTGCATGCGGGTGGGTGCTAATTCGGCATTGTACTGGTACTACTTGTAGAAAGCATCTACTAAGTCATTCAAGTGTGAATATGGGTATTCTCTAGCTGAAAATACCACTCCAACTGAGTTCCGGATAAACTCTCTTGAAAGAAATGGATCCACAACTTCCTGTCTTCAGTATGAGGATGGATCTTCTGAACATAGAACTTTAAGTGCAACTTTGGGAAAGAGATGCCATCATACTTGGCAAAGGTAGGAACTTTGAACTTGCGTGGAATTACCATGTCAGGGATAAGACTCAGATCATCAAAATTCAGCCCAGACATTTTTCAGATTTTCCACAGCATTTAGGCGGTCTTCGAGTTGCTTGTACTTGTCATTGTCAGGAGGATACTGCTCGCTCACATAGTCTTCATCTTCTTTTTCAGACTCACGATGGCTTCCTTCACTGTTTTTGACACTTCCCTCAGTTTCACCGCTCTTGTTTGAGAGTTAGAACTGACTAACCACCCTAGCTGGACCCTTGTGATTTCTTCCCATGTTGAGGATACCGATGGGCTTCTTCTTTCTAGTAATGAGCTTCTTCAGATCCTTCTAGCCTTGGACTAAATTGGTGAACATCTCCTGGAATTGAGCATTCTGAGCCTGAAGATCTTTGACAGTCTGTTCAAGAGCCATTTCTGCTCAAATAAACAGCGAGAGAATAAGAAAACTGATCTTCAATGTACCTGTTATGAGATGTGATGCCATGATATGCGATGTTTATGCAATGCAATGCAATGTTTTCAAGGACCTTAGGAATCTAAATTTGTTAAACTAACACGAACAAACTTTTTATTAGCTTTTTTTAGCGAGTACAAAAGAAAGTTTAAACAAATAAAGAATAAATTCTTAGGGCTTTAGGTCTCCCTTGGGCACTTCCTCTTTGTGTTGAAGTAGGTGTTGATGTTTCTCTCCTCGAGAAGTAGCTTTGTCAACTCTAATACTTTTTTCTCGCTTGCATAGCACTGGGCTTCGAATGTATCCCTTTCTTTTTTAAGCTGAATCCAGGATCTCTTCATGTCTTCGAAATCGGTAGGCATGTCTGGATGGAGAATGGTATAGGGTTCGTCACCTACAGCAACAGGTTCCATAATCACTGGTAGCACGGGTGTAAATGGCATCATGAGGTTTTGAGATCGAGCTCGCACCCATTTGAGGTAAGGTTCCCAAGGAATGGAATTTTTGTGTCCCAGAGTCTTGGTATCAGTCTTCTTTACCATGCCCCAAGCATGCACAAATCTTCGACGGTAGCTCTGGAGATCGTTTTCGTAGTCGAACACAATGTCTTGGAAAAGCATATCATGAGGACCATCTCTTTGAGCATAACCAAACAGACGTAGAGCTAGAGAAGGGTTGTAAGTGATACCTCCCTTTATGCCAAGGAGTGGTATATTAGGGAATTCCCCATAACGCTCAATGAAAGTGAAGTCCTTTTGAGAAAAAAGACACCAACAGATATCTGAGTGAGAAAGTGACATCAGCCTTTGAGACCACTTCAATCTTTGCTCGTTCTTCATTACTGATTGAGGAAGGTGCAAAATAAACCACCTGGAAAGTAACGGTATGCAACACATGAGAGTTCCTTGTCTTTTGATGGTACGAGTGTGGAGAGAATGGAGGATGTCTCCAAGTAAGGTAGGCATAGGATTACGAGTGAGGAATATCTTGATGGCGTTCACGTTTATGAATTGATCTGGATTAGGAAATAGCACCAAGCCATATATTATCAAGGCTAAAACGTCTTCGAATGCATGGAAACTCATAGCTTTGAGGAATTCTCGAGCTTTCTTTATCAGAAACTTAGCAAGCAACCCCATAACTCCGCTTCTTGTTTCCCAATTAGCTTCAATGTCTGATCGCTTTAGGTGTGATCGATGTCTTAAATGCCAGACTTTTACGAGCCGGTGAATGGTATCTGATCAAGGATAGGTATCCCAAGTAGCCTAGAGAACTCTTCCAATGTAGGTACCAACTAATAATTTGGGAATGTAAAGCAGTGATGTTTCAGATCGAAGGAATCGGCGTGCATCATATCTTCTTCAAAACTGGAGATAACCAAGTCAAGCAGATAACCATGTCTTTTGATGAACTGAGCGTGATCGGGAACTTCTGAGACCAATTCTTTGAGTTGAGAAGGTATACCCACGAAGTTGATTCGGATAGTCTTCCTAGAAGCCATGATCCTACAAAACAAAGAAAAGATAAATTCCTAGGTCCTTGAAATAGTTAGAAATGATATGATGCGATGTTATGATGTCATGATGTCATGTTTAAGCAAATAGCAAGCACAAGCAAATCACACAATAGTCCTAGGTTTAAGGCTTACATGAGGTATATGTGTCTACCCTACCAAAGTTTGAGTGGGTTCAACGTGTCCTATAATAGTAACCGGGTTCTAGGAATCTCATATCATTGATCTTTCTCGTAGGCTTTATTTCAATACGACTACCAAGTGGTCGATCGAAACATCCCGAAAGTCGAATCTTAATGAGCGTAGCATTGAGTATCAACCAACCTTAGTCTGCACCGAAGTCGGCCATCTCACTACCTTCTAATGGCCAAGATGGGTCAATTAAGGTTCTAAAAGTTGAGTTAGTGTTGATGACACCACACAGACGCCAAATACTTTCCTCAACTGAACATGAGGAGTATCGGGACATCCAAAGTGTCGCACTAACGTAGCCATCATGTTGACCGTTTTGGTATACGCCTAACGGTCGTGACGATTTATTGCTACTTACCTAAGGAAACCTGGATCCGGGTGTAGGATCCCCCACAAGTATAATACCCAAGCAACCCTTAAAAGTAACGCATACAAGTCAAACAATTTTGAGTGATCTAAATACCCTAAGGTAAACTCTCTTTATTTTCCCTAGCAGAGTCGCCAGTTCTGTAACACGGTGGGAGAACTGACTTGTTTGTTTTGCGTTTGATCGCAAATGTTGCGGATAGCAAGATTCGCCACCGACGTTTCTTTTATCCAATTAAGGGAAGGCGAAAAGAACAGGAAAAGACCTTCGTTAGATTCTGAGTAAGGGAATTGGTTATGAAAATGGAAGGTATTAGCACCCTTTCCATTCGTAGTTATCTACGGGCTCTTAATTGCTTTAGCTCACTCTAATTGTTTTTTTTTGTGCGTGTGTTTTGAAAAGATTTTTGAAAAGGCATTTCGCTTTGACTTCGTAATGATTCATGTTGGAACGTATACGAAGTGTTTGGAAATTTTTTGTTTTGGAAAAGAACTTTGCAATGATTCACGCTGGAATGTATACAAAGTGTTTTGAAGGAAAAAAAGTGTGAGGTGTAAAAAGAATTTTTTTTAATTGAGCAAGCTAAAGAGACTTATTACCTACTCAGAACGGTCGTTTCTGTTTTATAATTTGCTTTCCTTTAGAATAAGGCTATTCATACCATTAGTTGGTAGGTAACCTTATTCGTTGGATGTAAAGAGACATTCAAAGGGACATCGGATGGTCATAGAAGGCAACTTGTAGGAATATCCTAGCACATTCGTAGGGACGATCATTACTTTTCGTAGGCAACAACCGAAGGACTAGATCATGTATTCGTTAGGCAACATTGAGGGACTATGATCTTTTAAGTCTAAGGGACTATGATGATATTTCGTAGGCAACCGTGCTAAGATACCCCTACGTTTGAGGGACTTGACCATTTATAAGGCAACAAGAGAGAATACCCTAGGGGGTGCATGTGTGAGAAGAGTGTATTATTTTCATATATTTATCTTGCGATTAGTGATCTATGTTGATTTTATCTTGCCATACACGCCTAGTTACTAGCATTTTAATAGGTGCAGAAAGTAAATTGTAGAAATATAAAGGGTCCTACGCTATTACATGGCTTTGGGGCAGATACAAAATAGGAGGTGCAGAAAGTAAAGTGCGGAAAGTAAAATCCTACGCTATTACATGATAAAAACTTGCAACCTATACATCCTTTCTAGAATTTAAAGAAAATGCAAGGAAAAATAAATAGCAGAAGAAAAGACTAGTCCTAGTGTTTTTGGTATTTTTGAAAATCAGAATTTATGTGAAAACGACCTGATTCTAATTGATTTTAATTAATTAAGAAAAAATTATTAGTGAATACTAACCTAAATTAATTAATTAAATTAGTTAAAAGAAAATATTTGTGAAAATATCTAATTAACCTAATTAATTAACCTAATTACTAATTAAATTAATTAATTACTTAAAAAAAGAAAATAAGCAAAAATATGGAAAAGCACAAAACAAAACAAAAAGAGCGGCGGAAGTTGTCCGGTGGAGGTTCCGTTCTTTGGGCGCCCAGCTGGAGCTTGGGTGTTACGATCTTGGGCGCCTAGAAGCGGAGCTTGGGTGTTACGATCTTGGAAGGGTTGATGGAGCTTGGAGGATTCTGGGGAGACCAGGTGGAGCTTTAGTCTTGGTGAGGACCAGTGGAGCTTCTTGGCGTAGCCACGGAGATCAGAAACTGCAAGGCAAATAGTGAAAATAAAATAGCAAAGGTGGGGTTTGAACCCACGACGATAGAGAATGACATAGTGTGCAAGGTGAACATTGAAGTGATACATCCATTCATCTTCTTGGACTCATGAATATGTATGTGTTGTTGGCCTCTGAGTCAGAAGCACCGGAGCAATGCTCCGGTTGTCTTCTCTGATTGGCATCAATGCTAAAAACCTGGAAAAAATCAATGAAAACGCAAACCAAAACAACCCAGATCTATTAAATAGGATGCTACGAGTCTAATGGTGGTGTTAGTTCGTTCTGAATCGGCCTAGAACTATATATACGAAGCTCTTCCAATTCTTGCCCTAACAATGGCAACTAGTGATTAAGCCATGGAAAACTTCTAACGATTGCCCACATCTGTTCTATGTCATGCTATAAACATATTAAAAACATTAGTTGCAAGCAAAACGCACTCAAATGTAAAACACGAATTCAAAGAAAAATGCAAATCGGAGCAGTATGTATGGCATGTTTCAACGTGTTATGGTCATGTATAATGATGTATACTTACTCAGACTTACCTCAGGATCACAATGGAATGCTTAAAAGTGACTGAAAGTGGCTGGAAAGTAGAACACGAGTTTGCCAACTTTGAGAAAATTTTGAGAAAATTCTAGGGTTTGTGATAGGCTGGCAATCCGTGTAAGAGTTGTTCCAAAAGTCTTTTTGTCTTGTAAGAATGCTAGGTATATATAGGAGAGTGGAATTAGGTCAAGGCATTAAGAGAAAATATTCTCCTTAAATGGAGAATATTTGATTTGAAAATTTTCACAAAATCTTTCCAAATTTGCTCAATCTCTTCCTCAATCTTCTTGCACGAAATTGACAGCTTGTAATGAGCTATCTTGGACCCCAAGCCATGCAAATATCTAGCCCAACTTGCCTTATCTTTTTTTTTTTGCATTTTATTTAATTAAATTTGAATTTAAGCTATTAAATTCAAAAAATAAATAAATAAAAGAGTGAGAGGCGTGGCATGTAGCATAGTAGTCATGGATAATCTTATGATCAAGTTTAAATCATAAAATCTTAGGCCCATTTGAAAAATATTTGCTTTTGCTAGGTATTTTCCTTCATGCACCTCCTCAAAAAAATGCTCAACTTGCACAATTTGCATCTTGCTCAATTTTCAACATTTTTGGGTGTTCTTGGACTTTCTATAAAGCTCAAGATGTCTTATAAATAACCTTTTTGGTTTCATCTTCATTGGAGTTTCCATGCTCATTGACACTTCTTTGCAAAAAGATGACTTTTGTTGACTTTTCTTACCCAAGCTTTGATCCATATCTTCCAAATGAAGCATTTCTTGCCCAAGCTTGTGAGACATGAAGTTGTAGAGAATTTAATTCTCTTCAAAATGATCTTTGGCGGAGAAATTTCTGATGAAGTATGTGAAAGTTATGCTTGGTCAAAGTTCTGTTGACTTTTGTCTAGAGAAGCCCTAATTTGGAAACTTTGACTTTTGATCAGATCTTGACTTTTCTTGATGAATCATGATCAACTCTTGATCAAATGATGAATATGACTTCAAAATCTTGATGTTGACCAAAAATTATGTAGTTTGATTGTATGTTAACCATTGACTTTTTGTCCAATACAACTGATTTTCAACCATCTGAGCAATTGGATGAGCAAATTTGACTTGTGAGACTTGAAAATTGTCATAGTGATCCCTTGGAACATAGGATGAGGTATCATGACCACTTGAAGCATTGGAAGTCCATCTTGACTTGAGAATATCAAAACCCTAGCTTGGATTGATTGCTTAGGAGAGGGTTTGTCTGGTCAACCCTTATGAAATCCTTGAGAATTGAGATGTGAATTATCTTGAGAAGTGAGAGGGCAAATTTTGGGGTATAACACTTTGGAACATAGACTTTCTTCCCGTCATATGTCGTGAGCATCCAGAGTCTAGGTACCATGATTGGTGTTTCAACTTCGATGTTAAGGACATCTACAACATATATGATTTTCTCCTTTGGTACCCATATCTTTTTGGGTCCTTTTTGGTTAGAGTTCCTAAAGTTTTGTTTGAACTTTGGTTTAGCATGAAACTTTTCAGAATAAGATGTGTATTTTATATCATGTGTGTGACCATAACTAAATTGTTTGTGCAGTGATTTATATTTGATAACCATTTCAACAACAGGTTTAGTTTGATATGTTTCTTTCCCTCTAGGAGTTTCATATCCAATTCCTCTCTTGTTGTTTCCACTAACACCATAAATCATTGAAGCCATTTTTCTTCTATCTATGCTTTTAGCAAGAAATTTTTGAAACCTATAGTCATATTCTTTAAGAATATCTTTTGAACTTGAAGTAGTATCTGAACTAGAAATTTTTTGAGCTTTTTGAAAATCCTCTTTGAGTTTAACATTATTTTCTTTAAGTTCAGAATTTTCTACTTTAAGTTGCTCAATTTTAGATATAAGACTCGGTTTGAGTTTCTTGTATTTGATTTTGAGTTGACTGTGGTTTTCCAGAAGTTCTGATAAACTGTCTACAAGTTCAGCTCTAGTAAATTCAAAAAATACCTCTTCTATTTCAGATTTAGAGGCAAAGTCATTTGTTGTGGTGGCCATAAAAGCTAAGTTGGCGTGCTCATCCTCTGAGTCAGATTCAGCTTTAGAAGATTTTGAATCATCCCAGGTGGCCATCATACCTTTCTTTCTTCCAAAAATTTTCTTTAGCTTTTCTCTTTACAGCTTAGGACAATCACTTCTTAAGTGTCCTGGTTCTTTACATTCATAGAAAATGATGTCTCTTTTGCTGAACTTCTTGTGTCCAGAAGATTCTCCTATATCTTTTGATCTCCTGTAGTTTCTGAACTTCTTTTGCCTATGCTTCCACATTTGGTTTATCCTTCTGGAAAGCAGAGATAACTCATCTTCTTCTGACTCTGAATCTTCAGAGCTTCCTTCTTCATCCTGAAAAGCATTAGTTTCAAAAATTTTAGTAGTTTTCAGAGCAACAGACTTACCTTTCTTCTGGGGCTCATATTCATCAACCTTTATCTCATGACTTCTCAGCACGCTGATAAGTTCTTCTAGGGATATATTATTCAAATCCTTTGAAACTTTGAATGTTGTGACCATTTGTGCCCATCTTCTGGGTAAACTTCTGATGATCTTCTTTACATGGTCTGCGTTTGTATATCCTTTGTTTAGAACCCTCATGCCAGCTATTAGAGTTTGGAATCTTAAGAACATTGCTTCAATGGTCTCATTTTTTTTCCATCATCAAGGCTTCGTACTTCTGAATGAGAGCCAGAGCTTTAGTTTCTTTGACTTGAGCATTTCCTTCATGTGACATTTTGAGAGACTCAAAAATGTCATGTGTTGTATCTCTATTGGTGATCTTTTCGTACTCTATTTTTGAAATGGCATTTAGCAGGATATTTCTTGCTTTATGGTGATTTTTGAAATCTGCTTTTTGTTGCTTGTCCATTGCCTTTCTATCAATCATGTTTCCTTTTTTGTCTACTGGATGTTTATAACCATCTAAGATCATATCCCATAGATCAGGGTCATAGCCTAGAATGAAACTTTATAATCTATAATTCCAGTATTCAAAATCTTCTCCATCAAAGACTGGAGGTTTTGTGTTGTTGTTATTATGATCAGTTGCCATAGTGTTTTCCTTCTAGATCTTTTTCTGACACGGTTAAGTGTTTGCACCCAGAACCAGGAGCTCTGATGCCAATTTAAGGCTTAGAAAACACTTAGAAGGGGGGGTTGAATAAGTTTTTCCCTTTTAAATTTTTCTTTTAATCAACAACAATCTAAACACACAATGATTTTTATCCTGGTTCATTTGAAACTCAAACTACTCCAGTCCACCCGTCAAGGTGATTTCTCCTCTCTCAACGATGACTTAATCCACTATAATCAATCTGATTATAATTGCACAACCAAATGTTGTGACTAGCAACAACGCACAAGCCAACTGCAAGTGACTAACCCTCTAAAACCCTCTAGTCCTAGCTCTCTTGAGAAATCTGACCCAACTGGTCTCTCAAGGAACAATTATAGAAATGAACTTCTAACAAGGTGTATAACGTTGCTTCTAAAAAGCTTTATCACAAACATGATTTTTACACAAGAGTTTAAGCTCAATACAGAAAAATAAACTTAACAAAAATAGTATTTGATTTTTGGTAAGGTAAGTTTACTTTTTAGAATTGTTTATGAATAATTGTTATTCATCTTTGTACGTTTGCTCTTTATATAGCTTCTAGTAAATTATTCCGTTGCATTCCATTGCGTGTCTTGGATGATGAGAAACATAATAAATGTTGCTTGTCTGCATGTGCTTTGTTTTCTCAATGAGCCTCGAAAGTTGATCCACTCAAGTACTTAAGTCGTGTTAACTTTAATTAGTAACGGTACTGTAGCAGACTTTGTATTAGAAGATGACGTATTGATAAATCATGATCTTCTGCAAGCCTTGTTCAAAGTATCTTTTAACAGAGGTTTCCTTGGTGCTTCTATCAGAGGTTGCATTAGCATGCTTCCTTCAGAAGTTGCTTTTAGTGTGCGTGTTTAGAAGTTTCATTCATCATTTAGAAATTCTATTACTTGTTTACTCAACATAATTTGATATTTCTTTATTATAGAATTCTTGAGTCAGAACATCATCTGAAATGAGAACAATACACATCAGAGTATCATATTTATTATACAAAATTTATTTCACTTGTTATCATCGAAACTCTAAGATATGATTAGAACCGAACTCTAAATATCCTCTTGATATCCTTGAGCCAACTCTGAGCTTTATCCGTATCGTTCTTACCCTCGAACATAGGCGGATGGTTCCTCTGAAATGTTTCTATAACAAGTCCCCTTATTACCACAAGCTAGAGGCTGATGTTGCATCACCTGAGCCATCGCTTGCAAGGCAACAACAATCGCAACATCGTCCCGTCCAGCTACCGTCATTTTGTTTCATAACACACATCACATAATAATTAGAAAAGATACATTAACAGCATTCCACTGTCACTCTAAGGACTCGACATCTGGTCGGACAGACTGACCTACTCTAATACCAATTGTAACACCTCATTTCCCAATACTAATAAATATAGTAAAAATACACTGCAATTATTAGAGTGATCAACAAAATGGGATGTCACATGATATTCCAAATCCTCATAAAGTTTCAAAATACTTTATTTCCGTCATTAATTCAAAATAATTATTCAGCAGCAGAAAACAACTTAATTCAGTTTCATGGCATTCTAGCCTCAACAATAATAAAACTCCACAAATACGTGGTCCAACATAATCCATAAATTAAAGGACATAACAATAAAACGATTAAAAGAACATAAACAAGTTCCCAATTCCCGTGTTACGTATCAGAGCGACTCCTAAGACTCGGTCAGGTAACACTCTCTCCAAGCACTACTCTTGTACCTGGTTATCTGTACTTCCGAAGAAGCACATACACAACAACACAAAAAGGGTGAGAACTTCATACAATAATTATATGGTGAAAGATACATGCTAAGGAGTAGTTAACTCACACAACAAAATCACAACACATCATAATACATCACCACACATTAATCACCCTTATTTCTCATCAACAACTTCACATTATGCAACATCATGAATTCTAATGCAATATAATGCATGTGGTACCATCAAGGCATAAGCCTTCGTCACAAAGCCATTTAGGCATTCTAGAGCATTAAGCCCTTGTCACCATACATAGCATTAAGCCCTCGTTACCAAATGCAATACCATATGATCGTGCAACAACATAATTATCTAACACACAATGCACAAACTTTCGTCACTATGCCAATTTTAGGCAAATCACATCATCATCACATTCATCGACGCCATAAACATCATAACCAAACAACTATTATTAACAACACATCAATTAGATTCCGATAAGAGTAATCCAACCTATTCTTATTCTAGGCCTTAACTTTGGGACTATATTCCTCTATTTCCTATTTCAATACAAGGTTCTTAGTAATGGTTACCTACTGTTTTAAACGGTACACCAATCGGATCCCTAAAACTAAAGTTACGATCATTATACGAAAATCCAAAATAACTCTGTGTCTGGCCTCCTTCACCCGACGGAACCCTTGTGTCGCCCGACGACGCTACTCTCGCGTCACCACTTGCCCAGCGACCATGTGGCGAGACCCTTCATGCATCGCCCGACGATCCTGCGCGATCAAGTACTTCCTGTTGCGATTTTTGCACTATACCAGTCCAATTTTCTACGATTTGCTTCATATTATAGGTCTTAAAACATCGTCTAAACACATAATTTCAATACTTATCATTGGATTATACTACACTACTTATTATGCATCAATTACCGGTCACAATTTATCACTAAAGCCTTAATCATTAGTCTCCATTACCTAATTCTTAGTTTGGGGTTTTCACACAATTTTACCCCTTAGACCTCTAATATGGTTATTCCCATCATATCCTCACTAATGTCATACAACATTATTATACTGCCCTTATCTATTCAGTTAATTACAACTAATATTATAAACATTATTGTCTATAATAATAATAAAAACAGCAATAAAATAACAATAATAATAATGCTAATATTATTAATATTCTCACAACATTTCAACTTCTAATTTCTACTATTTGCATCCTAACACATTCTTAAGACTCTTGAATTCAAATAAACGCATCGCATTATTGAATAAAATAATCTAAATTGAATCGGGGCGTTACAAGTGCGTTCTCCCACTTATATATGCTCAAATCTCCACATTCATATCGAATGTGAGACTATTTCTTCGTTTGCTCACACTTACATTATTATTCTAATACTTGGAAGCATCTTTGTAAACACAACTTTTATATATCAACTTTTGAGTTGTTCCTTGAGAGACTATTAATTAGTCAGAATTTTTTAAAAAAACATTAAGGAGTATAGTCTTTCTAATTATAATTAACTTGATTATAATGGATTAAATCCTTATTGGTAAGACGAAATCACTTAACATTTCTCTTTATTTTATTAGATAATCTTCAGGTTAATATTTAACCATATATCAGTTGAGATATACTACAATTATTGTTGAGGTGCATTATGTTTTCTTGTTAGTAATGTGATTGATCTTTGTTTTTTGTCGGAGTATAAGATTGTCATCAAAGAAGAAGTCATTTATGTGGGTGCATGTTTTAGAAATACACCGGAACCTAACATATAAGTAGACTAAATGTGTAAATGTAATATGAATAACGTTTTGAGTTTTCTTTTTCAAACTTAAACAAATTTATAAATTTATATTATTTATTAATAAACAATAAATGGATGAAATATGATATATTATGTGGAAAAAAATTTTAAAAAAAGATTGATTATAAAAAAGATAAAAAAATGATATTTAAAAAAATTTGATGGGGGTATATTTTCCAAATAAAAAAGACTTAAAGAGAAGCTTCCATCTTATATAATTATTTATTTATTTTTAAATTATGAGATATTTTTTAGTTTGACTCAATTAATAAATTCCATTCGTTCAAAACAAGAAGATTTTCAGTCAAGATTCAAACTACAAGAAAAAATCAAAGTTATGCAATTTCCACAAGTGGAATATGTACTTTTTTTTATAATTAAATAACTAAATAAATTAATACTACCTACGTCTCATGATAAATATTTCATTTACATTTTTTTTTATTTTAAAATAATTATTCATTTACAATTTCAATATATCAATTATTATTAAAAATATTCTAATAAATTACATTAACTTTTTCATTAAATTCAATACATTTAATCTTTTTTTAAAAATCGCAAATTATTAAAATAAAATACTTATTAATTATTATTATTGATTAATAATTAGAACATGGCAAGTGGCGTGGCAAGTTGTGTTGTGAATAAGTTACGACATGCTGACGTGGTAGCGCGTGTATGAACAAAAATGAAGTGCGCGTGGGAATAAAGGTATAGGTGTGAGGTAGTTGTCAGTAGTATCGTAATGCCGTACGTCCGTACAAAGGACACGCGACCGACCCAGTTGGTTGTTTTAATGAGTCACGGCAAAAACAGCATCCACACTTTCTGACAAGGATTTCCATGAATTTGTTCATGACCCCACTAATTATTTTTCTCAATCTTTCCATCAACATGTTACTGTTGTTACTGTTACGGATTTATTTACAAGTACATTCATCAAGTTGCAAATGGGATTATTGTAGGGACTCTAATTGAAGTTTTATTTATTTTACGAATACAATATTTATTTAATTTTAGTCAAATATAATACTTTCTCCGTCTTTAATTATAAAAAAAAAAATTATTTTTTAAATTTATTGAATAATTAATATATCTAATTTATATATAAATCAAATATATTAATTATTTTGTATGTAAAAAATAAATTTCTTTTATAATTTAGAACAAAGAGAGTATTAATTTGAGACACAAATTTTATTTTTAAATATTAAATTTTTTCTTTCTTCATCTTATGATTTATTTATATAATTATTTAATATAATTTAATTTATATATAATTATTTATTTTATAATTAAACAAATTATTTTAAATTTATATTTATATTTAAATATATTTCGCATAATATTAAATAAATTTATATCTATGGGAGCTTTACCATAGTTTATTCAAATAAATCAAAATAGTTTATTCACACAAAAAGTAAAAACTATAACAAAAATAAAATTAAGAGTTTTCAAAGAAATTAAAATAGAAAACTAATGAGTTTAAAATTATAAAAGTTTATCATTTAACCATTCATGATATTTCAAATTTTTATTATTGACTAATACCAAATTTAGTTAAGTAATGTGAACCACTTAATTTTGATCTAATATTTTAAATGTATTGATTGTAACTATTTTAGGAGAGAGAAATAAATGTGTTAGGGTTTGTTTAGTTCAATTTAAGGGAGGGTGTTATACTCTAAAATTTACTCTCCTTATTTTAGTGTTTCTGATTTATAATTGTGTTATCATAAACATACATGTATACACATGCATAACATCCATCACATGGTTCCCAGATTCTAAATACCTCAAATGGTGGAAGAAACTGTGCGTTTCGGCTATCTCAGATCATTTTGAACCAAAAATCAATATTTCTCGGTTCGTATGGCTATCGCAAGATTTTCTGGTTAGAAAGTTATTTTGGTTTAGTTCCATAAGCATTGGGATCATATCAATTTATTCTCCAATTTATCTGTTTAGATCAGAGGTAGTTTCGCCAAGAAAAAGAATTTATTTGCTTATTTCTCAAAAAAGTGAATTTTGAGTTTTTTGTGCGTTTTAGGCGCTCCGGAAGGCATATATCTCCGCTCGTTGGATATTTTATGATATTTTTTGACGGACAAGTCCCTTTCATTATTATTTACAACTTTTTTTCACGAGCCCGAAGCAAATTATGTGAAGAAGGTCCCCAAAGAATTTGATTTCTCAAGTGGATTAAACTGAATTTTAGTGTTGTACCGAGCGCTAAGTGCACTAAAACCTTCGTAATTCCTAGCTGGAAAATTGAAACTGAGCGAGGTCGGTGTCTAAAATTCTGTATCGAAGTCTTCTCCGACTTTCATTTGAAACTCCAGAGCTAATTCCTTATCATTTAAGAGCAGTTTTTTATTCTTCGGAGTTGTTTTCGAACTGAACCGAGCAATTTTCATCTGATACACGAAGTTTGAAAAATCATATCTCGCTCGATTTTTATTGAAACAAGGTGGGACCAGTTCAAAATTTCACAAACTTTGTTGGCTTCATTTCTCTCAGAGATACTCAAGTTCGAATTTTGATCAGAAGACCCTCGTTCGAGGCAATTTCTCCCAAGTGCGCAAATAAAATTCTGCTATGTCAAACGCCTTAAAATTGTGTTGAAACTTCAAAAATTCGTATCGCCTGGTCCGTTCACCCGATCGAGTCGAAATTTTGACTCACGCAAGCAAAATCGCATTTCGAACATTTTTTTCGTTTGCATTCCGACTTCAAATTCCGCACGGATTTGGCTGTTTTGGACTATTTACGAAAATTATTTGGATAATCGCGATTTGGGATTAATTGTGGATCTAAGGCACTCTAAGGCCCAAAATTTCACACTATAAATAAATTTTTTCTTCACAATTCAAGGACACACAATCATTTGCAAGATTTCATCGCAAACACATTCTTCTACTCTCTCTCAACTCTCAAGGATCAAAACAAGCTTTTTTTCCCCTCAAATTCTCTCAAGAGCATTGAAGAACATTGAAGGTGTCGAAGTGAAGTTTTCCTCTTCCTCTCTCAATACTCACGCCTCTCTCTCTCTCTCTCTCTTATTATCTCCTCTCCGATCTTCGATTTGACATCGACGATCTCCTCTTCGTTTCGACAGTAAGAATTCTTGATTTAAGCACTTTTGCATAATTGATTCTTGAAATAAGCACTTTTCTAGAATTGAAAATTAATTAAGTTTTTTATTGAGGAATTGAATGTAGATCATGGATTAGGTTGAGAAATCTTGTTTTAACGCAATCATCATGATGAAATCCGAAATTAGATGAAATAAGCACTTATTTGATTCATTGATTTTCTTAAGAAAAATGCTTTTTCAAGCTATTGAATGTTGATGCTATTGATTTGTTGATTCGAAACATTGAATTGCATGTGATTAGCCTTATGATTGAACCTTGATCCATGTGCCTAATACATGCACAAATTGATGCATTCTAGGTGTTTGTGCTAATGTTTGAGTTAGAAATTGCATGTTCATGCATTGAATAATTCTCACATTGATTAATTGGATTGGTTGCTTATGCTAATGGTTTAATTTGTGAATTCGAAAAAACATGTCGAGATGTGAAATTGAATGCATATCCCTTGAGTCAATTCGCATGCATGCTAGGTGTTTATGCTAACGGTTAAATTAAAGGCAACATGTTCATACATTGATTTTCATTGGCATTGAATTGAGTCTTACATGTTTGTAGCTTGACTTTCAAACTTGAAATGTGTTGTTGTGCATTCTTCACATGCTCATGAATCATCTTGCGTTTCAATTGATTTGATGTCTTATTATGCATTCTTCACATGCTCATGAATCATCTTGCATTTCAATTGATTTGATGCTTTGTTATGCACTCTTCACATGTTCATGAATTATTTTGCATTTCAATTGATTTGATGCCTTGTTATGCACTCTTCACATGCTCACTAATCCTCTTGTATTTTGATTTGATTTAATGTTTTGCTATGCATTTTTCACATGTTCATGAATCACTTTGCATATTAACAATTAATTTTAAGTTTTGTTGTGCATTCTTACCATTTTCATGGTATGATTCACATGTTTTGGATTGAATATATGCATTTCTCATGCTTTCATTCCCATGAATTTCCTTACATATAATTGCTTTTGAGTTTTAGTGCTTTCGATAAGCACTTTTCTTGGTTATTTGACTGTCCAAATTGTTTTTTTGGCATGAAAACATCATGAAAAGAAGATTTGGTTCGCAGTAGAAAATTTTGAAGTTGCAGGCCGCGCTTAGCGCCATAAGGGACCCGCTAAGCGCGAAACTCCTTGACTTTTGGGGTTTCGTGACTTAGAAACCGGGCTTAGCGCGGTATACCAGGCTTAGCGTAGTCTAGAACCACAAATATTATTTCTTTTAATCATTCGACTTGAAACCTCATATGCTTCTACTTCATGGAGTATTGTATGAGAGGTATTTCGCACAGGTGCTTGTGTTAAGGAGGCGTATGACGCGTATCTCTTGTTTGCACGCATGTTGCACATACTATTTGTGTTTACTCAAATTGACACCTTCTTGCAGGTTATCCGATTGTTTGAATGTGTACGTGTAACGCCCCGAATTTAATTAATTAGTTAATTAAATTATTAAAAGATTTAATTATTGGAATTAGACGAAGTTTGAGAATTAATCGGAGCAATTGGATTTGTCGGAATTATTTAAGAGACATATTTGGATTATTAAGTTTAAGCCAAATTATTTGGTTGGTGTAATTGGAGGATTAATATTAAGAATAATATTATTTATTTATTGGACTAGTTTATTTAAGTGAAATAATCGATTTAATCGGAGAATTATTATTATTATTATGAGTAGAAACTAATTAATTAAAGTATTTAGTGAGTTTTATTATAATGTGAGGAATAAAATGGGAAGTATTAATTAATTAGCCAAATAGAATATATGATAAAATAAATGATAGAATATATGGTAGAATAAATATTGAATTATTAAAAGAGTAGAATAAATTAATTAATTATAATAAAGTAGGATATAAAGGAGTATTTAAAGGAAGAAAATAATAGGAATAGGGTTTGTACATGAGAAAAGAAACCAAATTGAAGAAGGAGGAGGCACAAAGGCTAGGAGAGAATTCAAGGAGTGCACAATCGGAACCGGAAAATAGGAATTCGATCGGAGTTATAACCACCGTCTAATTTAAGGTAAGGGTGGGGTTCTAATTTTCTAATGGGTTGTATGATGAGTAGTATGTGAGAATTAGGATAATGAGAATTTACCATGCATTCGTAGTTGTTACATTTATGAAATTGTTTGATTTTACGTGTTGAATTTATGTTTGAATTGCATGTCAAATTCTTTGTTGTGAATGGAAATTATGGTAGTTAATGAATCGGTACAAGTATAAAATTATTCAAAAAAATATTATAAAAAATTACAAAATTATAGGAAGAAGCGGTATCGAGCAGGACACCTAGATAAGAGAGTGTCGAGCGACACACAATGGAAAGGACATGTCGATCGACATGTGTAGCTAGAAATACGGTGTCTAGCGGAACACATTGAGTTGAGGCATACTTTTATTTTGCCTTGCCACTTGTTTCTTCACTTCTGTATAATTAGTACTATTTTATTTACTAAACTACTTGTATGTTTATAAATTACACCACATAGTAATAGATTAATATGCATATCTTCTTTCTAATCTGTAACATCATGCCTCCTGTAGCGTTAATATATACTATTCTTTAATATAAGTTACATAGTGACACACTTGCATTTTAGGATCTTATATAAAAAGAAAACCATCTTGTAGCGTGATTTGGAGTTGGAAACTATATACCTACAATTTCATTAGTTTTGATATATTTATATTTAGTTATAATAATAATTATAACAATAATAAAAATAAGATAGTATTATTAATAAATTAATTTTAAGAAATTTGAATTAGGGATAATTATTTTGGGTTAATTAACTAATTTAAGTTAATTTTAATTTTGTTAAAATTGTCAATAAAGTTGTTAGAGTTGTCAATAGAGTTGAGAGAGTTTTTCAATAAAATTGTCAGATTTGTTTTGAGTTATTAAGAGTCATACTTTAATTGTATTGAGTAATTCATACATGTTTAGGAGTTATCGACTTTGTTTTGAATTATTTAAAATTAAATCTAATAAAATTTGAGGTAAAGGTATTTGACCCTTTAGAGTTGTTTTATTATTACTTGAGTCAGACCATTAACCAATTATTTTCATAAATATTATTTTACATACAAGAGTTGTCGGTAGAGCAATTTTGAGCACCTTAGAGTTATTTTAGAATTGCAGGGATCGTGGTAGAGTGATGTATAATTTATTGAGAATTATGTCAAGTTACAATTATATATTATTATGTCATTTTTATGAGTTAAGAGTATAGAATAAGTTATATATTTACGGTGATAAATTGTGTCGTGTTGTTTTGTTGAATTGTTGTTGTTGTATGATGGTATTGATGTTGTTAATAGATTGCGAAGTTATAAATTATGTAGTAATTATTGTTGCTTGTTGGTATTGATGTTGTTAATAGATTACGAAGTTATAAATTATGTAGTAATTATTGTTGTTTGTTGGTATTGATGTTGTTAATAGATTGCGAAGTTGTAAATGGTGTAGTAATTATTATTGTTTCTGGTATTGATGTTGTTAATAAATTGTGAAGTTGTAGATTGTGATGAAATTGGTTGTTGTTTGCTCGTATTAATTTTATTGATAAACTATTATTGTTGTTGATACATTTATCGATTGTAGGTCGTATGACCAACATTGATAAGTTGATTTGCGATTGATGAAGTTGTAGGCTTATGGCCAATGTTGATTAAGTTGAATCGTCGATTTATTGACATGTTTGAGTTGTAGGTCGAATGACCGATGTTGATCTAAGTTGCGCCATTGATGCATATTTTAAGTTGTTGTTGTATGATGTTGTTGTTGTCGCATTGTTGTGTATTTGTTGTTTAAGTTGAGGTCTCATGGCATACATTGCATTATTAAGTTGGCTGGATTGACAATTTTGATGTTGGAGCTATGCTCCCACGTTAACTGGATTGGCACAAGTTGAAAGTTGAAGGCTCATGCCTTGTTAATGCCTCGATAAATTGGCATGATTTTAAGTTGGGAGTTACGCTCAAATGGTACCACATGCATTTGCATAGTTGAGTCACATATTGAGTCATGAAGTTAAAGTTGTTGTTATTATTCGTTGTTTAGTGATTGTCGTTGTGTTGTTGTTGATATAAGTTGTTGTTGCTATAAGTTGTTGTTGTTATAAGTTGGCGTTGTTATTAAGTTGTTGTTATTAAGTTGTGTTGAGTTAAGTTATTACGTTGTGAATATGTTGTGATAAATATTGTTGTGTGGAAAAATTGTTGTCATATATTACGTTGATGATTATGTTGTGATTGTTGGTTGTGAGAATAAGTTGCGAAGTGGTGATTTACGTTATCTAAATTCTATCATATATTATTTATCATACAATTTATTAGATTGTTAGATATCTCACCCCTTCATTTGTTTCGCCGTTGCCTTTATACTGGTAACGTGTAGGTATTCAAGAATGGAAGAATTAGTTATTGTTGGTTCAAGTCGGTGTCTTTGTTTTGATACGTAACACTCGGGGGGACGTTTGGTCTATGTTGTTTATATTGTTGACTCTTGTTGTTGTTATTAGTATAATTTGTTGAATCATAAGTGATGTTGTGAAATAAAAAGTTGTTAAGTATGTTGAAAGTTGAATAACATGTTTCAAGTTGTTATTAGTATAATATATTCAGTTGTATAACTATGAATTCCGCTGTGTAGTAATAAAAAAGTATTTTGTTTGAAAGTTATTGCAAGTTGTTATGAGATTCTCCGAATTAAAAAGTGTTATGTATCTTATCTGTTTGTGTTGTTAATGTTGAAATGTGGCATCCCGTGTTTTGTTGAAAATTTTAATTACTCTGATTTTCGATATATTTTCTGGGTAGAATTTGGGGTGTTCTGATGCGACCTCTCGCTTGTGAACATACGTGTACATTCTATTGTCTGCTTGTTTGGTTTTACTCCATTCTTGCAGGTGCTTTTGTTTGAATGCGTACGAACACGCATTCTATCGCTTGTGCACATGCGCGCACATTCTATTGTATGGTTATTGTGGGTTTCCTATTGCAGGTTATCCGATCTTGGAATGCGTACGAACGTGCATTCTAATCTTTGGTTGCGTACGAATGCGTATCCTATTGTCTGCTTGTTTGTTTTTACTCCATTCTTGCCGGTACTTTTGATTGGAATGTGTACGAACGCACATTCTAATATTTGTTTATGTACGAATGCGCATCCTATTGTCTGCTTGTTTGGTTTTACTCTATTCTTGCAGGTACTTTTGATTGGAATGTGTATGAGCGCACATTCTAATCTTTGTTTGCGTACGAATGTGCATCCCATTGTCTGCTTGTTTGGTTTTACTCATTTCTTGCAGGTATATGTGTATTAAATGTGTACGAACGCATAATTTGATACTTATTTTGTGTACGAACGCACAATACTTTGTCTGCATTGTCTGGATCATTATCTTTTGCAGGTTTACAGTTTTAGATGCGTACGAACGCGTACTCCGCATATGCTTTGATGCCTCAGCGCATTTCTCACTGGTTTACTCTTATTTATTGGCTACAGTACTTGAAGTTTTCTGGAGTATTTCTTAGCTTGCAGTGCTCTACGGATTTGTTATCCGTTTGGTGTTTTCTACACCATTTTATTACATTCTCTTACAACTTTCCTAGATATCATGAGAAGTAGGGTTTTACAGCTTTCTTCTACCATGAGAAGTAGGAATAGAGATGCATGATGGGGCTTCCGTAGTTGGAGCATGTTCAGGAACCCCTCTAGTTTATTTAAATACTCGTTTAGGGCGATTCTGTGTGCTACATGTCTCTGGTTTGTTTAAAATCCTCTTTCGTGCATAGGGAGGTAATTCTCAGTAAGTGTTTACATTTTGTGCTTGCATAGGTCATGAGTGGTTAGGAAACCCAGAGTGGCACCACCAAGCAAAGTCCTGCTTTGATACTTAATGGGTGTGAGGGGTGCTAATACCTTCCCCTTGCATAACCGACACCCGAATCCATTCTTTTGGTCTCGTAGACCGTCTTATCCTTCTTCGCGGGTTTTATCTATATTTTCCCGTTCTTATGGAACATACAAAATTAGGTGGCGACTTCATTGTTTTAAAATAATCGATTTTGAAAAAAACTAGTTATTACATATAGCAAATAGCAAAATACTTCGGAAAACTTTGTGAACTGCTGACAAGCAATAAAGAGATGCGGTGAGTAATGCATAGAAGCATCAATAAGCATGATCGAAATGTGTGTCGTACGCATCCGAAGTTCAATATAAAACTTGCATGGGATAATCATCCATATAATACAAACAAAGGGAGCATGCATATCGTATACATGTTCAAGATCGGGATATGTGTCGTACACATCCGAAGATCAATATAAAACCTGCAAGGGATAACCATCCACACAATATAGAAAAAGGGTGCACACACATGTGTGCAAGATCGGGATATGTAGCAGACATATCCAAATCAATCAAAGAAACATGCAAAAGGTAAACACCAAGCTTATGGCCTATGGCTTATGCTCCATAGGCCATAAGCATGTGAGAATTCATGTCAAATTAACAAAAAAACGACATTTTTAGTCCCAGACCGCACTAAGCCCGGTTTCCTGACCTGCAAACCCAAAGTTACATAATGTTTGGCGCTAAGCCTACCCCTGTTCGTGCTAAGCGCAGTCTGCAAAATGAAGAATTTTCTGCAATGAACCTTGGTCTTCTTTCCATGATATTCTTATACCAAAAGTCATTCCAAACAGTCAAATAACAAAGAAAAGTGCTTATCGAAAGCACAAAGCTCAAAAGCAATTATTTACAACCAAATGCACAAGAACGAACATGCATAACAATGCACCAAATCAATTATCCACACATGAAAATCAACTTGTGAACATGTGAGAAAATGCATAACAATGCACCAATTCAATTATCAACACATGCAAATCAAGTCATGGGTACATGCATAACAATGCACCAATTCAATTATCAACACATGCAAATCAAGTCATGGGTACATGCATTAAATCCCCTCGACATGTTTTCAAGTTTATCAAATCAAGCAATTAGCATATGGAATCGACTCAATTTATCAATTGTGAGAATTAATCAATGCATGAACATGCCATTCCTAATTCAAACATTAGCACAAACACCTAAAGTGCTTGCAAATAGACTCATGAATGTGCATTCAATTTCACACCTCGACACATTCCGAGTTCAAGAATCAAGCCACTAGCATGTGAAATTAATTCAATTAATTAATGTAAGAATTATTCAATGCATGAACATGCAATTTCTAAGTCAAAGATTAGCACAAACACCTAGCATGGATCAATTTACACATAGATTTGGTACATGGATAAAGGTTCAAACTTAATGATAATAACATGCAATTCAAGGTTTCATATCAACAAATCAATTGTATCAATAATTAATCACTTGAATAAGCACTTTTCTCATGAAAATCAATTAATCAATAAGTGCTTTTAATCATCCAATTCCGGATTTCATCATGATGATCACATCAAATCAAAATTTCTCAACCTAATCCATGATATCTATTCAATTCCTCAATCAAAACCTTGACCAATTTTCAACTCTAGAAAAATACTTATTGTCGCACCCCAAAATTTACCCTACCATCATCCAATTTCACCCTCATTTGGCTCGTATGTGTTTGTTCATGTTTTAAGCTATCTGGGTCCATCTCATAGGATAATCAATCTAGAAGTTTGGTTTGTGGTTCAGATTTGATCACATGTTTTTACAAGGGTTTTGGTGCTCGCTCCTTCGGAAAGGGAATTTGAAATAAATCATTGAATTAGGGTTTGAACTCATTATCGTTATGGATTTCTTTCTCGTCAAGTTACAATGTTTTTATGCACTGTAATTCTTGAGAATCAAGTGATTGTTTTTCTTTTAACTAATTTAATTAATTAATTTAGGTTAGTATTCACTAATAATTTTTTTTCTTAATTAATTAAAATCAACTAGAACTAGGTTGTTTTCACATAAATTCTGATTTTCAAAAACACAAAAATACTAGGACTAGTCTTTTCTTCTGCTATTTATTTTTCCTTGCATTTTCTTTAAATTCTAGCAAGGATGTATAGGTTGCTAGTTTTTTTATCATGTAAGATAAAGAAATCAACATAGATCACTATTCATAAGATAAATATATGAAAACAATACACTCTTCTCACACATGCACCCCCTAGGGTATTCTCTCTCGTTGCCTTATAAATGGCCAGGTCCCTCGAACGTAAGGATATCTTAGCACGGTTGCCTATGAAATATCATCATAGTCCCTTCGACTTAAAAGATCATAGTCCCTTAATGTTGCCTAACGAATACATGATCTAGTCCCTCGGTTGTTGCCTACGAAAAGTGATGACTGTCCCTACAAATGTGCTAGGATATTCCTACAAGTTACCTTCTATGACCATCCGATGTCCCTTCGAATGTCCCTTTACATCCAACGAATAAGGTTACCTATCAACTAATGGTATGGATAGCCTTATTCTAAAGGAAAGCAAAATAACACGGAAACGACCGTTCTGAGTGGTTAATAAGTCTCTTTTGCTTGCTCAATTAAAATACTCTTTACACCTTACTCTTTTCAAAACACTTTGTATACATTCCAGCGTGGATTGTTGCAAAGTCCTTTTCCAAAACAAAACATTTCCAAACACTTCATATACATTCCAGCGTGGATCATTACGAAGTCAAAGCGAAATGCCTTTTCAAAAATCTTTTCAAACACACACACACAAAAACAATTAAAGTGAGCTAAAGCAATTAAGAGCCCATAGATAACTACGGATGAAAAGGGGTGCTAACACCTTCCCTTTTCATAACAAACTCCCCTACTCAGAATCTAACGAAGGTCTTTTCCTGTTCTTTTCGCCTTCCCTTAATTGGATAAAAGAAAAGTCGGTGGCGACTCTTGCTATCCGCAACATTTGCGATAAAATGCAAAACAAACAAGTCAGTTCTCCCACCGTGTTACAGAACTGGCGACTCTGCTGGGGAAAATAAAGAGAGTTTACCTTAGGGTCTTTAGATAATTCAAAATTGTTTGACTTGTATGCTTTACTTTTAAGGGTTGCTTGGGTATTATACTTGTGGGGGATACTACACCTGGATCCAGGTTTCCTTAGGTAAGTAAAAATAAGTCGTCACGACTGTTAGGCGTATACCGAAACCGTCAACATGATGGCTATGTTAGTGCGACACTTTGGATGTACCGATGCTCCTCATGTTTAGTTGAGGAAAGTATTTGGCATCTGTATGGTGTCATCAACACTAACTTAACTTTTAGAACCCTAATTGACCCATCTTGGCCATTAGAAGGTAGTGAGATGGCCGGCTTCGGTGCAGACTGAGGTTGGTTGATACTCAATGTTACGCTCATTAAGATTCGACTTTCGGGATGTTTCAGTCGACCACTTGGTAGTCGTATTGAAATAAAGCCTACGAGAAAGATCAATGAATGATATTCCTAGAACCCAGTTACTGTTATAGGACAGGTTGAACCCACTCAAACTTTGGTAGGGTAGACACCTATACCTCATGCAAGCCTAACCTAGGGCTATTGTGTGATTTGCTTGTGCTTGCTATTTGCTTAAACATGACATCATGAGATCATAACATCGCATCATCATATCATTTCTAACTATTTCAAGGACCTAAGAATTTATCTTTGCTCTATTTTGTAGGGAATTATGGCTTCCAGGAAGACTATCTGAATCAACTTCATGGGTATACCTTCTCAACTCAAAGAGTTGGTTTCAGAAATTCCTAATCATGCTCAGTTCATCAAAAGACATGGTTATCTGCTTGACTTGGTTATCTCTGGTTTTGTTGAAGATATGATGCACGTCGTATTCTAGTTCTTCGATCCGAAACATCAATTCTTTACATTCCCAGATTACTAGTTGGTTCCTACATTGGAAGAATTCTCTAGGCTACTTGGGATACCTATCCTTGATCAGGTACCATTCACCGGTTCAGAAAAAGTTCCGAAGTACAAAGACATTGCATTAGCGTTACATCTAAAGCGATCAGACATTGAAGCCAATTGGGAAACAAGAAGTGGAGTTAAGGGTTTACTTGCTAAGTTCCTGATAAAGAAAGCTCGAGAATTCATCAAAGCTATGAGTTTCCATGCATTCGAAGACGTTTTATCCTTGCTAATCTATGGCTTGGTGCTATTCCCTAATCCAGATCAGTTCATAGACGTGAACACCATCAAGATATTCCTCACTCGCAATCCTGTGCCTACCTTACTTGGGGATATTCTGCATTCTCTCCACACTCGTACCATCAAAAGACAAGGAACTCTCATGTGTTGCATACCGTTACTTTCCAGGTGGTTTATTTCGCACCTTCCTCAATCAGTAATGAAGAACGAGCAAAGGTTGAAGTGGTCTCAAAGGCTGATGTCACTTTCTCACTCAGATATCTGTTGGTGTCTTCTTTCTTAAAAGGACTTCACTTTTGTTGAGCGTTGTGGAGAATTCCCTAATGTACCACTCCTTGGCATAAGGGGAGGTATCACTTACAACCCTTCTCTAGCTCTACCTCAGGTTGGTTATGCTCAAAGAGATGGTCCTCATGATATGCTTCTCCAAGACATTGTGTTTGACTACAACAACGATCTTCAAAACTACCGTCGAAGATTTGCGCATGCTTGGGGCATGGTAAAGAAGACTGATACCAAGACTTTGGGACACAAAAATTCCATTCCTTGGGAACCTTACCTCAAATGGGTGCGAGCTCGAGCTCAAAACCTCATGATGCCATTTACACTTGTGCTACCAATGATTATGGAACCTGTTGCTATAGGTAACGAACCCTATACCATTCTCCATCCAAACATGCCTACTGATTTCGAAGACTTGAAGAGATCCTGGATTCAGCCTAAAGAAGAAAGGGATACGTTCGAAGCTCAGTGCTATGCAAGCGAGAAGAAAATATTAGAGTTGACAAAGCTACTTCACGAGTGTCATACCCCAAAATTTGCCCTCATGATTCTCAAGACATTCCATACATCCATGCTCAAGGATTCCTCAAGAGTTGATCAGATGAACACTCTCCTATACAATCAACCCAAACTAGGGTTTGGCATTCCTCAGATCCAGATGGACTTCTAACACCTCCAATGGTTTTCATGCTTCCTCATATGCTTCAAAGATTCTCCATGTCAAGTTTCAAGCTTCACAAGTCAAGTTTCCTCGAATGATTGCTCGGATGGTTGAAAATCGGTTATATTGGTCAAAAGTCAACTGTGGTCAACATACTGTCAAAATTTCGATTTTGGTCAACATCCTCATTTTGAAGTTACATTCATCATTTGATCAAGGGTTGATCATGATTCATCAAGAAAACTCAAGATTTGCTCAAAAGTCAAACTTTCTAAATTAGGGTTTCTAGGTGAAAAGTCAATGAACTTTGGTGATCATAACTTTCTCATACTTTCTCGAAATTTTTCCACCACCTCTTGTTTTGAAGGAAATTCAATTCTCTACAACTTCATGTCTCACAAGAATGTCCAAAAAATGCTTCATTTGAGAGGTATAGCCCAAAACATTACAGGTCCTTTTCAAAGTCAACAAAAGGTCAACTTTGTGTTTTGAAGATATATTGAGCATGGTAACTCCAATTGAAGTGAAACCAAAGACATTGGTTAGAGGACTCTTAGAGCTTTCCAAAAATTCCAAGAACTCTCAAAAATGTGGAAAATTGAGCAAGATACACTATTCGAAGTTGGGCGATTTTGAATGATTGCACAAAAGGACATATTGGTCAAATTGCAAAATTTTCCAAATGGGCCTATAATCTTTTGATCCAAACTTGTTCATGATGCTATTCTTGACCCATAAAAGCTTGGCATTGGTTATTTTCTATTTTTATGATTTATATTTGAATTTTATAACATTTAATTCAAAAATAAATTATATAAAATATGAAAATTAATTATTTTTTCCAAAAGGAATGATTTTATATCTTCCTAAATGTCCAAGAAAGCCCACAACAATTTCCAAATTCGTGCTAGCCTCTTACATGGGAAGAAAATCAATTTTTTTCAAATATTTGATTTGAATTTATTGGAAAATATTTGCACATTCAATTTCCAATCTTTTTCTTTGTTTTTTCTCTTCCAAAACTCTCTATAAATATCAAGCATTGTACACAGCACAAGAGGACGAAACCCTAGCTCCTACAACAACCCTTATTATTGCAAAATTTTTCAAGAAACTTGAGAAAATCGTGTTCTTATTTCCAGCCCCTTTCAGTCCAAACAGACCATTCCATTGTCTTCAGAAGGTAAGTTTGAGTAAGTGCACACCTTTGCCATGGATCAAACCCTCCAGAATCGTGATATATACATGCATCCATAATCAATTTTTTCTTGAATTTGCATTTTTATTATCTGCTTGTTTCAAATGTTTCTAATGGTTTTATTGTGTTCATGAGGATCCATATGAGTGATCTGGGCCATCGCTGCTGAGTTTGGACGTTAGAATTGTGAGATGCCATATCTAGGGCATTTCGAACTGTCAAGCTTCGAATCAATAGTTACAGGCCTTTTTAGTTGAAACTAAGACCACCATCAGGATCGCAGACCCCGATTTAGGGGGGGTAGCATTAACCATAGCCTTCGAATTCGCGTGTTTTGCAGGATAGGAAAATCGAGCCACCGGAGAAGACGACCGGAGCCCTAGCTCCGGCGTCGCTGACCCAGTTGACCGGCGAGGATGCAGGCGTGGCAAAAGGAAATAACGTGATTCGCTCATTTGAATTTCCCGGGGTCCACACGCGAGCTGACTGTGTTTTGAATATCTCCAGGACGCGTCATCATTTATGTGTTATTGTTTACAGCTTTTCAAACACCAAGTGTCACTTGGTCCAGTGGTTAAAGCGCATACTGTTGGTAGATGCTCTCATGTGTCCCCTGTTCGATCCTTCCCAGCGCTGGTTTTGAGTTTCTTTTTTACAAAACTGCATATTTTCTTATTTTTCATATTTTTCATATCTTAATATTTTCCATTCATTTTAATTTCTTTTCACAATTTTGTTCTGCATTAAAAAAATTACCAAAAATATTTTCTTTTTTGCATTTATATTCTAAAAATCTTTATTTAATTTAATAAATTAAAAACATAATTTTTGCATGCATATTTATTTTTATTTATAATTTTGCATTTAATTCACTTTTAATTGCATTTTAATTATTAAATCTTTTCCAAAAATTCCCAAAAAATTATTTTAGCATATTTATCTTATTTCCAGCATGCATTAATTTTCTCATATTAAAATTTGCATTTTTTCTAACATTTTTCTCTTATTCAATTTCATCATATTTCTCGATTTTCTTATCTTTTCACAGGTTACTCCGATTCAGACGGTTTCTTCTACTTTTTATTTTTCCAATAATGTAATTGCATATGGGTTGTAATAGTTTAATTAGGTTTTTATTTTCCGCATTTTAAATTATGTATATGCCCCAAAGCCATGTAATAGCGTAGGTTTACCTTTCCGCACTTTACATTCCGCATTTTACTTTCCGCACCCTTATCAATTGCTAGTAATTAGGCGTGTATGGCAAGATAAAATTGAACTTAGCCCATTAATTTCCAAGATAAGAATATACGCAATCAACACACTCTTTCACATGCACCCTTAGGGTAATTCTCTCGTTGCCTTTCGATTAAATGGTCATGTCCCTCGAACGTAGAGGTATTCTAGCACCGTTGCCTTTCGAAACAAATCATCATAGTCCCTTCGATATAAAGATCATAAGACCCACGATGTCGCCTCCGAATACATGATCTTGAACCTCGATTGTCGCCTACGAAAAATGATGATAGTCCCTTCGAATGTGCTAGGATACCTCCTACAAGTTGCCTTCTATGACCATCCGGTGTCCCTTCAGTGTCCGCTTACATCCAGCGAATGGAGCTACCTACTAACTAATGGTGCGGCTAGCGCTATTCTAAAGGAATGTAGAAATCAACGACCAAATTCTGAGTAGGTAATAAGACTTTTAGTTGCTTGCTCTATCAAAATACTTTTCACACCTCACACTTTTTTTTCAAAATTTAAATTCTTTTCAAAACGAAACATTTCCGAACACTTTGTATACATTCCTACATGAATCATTACAAAGTCAAAGCGAAATGCCTTTTCAAAACATTTTCAAACACACGAAAGCACAAGTTTTAAAAGTGATCTAAGAGCAACTAAGAGCCCGTAGATAACTACGGATGGAAAGGTGCTAATACCTTCCTTTTCATAACCATTCTCCCGCTCGAGAATCTAACGAAGGTCTTTTTACGTACTTTTACCTTCCCTTCATTGGATAAAAATAAAAGTCGGTGGCGACTCTTGCTATCCGCACATTTGGATACAAAAATCCTAAAAAGTCGGTTCAAGTATTCTGAGCTGGCGACTCTGGGAGACACCTTAAAGAGAATTGCCTTAAGGATTCATAGATCATTTTATTGCTTTCTTTGACTTGCTTGCTTTACTTTCAAGGGTTGCTTGGGTATTATATTGTTGGGGATCCTACACCGGATCCGGGTTTTCTGTTAGGTAAGTGGCATTAGATCATTGCGACCGCTAGACATTATAACTACGGTCAACATGATGGCTACGTTAGCGTGACACTTTGGTTGTCCGATACTCCTCATTTCAAGTTGAGGATAGTATTTGGCCTGCGTGGTGTCATCAGCGCTAACTAACTTTTAGAACCTTAATTGACCCATCTTGGCCATTAGAAGGTAGTGAGATGGCGGCTTTGGTGTAGACCGAGGTTGGTTGATACTCGATGCTACGCTCATTGAGATCGGACTTTTGGGACATTTCGATCGACCACTTGGTAGTCGTATTGAAATAAGCGCCTCGAGAAAGATCAATGATGTGAGATTCCTAGAACCGGTTACTATTATAGGGACAGGATGAACCAACTCAAACTTTTGGTGGGGTAATCACCTAGACCTCATGCAAGCCTTAAACCATAGGCTCATTGTGTGATTTGTTTGTGTGTGCTATACATGACATCATGACATCATTCGCATTGCATATCATTTCTAACCATTTCGAGGACCTAGGGATTTATCTTTGCTCTGTTTTGTAGGTGTTATGGCTTCTAGAAAGACTATCCGAATCAACTTCATGGGTATACCTTCTCAGCTCAAAGATTTGGTTTCAGAAATTCCCCGACCATGCTCAGTTCATCAAAAGACATGGTTATCTACTTGATTTGGTTATCTCCGGTTTTGAAGAAGATATGATGCATGTCCTATTCCAGTTCTTTGATCCGAAACACCATTGCTTTACATTTCCAGATTATCAGTTGGTTCCTACCTTGGAAGAATTCTCTAAGTTATTAGGGATACCTATTCTTGATCAAATGCCATTCACCGGTTTGGAAAAGATTCCTAAGTACGAAGACATTGCATCCGCCTTACATCTTAAGCGCGCTCAGACATTGAAGCCAATTGGGAAACTAGAAGCGGAGTTAAGGGTTTACTTTCTAAGTTCCTAATTAAGAAAGCCCGAGAATTCCTCAAAGTTATGAGTTTCCATGCATTTGAAAACATTGTGGCCTTGCTAATTTATGGTTTGGTTCTATTTCCTAACTCGGATCAATTCATAGATGTCAATGCCATCAAGCTGTTCCTTACCCGCAATCCAGTGCCTACTTTGCTTGGAGATATCCTACATTCTTTCCATACTCGTACTACTAAGAGACAAGGCACTCTCATGTGTTGTATACCGTTACTTTCGAGGTGGTTTATTTCGCACCTCCCTCCATCAGTTTTGAAGAACGAACAAAGGATGAAGTGGTCTCAAAGGTTAATGTCACTCTCTCATTCAGATATCCGTTGGAGTCTTTTCTCCCAAAAGGACTTCACCTTCATTGAGCGTTGTGGAGAATTCCCTAATGTACCACTTCTTGGTATTAGGGGAGGTATTACTTACAACCCTTCTCTAGCTCTACGTCAGTTTGGTTTTGCTCGAAGAGATGGTCCACATGATATGCTTCTCCAAGATGTTGTGTTCGACTACAATCACGATCTCCAGAATTACCGACGAAGGTTCATACATGCTTGGGGCATGGTAAAGAAGACTGATACCAAGACTTTGGGGCACCAAAACCCCACTCCTTGGGAACCTTACCTCAAATGAGTGCGAGCTCGAGCTCAAAACCTCATGATGCCGTTCACGCCTGTTGTACCCGTAATTATGGAACCTGTTGCTATAGGTGACGTACCCTATACTATTCTCCATCCTGACATGCCTACTGATTTTGAAGACTTGAAAAGATCCTGGATTCAGCTTAAAGAAGAGAGGGACACCTTTGAAGCTCAGTGTTATGCAAGTGAGAAGAAAAGTGCTAGAGTTGACCAAGCTACTTCACGAGGAGCGCAACATCAACGCCTACCTCGGCACCAAGAGGAAGGGCCCATGGGAGACCTAGAAGCTTTATATTATGTTTTTCTTTTATTATATTGAACTATCTTTTGTACTTAAAAAGAAAAAGAATAAAAAGAGAACTAATATTTGTTTGTTCATTGCTTGTTTAACAAATTTAAATCCTAGAGGTCCTTGAAAACATTGCATTGCATTCGCATAAACATTGCATAGCATAGCATAACATTGCATCACAGGTACATTGGAGATTGGTTTTCTCATCCTCTTGCTATTTATTTTAGCAGCAATGGCTCTCGAACAGACTGTCAAAGATCTCCAGGTTCAGAATGCTCAGTTTCAGCAGATGTTCACCAGCTTGGTCCAAGGCCAAGAAGATCTAAAGAAGCTCGTCAACGGAAAAAAGAAGGTTGTGGGTCTACTCAACATGGGCAGACGCTACAAAGGTGGTCCTAAAAGGGTCGGTCGGATTGAGTACTCGACAAGATGTCAAGAATGAAGGAGTAACAAGGGTGATGGCGAAGGCAATCAGCGTGAGCCGAAAGGAAAGATGATCGATCTGATCGTAGCGATTACTACGATGAAGATGACAAGTATAAGCAACTTGAAGACCGTTTGAATCTTGTGGAAAATCTAAAAATGTCCGGGCTGAATTTTGATGATCTGAGTCTTGTTCCTGGTGTTGTGATTCCTCCCAAGTTCAAAGTTCCTACCTTTGCCAAGTATGATGGCATTTCTTGTCCAAGTGCATTTGAAGTCCTATGTCGGAAGATCATTCGATGATGTTGTGGATGCATTATTTTCAAGAGAGTTTGTCCGAACTCGGTTGGAGTGGTATTATCGGCTAGAGAATGACCGTATCCGTACTTGGAGTGATTTGGCGATGCTTTCTGAGACGATGAGTACAATCTTTGAATTGACACCCACTCGCATGCAACTACAAAGCATGTCTATGGGTCGTGATGAGAAGTTCAAGGAGTATGCTCAGAAATGGAGAGATTTAGCAGGCAGAGTTCAACCACCCTTGTCCAATAGGGAGTTGGTTGATATGTTCATGGGGACATTGTCAGGTCCATTCTTTAATCATCTGATTGGAAATTCTTGAAGGTTCACCGGTGATACTTGACGAATCGAAGCTGGTATCAAGAATGGAAAGATTCATGTAGAGTCATCATCAAATGCTGCGAAGAGATCTTTTGGTGGTAAGAAAGAAGCTAATGCTGTGTATGGTCAGAAAAGCCGAGCCAAGACCGACCGCGCTCAATCTGTGGGAGCAGTTGTAATCTCCAATCCTACATCGGCACAACCTCGGTGAGACAACGCGTGGTCGAGCGCGCCGAAGGCGATTCTGAAGATCAACATGCCATTGTCAAGCCTTGCAACACATGTTGAAAGCGAGAATTGATTACTTTGAGGGATCCTCCTCAGAATGTCAACACTTCCTCTCCGAAATACAATCCTAATGCTAAGTGTGCTTACCACTCCAATAGCCCAGGGCACGACACTGACAACTGTTGGGCTCTGAAGAACAAGATTCAAGATATGATTGAAGCTAAGCAGATTGAGTTTGATCCTCCTGTTGAGACTCCGAATGTGATCAACGCTCCTATGCCTAACCATGACAAGAGTTCCAATGCTGTTAGTGATGATACTTATGTTTTCAACATAGATGACTTGACCATTCCTCGATGGTATTAAGAAGAACTTGCGGTATCAATCCCGGATGCCCAGAAAATTGTCGTTGGTGCCCGTCTGCGCCTGATGGTTGTGCTTGGTTGAGAAGACGCGTCCAGTGCATGATGGATAACCGTGAGATACTATTCTTGAAACCACCTGTGCAGAAATTGTGTGAAGGCATGTCTAAATTGAAGATCGAAGATGCGAATGAAACCGAACCATCTGTGTGGGATACCTTGGGGCAGCCAAGTGGAAAGTATGATTACATGGTGAAGTATTCCGTTCCTGAGAGCTACAAGATTCCTATTGAAGATGTTAAAGTAACCGGATGGGGTGACGATTTCCCAGAAGACTACGCTGATGTTAACACCATAAGGATTTCCTCTGCTGATCCTGTGCCTAGAGTGGCACCTCTCATTATCACTTCTCCCAGACCAGTCCCATATTCCTCTGACAAAGCTATCCCTTGGAATTATGGAGCTGATGTTTACTATCATGGCGTCAAGCAAGGCCCTCTGACCATTGAAGACCTTACAGTTGAAGCTACCATTCCTGACATTGACAACATCACCGGATCAAGTAAGGTGACCAGAACCGGAAGAGTGTTCTCTCCAGAAATCTCTCCTCCAAAAGACACAGCGACTCCAGCTCGCATTCCAGCTACTCAACCCATTTCCCCAGCTAGTGGGAAAGAACCAGTGACTCATCCTGCTCAACCAGAAGTGCCAAAGGAAGTTGCTGAAGACACCTCCAAACAGGAAATGGAGGAAATTCTGAAGATTATCAAGAAGAGTGACTACAATGTTGTGGAACAATTGGGACAGACTCCGTCCAAGATCTCCATGCTTGCACTACTCTTGTGCTCTGAGGCTCATGCTAACGCCTTGGTGAAGTTTCTGAGGAATGCTCACGTGCCGCAAGACACTACTACTGATCAATTCGAAGTTTGTATTGCTAGCCTGGCTGCCAACAACGGCCTAGGCTTCTCTGATGCTGATTTGACTCCTGCTGGAAAGAAACACAACAAAGCCTTGCACATCTCTGTGGAATGCAAGGGCACTACATTATCTCATGTTTTGGTGGATACCGGTTCTGCTCTGAACATCCTGCCGAAGACTGCTTTTGATCGGCTTGATGTCGAAGGGTTGGTTCTGAGACCCAGTGACATTGTTGTACGAGCTTTTGATGGTTCTAAGCGAACAGTACTTGGAGAGCTCATTCTGCCTATTAAAGTCGGTTCCCAGACTTTTGACTCTACATTCTTTGTCATGGACATCCGTCCAGCTTACTCTTGCCTACTTGGGCGCCCTTGGATACATGGGGGCGTTTACCTCTACCACCGGAAGTGAAATACCGGTGAAAGGGAAGGTTGTTACAGTGTGTGGTGAAGAGGAATACATGGTCAGTCATCTACAGTCATTCCGATACCTCGAGGTAGAAGGTGAATTCTTTGAGACTCCCTGTCAAGCTTTCGAAACAGTCCCCAGAGTCATGCCTGTTGACTCTCCTACTCCTGAAGTTACACAAGTTCCTCCTAGGATGGCCTCTCTGAAAGATGCTCAAGCTGCAGTTGAACAAGGTGGTAGTGCTATTTGGGGTCAGCTCCCTGATCTTCCTTTCAGGTTTGACAAGACTGGTTTAGGCTTCACTATCAAGGTCGAAGATGATCGCCCAGCGTCTTGGCCAACTTCCTTCCGCATCGGCCAGTGGGATTCATGCTATAGAAGGCGACAACAACGACTTGACAATGACAATGGATCTTTCAACTCCGACAACGGACTCAGCAATTGGAAGACCGAAGACGTCATACCAATCTCCTTTAGTCAGGAGTAATTATTTTTGTCTTGTCTGCTTTTCGTATTTTCTTTATGTTTTGAACAGTAAACTCTAAAGCACGGTGCCTTGCGGGCATTATGGCTCGTTTCGAGGTTATTATTTGTCGTTTCGTATTTTCATTCAATAAATTCGTTGGACTTTTGCATTCAATTATGTTTTCTTTCTTTACTTTATCACCCTTCAAAGGCTATGTGTTCTTACACACCCACGTGATACAACTGCGAATCACTCGAATCTAGTTAATAACAGCTATGCTAGTGCTAAATATGACTTGATAATCCGATCTCAAGCCGAAGATGAAAGTGAGGAAGATTGTGAAGTGCCGAGAACTTGTCGATTACTACTGAAGAAGCGAGTTATCTGACCACATGAAGAGCAAGTTGAGGTTGTGAATTTGGAGTGCTTGTGAAGGCAGAAAAGAGATCAAGATAGAGCGGGTCTTGAGAGCGTGTTAAGAGAGGTTGGTTCGGATGCTACAAGACTACATTGAGGTTTTGCTTGGTCATATGAAGACATGCAGGTTTAGACATTGATATTGTGGTTCATCGATTGCCAACTAAAGAAGGTTTTCTCGGTGAAACGAAGGCTCGTCGTATCGTCGGAGATGTCGGAGAAAATCAAAGCCGAAGTTATGAAGCGGTTCAACGCGGTTTTCTTGTCACCTCTTATCCCCGTGGGTCGCTAACGTAGTACCCGTACCTAAGAAGGATGGCAAAATACGAATGTGTGTGGATTACGAGATCGAACAAAGCGAGTCGAAGGATGATTTCCCACTTCCTCATATTGATGTTACGGTTGACAACACTGCTCGATAAGGTTTTCTCCTTCATGGATGGTTTCTCCGGTTACAATCGGATCAAAATGGCTCGAAGACATGGAAGACTACTTTTGTTACACGGTGGGGTACTTTTGCTACAAGGTTATGCCGTTTGGGTTGAAAAGGCGCCACTTATCAGCGTGCCATGGTGGCACTATTTCATGACATGATCCATCACGAGATAGAGGTCTACGTCGACGACATGATAGCTCGATCACAGACAGAGGAAGAACATCTTGATCATTTGCAGAAACTATTTTGATTGAAGAAGTCTGGTGAGACTTAATCCTAACAAATGCACTTTTGGAGTCAGATCCGGTAAGCTCCTAGGGTTTGTCGTCAGTGGTAGAGGTATTGAAGTTGACCCCGCAAAGGTTAAAGCTATACAAGAGATGCCAGCTCCCCGCACCGATAAGGAAGTCAGAGGTTTCTTGGGCGTTTGAACTACATTGCAGTTCATTGCACACACGCTACTTGTGAGCCAATCTTCAAGTTACTTAAGAAAGATCAAGTAGTGGAATGGAATGGCGATTGCGGATCGGTTTGACAAAATCAAGGAGTACCTACAGAATCCTCCTATCCACGATGCGCTTGCGAAGGAAGACCTCTTATCATGTACTTTGATGTTAGAGAACTCAATGGGGTGTGTGTTGGGGCAACATGGCGAGTGCAGTCGAAAAGAGCATGCAATATACTACCTTAGCAAAAGTTTACCGTGTGAAACAAGATACTCACAGCTCGAGAAAACTTGCAACTTTAACTTGGCTGCTTTCGCCGACTAAGACAGTATATGTTGACTCATACTACCTTATTGATTTCTAAAATGGATCCGATAAAATACATCTTTGAGAAACCAGCTCTCTCCGGGAGAATAGCAAGATGGCAAATGATCTTGACCGAATATGACATTCAGTACACTTCTCAGAAAGCAATCAAAGGAAGTATAGTAGCCGATCACTTGGCTCATCAAGCCGTAGATGACTATCAGTCTATGCAGTTCGAGTTTCCAGACGAAGATGTTTTGCTAGTTACTGATTGCGAAGAACCGGGCCCAGACGAAGGACCTGAACAAGGATCCCGATGGACCATGGTCTTTGATGGAGCCTCAAACGCACTTGGCAATGGCATTGGCGCCATCATTACATCCCCTGACGGACATCGCCTTTCACGCCAGACTATGTTTGATTGCACCAACAACATGGCGAATCTGAGCGTGCATCATGGGTATCAAAGCTATTGACTTAAGAATCAAGTTCTGCAAGTGTATGGAGACTCGGCTTTAGTGATCGATCGAGTTAAGGCGAGTGGGATCGAAGCATCGAATCTCATTCCATATCGAGAGCATGTTACGAGTCGATCCCTATTTCAAAGAGATTACTTTTGATCACATTCCACGAGAAGAGAATCAGTTGGCAGACGCATTAGCTACTATGTCATCTATGTTCAAGGTTAGATGGGACAACGAGGCTCCCCTGATTATCATTGAGAAGTTTGACGAACCGGCGTATTGTTATGAGCTTGACGCGGAAGAGAAACCTTGGTACTACGATGTGAAGAGGTATCTTGAGACTCAGGAATATCCCGCATGGGCATCTGTCAATGATAAGAAGTTCATGAGAAGGTTTGCATCCAAATTCTTCCTCAGCAACGGCGTCTTGTACAAGCGCAACCACGACCTGTGCTTACTACGCTGTGTAGACCAGAAAACAGCAATACATATCATGGAAGAGTTACACGAAGGCGCATTTGGTACTCACTCCAGTGGGCATACGATGGCTAAGAAGATTCTGAGAACAAGTTACTATTGGTCCACCATGGAAGCTGATTGTCACCGCTACGCTCGATCTTGTCACAAGTGCGGTTACGCGAGACAAAGTACCGTACCTCGGTACCTCGAATGTTCTAACACTCCTTGGCCATTCGCAATGTGGGGCATTGACATGATTGGAGAAATCAAGCCCACAGCTTCCAATGGACACCGTTTCATCCTTGTGGCAATTGACTATTTCACCAAGTGGGTAGAAGCAGCCTCGTTCGCATCTGTTACCAAGAATGTTGTGGCTCGATTCATCAAACATAATCTTATCATCGATATGGCACTCCGAAAGAATTATCACGGATAACGGCTCTAATCTCAACAACAAAATGATCACCGAACTACGCACGCGATTCAAGATCAAGCATCACAACTCTTCTCCTTATCGGCCAAAGATGAATGGCGCGATGGAAGCCGCCAACAAGAACATTAAGAAGATTATCTGAGAAGATAGCGGTGACTTACAAAGATTGGCATGAGATGTTACCATTTGCTCTTCATGGTTATCGCTTTTCTGATACGGACATCCACAGGGCAACCCCTTCTCTCTTGTATGCGGTATGGGCGGTCCTACCCATCGAGGTTGGATACCCTCAACGAGTCCTCCGGGCCTTGAGTTAAGCGAGCGATTGGGTCGAGACTCGCCTTGACCGGATCAACTTGATTGATGAGAAGCGACTCGCATCCATCGCCATGGACGGTTATCGAGCGAATGATCGAGCATTTAACAAGAAGGTCAAGCACCGAGTTTACCAAGTCGGTGATCTAGTAGTCAAGCGCATCATTCTTCCACAAGGTGATCCGGGGCAAATGGACTCCCACCTATGAGGGACCATTTGTAGTCAAGGCGATATCTCGGTAGAGCTATGATACTTAGCACCATGGATGGTGAAGACTTCTCACACCACGTGAGCAGACATAGTCAAAAATACTACGCATAAAGAGACCGCTAGGTCGGCGAACCTAGGCAAAAATAAGGGCATCTGGCGAACCAAAGGGTTCGGGCAAAAGTTAAGGATATATACAAAACATGTACACCGCAAGTCGAAAACACGAAAAGCGGCTTGGGCAAAAAGGTATCCGGCGAAAACCGAAAAGGCGGCAAAAGTTAGGGATTTAAGCGTCGACTATGTCTCGTCCGGATCACCTACTTCGGACTACTACTATCGACATTCAAGTTCAAATGGCGAAGATCAATTCAATCACTTTCTCACGTGACAAGGAGATGAGATAGTTGATATATATGAGTACTAGCATAGTTGGAACTTAACGAGATTGTTTCATAGCCTTTTACCTTTTCTCTTGTACAAACTACTTGGCCATCGCCACCTTTCAAATAAATGCAAGTTTCTTTCTATTTGCCATTTACATTTGTTGTTGTTTGCATAAAGTCAAGCGTCGCTTTGAATGATTATCGCATCCGACAATAAAAATTCGATTCGCAAACATACGAAAAATGAATGAACAAGGATAGTTACTACAGGCTCCAGGAATTGAGATGACGACGAAAGTCACCAATGCATTCCCTGCGTCACGGTCCCCACGGAGATATCACTCACCAAATCCTCCCTATCAGAGTACAGAATTTCTTTCCGCTAGTCTAGATAGCTTAATCTCATCATCGTCAGCAGCTTTATCTCCAGCAGAGACATTCGTCCCCAACAGGATGCCTTTCAACAATTCCCTTTCCCCGGCAGCAGCAGTGTCTAGACTTGAGACTTGGTCAGATAGTGCATCGGAGGAAACCTACGTCTGTTATTCCCCAGACGAGATTTCGACGGGCTCGGATCTTTCAACCCGGCCTCAGGCGGTTTACAATTACTCCTCGGAAGCTATCGCAAGATTCCCCGGTAGAGTGCCTCCTAACCTCTCCCAATGAAGCGCCTCCTGAATTTTCCCCAGCAGGGTCCATAAACAAGATCTTTGGCGGCACGTTCCTCAGTCTCTCCCATCCACAACAGTATCTAGGCTCGAGACTTGGTCAGATAGTGCATCGGAGGATTCAAAGCTATATTCCTTCTCAAGGTTTCCGATCCGTCTCATCCCAGCGATCGAAATTCTCAAGCGGGATATTCCCATCTTCCTCAAGATGGATATGTTTTGAAATACCACAGCATCCATCATTCATACATTATTCATAAAATATCATAATTTGTGCATACATCATCATCATGCATCATACTTTGCATAAGGCTAACAATATTCCATCAAAATTTCTCTTGTTTTCTTCAAAGCAATTAAAGTCATTTCGCATAGCGGTCCAAGATTAATGCGAAACGGGCGGAAAACTATCGAGCGACCAACCTCGTTGTTCTCCAACAACGGATCCGGGATTAATACGCGGACGGAAACCTTATCCGAGCGATCACAAGTTATCCTCCGATAACGAGCGGTGGATCAACACCCGATGCACAGGGAAACATCCACGTTTGCCCCTTAGGCGATCGGCCGAAGAACTATTACGACCCTCTCTTATTATCAGCAACTACTACGAGAGTCTAGCGTCGACTCGATTGCCTTGGATGGCATCTTAAGCCCATCTCCGACTACTTGTCAACATTTCTCCACTTTCGAATCTGCATATTTGGTTAAAAAGCGATACCAACCAATAACTTCATTCAAAAGCAAGCGAAGTCTAACGTCGACTCCTCGGATGGCATCCTAAGCCCGTCTCCTTTCGAAACATCTACGAGCCTAGCGTCGGCTCACTCCCGACATCAATCTCTCGGATGGCATCCTAAGCCCATCTCCTATACAACGATCTCGAGTCTAGCGTCGACTCATTCCCAGTGAAGTCTCCAACTTCTCGAATGGCATGTAAGCCCATTCCGCATCCTCATCAACCGAGTGCAAATTTTCGGTGTACTCGGTGTTGATCATCTTCTACCTTGGTCACGAAGGCAAAGCATGCCAATCTATCCCTTCAGTACAAGAAGATTGAGCAGGGCAGGTGTCATACCCCAAAATTTGCCCTCATGATTCTCGAGACATTCCATACATCCATGCTCGAGATTCCTCGAGAGTTGATCGGATGAACACTCTCTTATACAATCAACCCAAACTAGGGTTTGGCATTCCTCAGATCGGATGGACTTCTAACACCTCAATGGTTTTCATGCTTCCTCATATGCTTCAAAGATTCTCCATGTCAAGTTTCAAGCTTCACAAGTCAAGTTTCCTCGACGATTGCTCGGATGGTTGAAAATCAATTGTATTGGTCAAAAGTCAAGTGGTCAACATACGGTCAAAATTTACGATTTTTGGTCAACATCCTCATTTGAAGTTACATTCATCATTTGATCAAGGGTTGATCATGATTCATCAAGAAAACTCAAGATTTGCTCAAAGTCAAACTTTCTAAATTAGGGTTTCTAGGTGAAAAGTCAAGTGAACTTTGGTGATCATAACTTTCTCATACTTTCTCGAAATTTTTCCACCACCTCTTGTTTTGAAGGAAATTCAATTCTCTACAACTTCATGTCTCACAAGAATGTCCAAAAATGCTTCATTTGAGAGGTATAGCCCAAAACATTACAGGTCCTTTTCAAAGTCAACAAAAGGTCAACTTTTTGTTTTGAAGATATATTGAGCATGGTAACTCCAATTGAAGTGAAACCAAAGACATTGGTTAGAGGACTCTTAGAGCTTTCCAAAAAGTCCAATAACTCTCAAAAATGTGGAAAATTGAGCAAGATACACTATTGAGAAGTTGGGCAATTTTGGACAATTGCACAAAAGGACATATTGGTCAAATTGCAAAATTTTCCAAATGGGCCTATAATCTTTTGATCCAAACTTGTTCATGATGCTATTCTTGACCCATAAAAGCTTGGCATTGGTTATTTTCTATTTTTATGATTTATATTTGAATTTTATAACATTTAATTCAAAAATAAATTATATAAAATATGAAAATTAATTATTTTTTCCAAAAGGAATGATTTTATATCTTCCTAAATGTCCAAGAAAGCCCACAACAATTGCCAAATTCGTGCTAGCCTCTTACATGGGAAGAAAATCAATTTTTTTCAAATATTTGATTTGAATTTATTGGAAAATATTTGCACATTCAATTTCCAATCTTTTTCTTTGTTTTTTCTCTTCCAAAACTCTCTATAAATATCAAGCATTGTACACAGCACAAGAGGACGAAACCCTAGCTCCTACAACAACCCTTATTATTGCAAAATTTTTCAAGAAACTTGAGAAAATCGTGTTCTTATTTCCAGCCCCTTTCAGTCCAAACAGACCATTCCATTGTCTTCAGAAGGTAAGTTTGAGTAAGTGCACACCTTTGCCATGGATCAAACCCTCCAGAATCGTGATATATACATGCATCCATAATCAATTTTTTCTTGAATTTGCATTTTTATTATCTGCTTGTTTCAAATGTTTCTAATGGTTTTATTGTGTTCATGAGGATCCATATGAGTGATCTGGGCCATCGCTGCTGAGTTTGGACGTTAGAATTGTGAGATGCCATATCTAGGGCATTTCGAACTGTCAAGCTTCGAATCAATAGTTACAGGCCTTTTTAGTTGAAACTAAGACCACCATCAGGATCGCAGACCCCGATTTAGGGGGGGTAGCATTAACCATAGCCTTCGAATTCGCGTGTTTTGCAGGATAGGAAAATCGAGCCACCGGAGAAGACGACCGGAGCCCTAGCTCCGGCGTCGCTGACCCAGTTGACCGGCGAGGATGCAGGCGTGGCAAAAGGAAATAACGTGATTCGCTCATTTGAATTTCCCGGGGTCCACACGCGAGCTGACTGTGTTTTGAATATCTCCAGGACGCGTCATCATTTATGTGTTATTGTTTACAGCTTTTCAAACACCAAGTGTCACTTGGTCCAGTGGTTAAAGCGCATACTGTTGGTAGATGCTCTCATGTGTCCCCTGTTCGATCCTTCCCAGCGCTGGTTTTGAGTTTCTTTTTTACAAAACTGCATATTTTCTTATTTTTCATATTTTTCATATCTTAATATTTTCCATTCATTTTAATTTCTTTTCACAATTTTGTTCTGCATTAAAAAAATTACCAAAAATATTTTCTTTTTTGCATTTATATTCTAAAAATCTTTATTTAATTTAATAAATTAAAAACATAATTTTTGCATGCATATTTATTTTTATTTATAATTTTGCATTTAATTCACTTTTAATTGCATTTTAATTATTAAATCTTTTCCAAAAATTCCCAAAAAATTATTTTAGCATATTTATCTTATTTCCAGCATGCATTAATTTTCTCATATTAAAATTTGCATTTTTTCTAACATTTTTCTCTTATTCAATTTCATCATATTTCTCGATTTTCTTATCTTTTCACAGGTTACTCCGATTCAGACGGTTTCTTCTACTGTTTTATTTTTTCCAATAATGTAATTGCATATGGGTTGTAATAGTTTAATTAGGTTTTTATTTTCCGCATTTTAAATTATGTATATGCCCCAAAGCCATGTAATAGCGTAGGTTTACCTTTCCGCACTTTACATTCCGCATTTTACTTTCCGCACCCTTATCAATTGCTAGTAATTAGGCGTGTATGGCAAGATAAAATTGAACTTAGCCCATTAATTTCCAAGATAAGAATATCTGCAATCAACACACTCTTTCACACATGCACCCCTTAGGGTAATTCTCTCGTTGCCTTTCGATTAAATGGTCATGTCCCTCGAGCGTAGAGTATTCTAGCACCGTTGCCTTTCAAAACAAATCATCATAGTCCCTTCGATATAAAGATCATAAGACCCACGATGTAAGCCTCCGAATACATGATCTTGACCCTCGATTGTCGCCTACGAAAATGATGATAGTCCCGAATGTGCTAGGATACCTCCTGAGTTGCCTTATGACCATCCGATGTCCCTTCAGTGTCCTTACATCCAGCGAATGGAGCTACCTACTAACTAATGGTACGGCTAGCGCTATTCTAAAGGAATGTAGAAATCCGAAAACGACCAAATTCTGAGTAGGTAATAAGACTTTTAGTTGCTTGCTCTATCAAAATACTTTTCACACCTCACACTTTTTTTTCAAAATTTAAATTCTTTTCAAAACGAAACATTTCCGAACACTTTGTATACATTCCTACATGAATCATTACAAAGTCAAAGCGAAATGCCTTTTCAAAACATTTTTCAAACACACAGAAAGCACAAGTTTTTAAAAAGTGATCTAAGAGCAACTAAGAGCCCGTAGATAACTACGGATGGAAAGGGGTGCTAATACCTTCCCTTTTCATAACCATTCTCCCGTACTCAGAATCTAACGAAGGTCTTTTTCTGTACTTTTACCTTCCCTTAATTGGATAAAAATAAAAGTCGGTGGCGACTCTTGCTATCCGCACATTTGGATACAAAAAATCCTAAAAAAGTCAGTTCACCGTATTACAACGAGGAGCGAAGCATCAATGCACAACACGAAGAGGAAGCGCCCATGGAAGACCTGAAAGCTTTAGGAAATTTTTTATTTGTTTAAAACTTTCCCTTGTACTTAATAAAGAAAAACTAATAAAAAGTTTGTTCGTGCTTGTTTAACAAATTTAAATTCCTAAGGTCCTTGAAAACATTGCATTGCATAACATCGCATATCATGGCATAACATTTCATAACAGGTAAAGACCGGTTTTTCTTATTCTCTCGCTGTTTATTTCAGTAGGAAATGGCTCTTGAACAGACTGTCAAAGATCTCTAGGCTCAGAACGCTCAATTCCAAGAAATGTTTACAAGCTTAGCTCAAGGACAGAAAGATCTGAAAGAGCTCATCACTAAGAAGAATCTTGAAGACAACAAGGATGGCCGATTTGAACAAATGCAAGCTGAGATAGCAGAGATGAGAATCCAGATGATGGGTCAAATGGCTCTTATCCAAAACTTAGCTCCGGGGCAAGAAGAATTGAGAGTCTTCATCAATGAGCTCCTCAAGTTTGAAGACAACCGAATGGTACGAACCGCTAGAGTTGGGGATCCAAGCGTCAACCTACCTCCAACGAGACCAAAGCTGACTTGTTCACAAGAAAGGGGCAAGTCCCCATTACTTCGCCAACAACAACAAGGTAATCAGCATAAGCAAGATACACCCAGGAGATAATTTTCCAAGATCAATATGTCGTTGTCTCAAGCATTACAGCACATGTTGAAAGCAGAGTTCATTACTTTGAAGAATCCTCCTCAGCATGTCAACACTTCCTCTCCAAAGTACAATCCTAATATAAGGTGTGCATACCACTCCAACAGCCCAGGGCACGACACCAACAACTGCTGGGCCTTGAAGAACAAGATTCAGGATCTGATTGATGAAAGAGTTCTCAACTTCATCCAAGATGGTCAGATTTAGTTTTTCCACCATCCATCAAATATCGAAACTGCAAGGCATGCAATCTAAAGTGACGAGTTCGGGCGGAGAAGCTTCCATTTATTTGAATTTTTAGTTGTAATTTCTTTTGTTTGCTTGAACGTTTATCCTTATGTCAAACTTTGGTTTTTCACATTAATGCATTGCACATGTTTGTCTTGAAATAATCCATTCGTTTCACTATATTGTGTTTCTTACTTTTTGTGATATTCAACTCTTGTTAAAGTGGTAAGCCTTTAGAGGGAGGATGACGAAGACTATGCCATAATTTCTTACATTATGTTTTGAACAGACTGTGCTGACGATGTACAGGCCTTGTTTCAATTCCTAAACAGTGGAGATATAAGGAAGTTAATCCCTAGTCAACCCCTTTGAGCCTAAAAAGTAGAAGTTTTCTTTCTTTACACAAATTAAAACCCTTAATCATAAACTGGGGCAGGGTAGTTTCTCAGTTAATCTAAATGTGCAGTCAATCACGACAAGTAATGTCGAAGATATCCTTCTAAGTCAAAATCCGGTGATGGTTCCCTGTAATCATTAAGTTAGGCAGTCAATATCTATCAAAAGAAAATCTTGCTAAGTCAAAAACCTATGAAGGAGACTTAAGGAAAAAATGAGACATCCCGCTGACTGTAAACCCAAAATAAACAGTTAGGCAAAAGTTAGGGATAACAAAGTCAAAAAGAGGTCACTACAAACCCTCAACAAAAGGTAGATGCTACCAAAAAGGATGATTGTCTTTTGAAATAAACTTCCGATTTCTGAACCGTCACCAAGTGTTGCAATTCTGAATTCTATTGGAACTTAAGGATGCACAATTAACTGAACATAGGACTGAAGAACATCACAGAGATTGGGTTGGGTACAAATAAATTTCGAGCCATTATCCTATTTCTTAAACCGTGAACCAAGCCACGTTATAACCCTTAAAAGTCCTAACTGAAGCATCGTTAGTTCGAAAGCGTACTGTTATAAAAGGTATCCTGACTCCTGCAAGGCTTACTATAATTCCTGAGTTGATATCATTTTGCTTACAAATTTTTGTTTTACTAAAAAATGCATTTTTATAAACTTCAAGACAGACATGAGCTTTGCATTTTAATACCACTGTTTGCATATGACTAAATGTTTGACAACAGAGGATTTTGCATGACGAATATTCAGTGAATGAAGGTCCTCCCAATGGACAAAATTACTATAGATAAAGACATCTCTAGTAACAAGCCTTTCCAATCAAGGGGCATAACATGCCATCATCCAACTCATCTGGGGCAATTAGGTCAAGATTCAGAGAATCTCTCAAAAGTGTTGAATAGCTAGGGGCATAGCTTACATCTGCATCACTTGGGGGCATGTTACATTGGTCACAAGTTTCAGCAAAAGCCATTGAGTTACTCATCTGTCCCAGTAGTATCAGATGGTGTCAGTATCATTATCACATAACATTCCTCAGAAAACTACTTGAGAAGGTCAAGACTATCAGAATTTCTAAATCCAACAGTTCACCATTAACTTCAAGCGTCAAATACACCAGGATGTTGATCCCAGAGATAGATGAATTCCCACATACAAAGGGGCATATTCTGACAGCGCTACAACGCTCACCACCATGAACGACGAAGACTTCCCGCACTCTGTGAACACAGACATAGTCAAAAAAATACTACACATGAACGAGACCCGCTAGGTCAACTGGCCTAGGCAGAAATAAGGGCGTCCTGACGAATCAAAAGGGTTCGGGCAAAAATTAAGGACATATATACAACAAATGTACACCTGGAAAGTCGAAAACCTGAAAAGGCGGTTTGGGCAAAAAAGGGTATCCCAGTAGACTGAAAACCCGAAAGGGGCGATCTAGGCAAAAGTTAAGGATTTAAGCGTACGACTATGTCTCGTCCATATCACCTACTTACATACCACGTCGTTGTCAGCTTCAAGTTCAAATGGTAGACATCAATCCAGTCACTTCCTTCTAACAACGGAAACAGTAGTTACTACTGTAACACCCCTTCTAATTACCCGCGTTTTATAGAAATAATTATCAGAGTTTTGTCCACAATTAAGAGGCGTCACAATTATAAATCATAAAAATTGACCAAACAGTTGTCATGCTTTCACTGAAGAATAAATCATTAAATAAATCATACTTAATGTTATGTTTAACAGCGGAAATGAAACATAACCAAAATCCCGAATACATCACTCAATAGTTATTCCAGGATATGTAATCAAGACATAATTCAAACTATTAAAAATTATCCATTAAAGGATTCAAACAACCGTTTCCCCAGTGTAACATCTACCAGAGCACGACACTGACATGCGGACTAATAAACTGACTCGACTCTAGAGCTATCCTCACCAACTCCAAGCAGCTAATCACTTCGAATCTGAAATTGTAGAGTAAGGGTGAGATTTCAATTCAATATGATATGCATTATAAGTTTTTAGAATACAACAGAATAACGGATACATTAATCCATAAATCGAGCACAAGTTCTAATCAATTCACAGAACAGTTCACACAATGATCATGTATATATCAAACAATGGAAATTGCAACACTGGAATCCATCCTAGCATGTTACAATCCCATATGCAATGCAGACTCTATGCATGTGGTACCAAAACGTGAACCGAGTTCACCTTTGCTCCGTTTACATGTGGAAAGCGGTGTAAATCCATGATTAGCCCTGGGTCAAGAATCCAGCCTCACTACCTCAATCTCTGGGTAAGTCTATTGGCTCAGCCAGTTCACTTCCGCACAATGGGAATGAACCAAATCAACAAATGTTTATGCATGCATCATAAAAGCATGCAACATTAATTCAACGGATTATGATCACAACATAACTCCACATAATGCCAACATCAACGAATATCGCATGATAACAACATAATCATGAAATAATTATCACAAAACATAAATATGCCAAACGCTTACTCTTCCATTAGTAAGACTATCACCAATATATACAATAACAACACCGCATGACATCAATACAATCATGAATAAACCACAAGTAAAACATCACATGGACATCAATCTCCATTCGACTTGGCAACGATCTAAACCAATTCACAGATTATAATCTCAACATAATTCACCTAATGCCAATCACCAATATATCTCATTCAATCATAATGAATAAGCAACCCAACATTGTGAGCATTAATTCTCATCCGATAACTCAGACCATTCCTAATAATTTCCCATTATCCTTAAATAATCACTCTTTTCAAAAATCGGGAGCTCGACTATTTTTAAAATAATTTTAGCAAAAGAATATTTTTCTCTTTTCAAAAGGTAGCATTTTAAATTTAAGAAATAACGCCGAAAACGGCACTCGAATCAGAGTTACGGTTTAGAAAATATGAGTTTTTGAAGTTTTGGAAATTTTGGAAAAATACACATGGAACCCGGTTCCTACCTATACAGGAACCGGTTCCTGAAAGTTTTCAAAACTCGCTCCCTGGTTTTTGTATGGGAACCCGGTTCCTACCTATACAAGAACCGGTTCCTGAGTGTAAAAATCCCAGTTTTGCCAATTTTAACACTGGGAACTCGGTTCCTCCCCACAGGGAACCGGTTCCCACGACCTGCAACAGCAATTTTGACAGTTTTTGACAGCATTTTGCATCCATTATCATTGCTAAACTTTCAAGTACGAATTGGGACATTAGGATCACCATTTTATCATCATTTCACACCATTATAACAACAAACAACATAGTTTATTCATCCATACTATTTGGTTGACATACTAACGATCCCAATTCCAAACACCGACACAAAATAGGGTTTTACTCTATAACTTATAATCATCAAAATTCAAACTTCCTAACATACCCATTTATCCATTTGATTCCCAAAACCCATAAGGCATATTAATCAAAAGAAATCACCCCTTACCTCGCGATGTTCTTCGATTACTCTCGGCGTCGGCTTTTCCTCTCTTCTCTTCTCTTCTCCAACTTTACGTATAATGATTTTTCTCCAAAAAAACCTATTTTCCTTTCTTTTCCTTTATATACTCCTTCTAATATTCCTTTATTTATTCCAATAAAATAAAATAAATGGTAATTATTAAGAGTAGAGTAATTTACTTCTCACACTCCTAATTACACCACACACCTCCATTCTCTTCTTCTCTTTAATTAATCCAATTAATTCCGAAAATCTAAATAATCAAGCCTTTAATTAATTAAATAATTAAATTCCTGTTTATTTAATTTTTGAATTAAATCGGGGTGTCACAACTCTCCCCCACTAAAAGAGTTTTCGTCCTCGAAAACATACCTTAGACGAAGAGTTCGGGATACGAGTCCTTCATCTGACCCTCCAGCTCCCAAGTTACATTTCCTTGATTTGGTCCTCCCAAGCTACTCGTGCAGTGCTATCTCTTTACCACGATTGCTTCACTTTCCGATCTTCAATTCTTGCGAGCCTTTGCTTCAACGATCAAATTATCTCGTACACGAACATCATCTACTTGAATCTCGTGAGACGGATCCGATGTACCTCCTCAATGAGATGCATGGAAAACATCATGCAAATTCGCAAGTGTCGGCAGTAAGCAATTTGATACGCAACTTTTCCAACTCTCTTGGTAATCTGAAACGGACCAATAAAGCGCAGAGTCAACTTCTTTGACTTCAAAGCTCGACCAATACCAGTCATCGGAGTAACTCTCATGAACACATGATCTCCTTCACTGAACTCAAGATCTTTCCTCCTCTTATCATCATAAATTTTCTGACGACTTTGAGAAGCCTTCATCTTCTCCTGAATCATCTTGATCTTTTCTGAAGTTTGTTGAACAATCTCTGGTCCAATCACAACACTTTCTCCGGATTCATACCAACACAACGGTGTCCGACATCTCCTACCATACAATGCCTCAAACGGAGCCATACCAATGCTCGAATGAAAACTATTGTTGTAGGTAAATTCTATCAACGGCAAATAGCTATCCCAAGCTCCACCTTTCTCTAACACACAAGCCCTCAACAAATCTTCTAATGACTGAATCGTCCTCTCCGTCGACCATACATGCTGCGGATGATCGTGAACTCAATCGTAACTTAGTACCCAAAGCTTCCTGCAATCCTGTCCAAAACTTAGAAGTGAACCTCGGATCCCTATCCGACACAATGCTAGACGGAATACCATGCAAACTGACAATCTTCTCAACATACAACTCTGCTAACCTCTCCATCGGATAATCCATTCTTATCGGAATAAAGTGAGCAGACTTTGTCAATCGGTCGACAATCACCCAAATAGAATCACAGTTCTTCGCCATTCTAGGCAAACTAGACACAAAGTCCATAGAAATGCCATCCCATTTCCATTCCGGTACAAACAATGGCTCCATCAATCCCGACGGCTTCTGATGTTCAATCTTTGATTTCTGACAAACCAAACACGCGTACACAAACTCAGTAATTTCCTTTTTCATTCCAGGCCACCAAAATAATTTCTTCAAATCATGATACATCTTAGTAGCACCAGGATGAATACTCAATCCACTACGATGTCCTTCTTCCAAGATACTTTTTCTAATCTCAGCAACATCCGGAACACACACCCGATCACCAAATCGCATAACGCCATTCTCATAAATTCGGAACTCACCTCCTTGACCTTGGTTAATCAATGTCAGCTTATCCACCAAACCAACATCAGATTTCTGCCCATTTCGAATCTCTTCCAAAATACCACTAGTCAGCTTCAACATGCCCAATTTCACACTATTCGGAGTAGTTTCACATACCAAACTTAAATCTCTGAATTGCTCCACTAAATCCAATTCACGAACCATTAACATCGACATATGCAAGGATTTCCTGCTCAACGCATCTGCCACGACGTTTGCCTTACCAGGATGGTAATTCAAACCGAAATCATAATCTTTGAGAAATTCTAACCATCTTCTCTGCCTCATATTCAACTCTTTCTGATCAAAGAGATACTTCAGACTCTTATGATCGCTGAACACTTCAAACCGTGAACCATACAGATAATGCCTCCACAATTTCAAAACAACCACAACAGCCGCCAACTCTAAATCATGAGTCGGATAATTCCTTTCATGAATCTTCAACTGTCTTGAAGCATAAGCCACAACCTGCCTATCTTGCATCAAAACACCTCCTAAACCCATTAAGGACGCATCACAATACACCACAAAAGATTCTTCCGGATTCGGCAAAATCAGAATTGGAGCACTAGTCAACCTCCTCTTCAATTCTTGGAATCCTTGCTCACAATCTGCATCCCAAATAAACGCTTGACCCTTTCTTGTCAACTTAGTCAACGGTAACGCTAACTTCGAAAACCCCTCAATGAATTTCCTGTAGTAACCTGTAAGACCAAGAAAACTACGAATCTCTGAAGCATTCTTCGGCGCTTCCCACTGAGATACCGCTTCTACCTTTGTAGGATCAACAACAATACCATTCTTAGAAATCACATGGCCAAGGAAACTTACTTCGCTTAACCAAAACTCACATTTTGACAACTTCGCATAAAGTTTCTTTTCCTTCAACAATTCCAACACAATTCTCAGATGCTTTGCATGCTCCTCATCATCCTTTGAATATATCAGGATGTCGTCAATAAACACCACCACAAACTTGTCAAGATAAGGATGAAATATCCTGTTCATATACTCCATAAACACACCAGGTGCATTAGTAACTCCAAATGGCATAACAGAATATTCATAATGCCCATACCTCGTTCTAAATTAAGTCTTCTGAATATCTCCCGCCTTAACACGAATTTGATGATATCCAGACCTCAGATCAATCTTGATAAATACGCAAGCTCCAACCAATTGATCCATCAAATCATCAATCCTCGGCAATGGATACCGATTCTTGATTGTCACCTTATTCAATTTCCTGTAGTCAACACACAGCCTCATTGTTCCTTCCTTCTTCTTAACCAACAATACAGGAGCACCCCACGGTGAAACACTAGGCTGAATAAACTTCTTTTCCAATAACTCTTCCAACTGTTTCTTCAGTTCAGACAACTCAGATGCCGACATGCGATAAGGCGCCATCGACACCGGACTAGTTCTAGGAATTAAATCTATAGCAAACTCCACTTCTCGCTCAGGTGGTAGCTCACTAACATCTTCCGGGAATACCTCTAGAAATTCATTCACAACAGGTAATCCAACTTACTCGGAACAATCTCAAAATAATTCTCCACTACCGGTAATTCATCACTTTTAGATTTTCCTTTCACTTCCGTCGAAGAATACAACATAAACACCACAGCACCATGTCATACCCCAAAATTTGCCCTCCAATTTCTCAAGACATTCCATACCTCCATGATCAAAGATTCCTCAAAGGTTGATCAGACAAACTCTCTTCTAGACAATCAACCCAAGCTAGGGTTTGGTATTTCTCAGATCCAGATGGACTTCTAACACCTCCAATGGTTTTCATGTCTCCTCATATGTTTCAAAGACTCTCCATGTCAAGTTTCAAGCCTCACAAGTCAAGTTTCCTCAGACAATTGCTCAGATGGTTGAAAATCGGTTGTATTGGACAAAAGGTCAACTGTGGTCAACATACAGTCAAACTTCCTGATTTTTGGTCAACATCCTCATTTTGAAGTCACATTCATCATTTGATCAAGGGTTGATCATGATTCATCAAGAAAACTCAAGATTTGCCCAAAAGTCAAACTTTCTAAATTAAGGTTTCTAGGTGAAAAGTCAACTGAACTTTGACTGATCATAACTTTCTCATACTTTCTCAGAAATTTTTCCACCACCTCTTGTTTTGAAGGAAATTCAATTCTCTACAACTTCATGTCTCACAAGAATGTCCAAAAGATGCTTCATTTGAGAGGTATGGCTCAAAACATTACAGGTCATTTTCAAAGTCAACAAAAAGTCAACTTTTTGTTTTGAAGATATATTGAGCATGGAAACTCCAATTGAGATGAGACCAAAAAGGTTGGTTAGAGGACTCTTAGAGCTTTCCAAAAAGTCCAAGAACTCTCAAAAATATGGAAAATTGAGCAAGATACACTATTTAGAAGTTGGGCAATTTTGGACAATTGCACAAAAGGATATTTTGGTCAAAATGCAAAATTTTCCAAATGGGCCTATAATCTTTTGATCCAAACTTGTTCATGACATTATTTTTGACTCATAAATGCTTGGCCATGGCATTTTTCTATTTTATTGATTTAATTTTGGATTTTAAACCATTTAATTCCAAATTAAATTACATAAAATATGAAAATAAATTATTTTTTCAAATGAGTTGGATTTATATCTTCCTTGAAGTCCAAGAAAGCCCATAATCCTTACCAAATTCGTGATAACATGCATATGGAAAGAAAAAATCAAATTTTTAAGGAAATTTGATTTTATTTAAAGAGAAAATATTGCACAATCAATGATCAATCTTTTTTGCTTGTTTTTCCTCTCTCAATTGCCTCTATAAATGCTCAGCAATGTGCACAACCAGCCACACGAAACCCTAGCTCAAGCCAAACCCTTATTCTTGCAAAAATTTTCAAGAAACTTGAAAAAATCGTGTTCTTGTTTCCAGCCCTTTTCAGTCCAAACAAACCATTCCATCGTGCTCAGAGGGTAGGTTTGAGTAAGAATGCATCATTACCATTGATTAAATCATCCAGAATCGATGCATATACATACATACATATTCAACTTTTCTTGATTTTTGCATTTAATTATTCTGCTTGTGTTAATCGTTTCTAATGGTTTGAATGTGTTCATGAGGTTCCACTTGATTGATCTGGGTCATCGTCTTGGTGCTTGAACGTTAGAAATACGATTTTCCATGTTTAGGGTTTGAAAACTGTGGAGCTTCGAACTGCTAGCTACAGGCATTTTCAATCAAAACTGATGCCACCATCGTGTTCGCCATGCTCGATTTAGGGGGGGTAGGGTAATCCTTGGCCATTTATCTTTCGTGTTTTGCAGGTTTTGGATTTTGCTTGATCGGAGAAGACGACCGGAGCTAGGGCTCCGGCGTCGTTGACCGATGTTGAATCCGGTGAAGCAAGCGTGGCACAATGGAGCTTTCTGGTTCGCGTGTTCACTCAACCCAGGACCCCACCAGCTGATTGTGCTTTGACTCATCCAAACGGCGACGCGTGTTTGTCCATGATCCCACGTTTTCAATCCATAACACAAAGTGCAAGCTGGCGTAGTGGTAAAAGCATTCACTGTTGGTAGATCCTCTCCAGGGTCATGAGTTCGATCCCCACTGGCACCAGTTTTGTTTTTTTCTTTTTTCCAAACTTCACTTTTCAATTATTTTTCATATTTTCTTATTTTCTAATATTTTGCATTATTTTTAATTCTTTTCATAATTTTATTTATGCATTAAAAAATCATCAAAAATTATTTTTCTTTTTATATTATTTTCAGAAAACCTTTATTTAATTTATAAAATTAAGAAAATATATTTTGCAAGCATATTTATTTTTATTTCTAATTTAGCATTTAATTCACATTTAATTAGTTTTTAATTATTAAATTGCATCCAAAAAATCCCAAAAAATTATTTTAGCATATTTATGTTATTTCCAGCATGTCATATTTTTCTCATTTAAAAATTTGCATTTTTCTAACATTTTTCCTCTTATTCGATTCATCTCGTATTTTCCGATTTCACATTCTTTTACAGGTTGATCCGATTCAGACAATTTTTCTTTATCATTCTACTTTTTCCAATAATGTAACTGTCTATGGGATGTAATAGTTTAAATTAGGTTTCATTTTCCGCAAGTTTAAATTATGTATCTGCCCCAAAGCCATGTAATAGCGTAGGACATTTATCTTTCCGCACTTTACATTCCGCATTTTACTTTCCGCACCCTATAAACTGCTAGTAACTAGGCGTGTATGGCAAGATAAAATCAGACATAGCTCACTCTAATTTTCAAGATCAAATATCTGAAATCAACACACTCTTTCACACATGCACCCCTTAGGGTATTTCTCTCTCGTTGCCTTTACGAATTCAAAATGGTCATGTCCCTCGAACGTAGAGGTATTCTAGCATCGTTGCCTTCAAAACAAATCATCATAGTCCCTTCGATACAAAGATCATAGACCCACGATGTCGCCTCCGAATACATGATCTTGACCCTCGATTGTCGCCTACAAAAAATGATGATAGTCCCTTCGAATGTGCTAGGATACTTCCTACAAGTTGCCTTCTATGACCATCCGATGTCCCTTCGAATGTCCCGCTTACATCCAACAAATAGGGTTACCTACCAACTAATGGTATGGATAGCACTATTCTAAAGGAAAGTAAAATAACACGAAAACGACCATTTTGAGTAGGTAATAAGACTTTTAGTTGCTTGCTCTATCAAAATACTTTTCACACCACACACTTTTGTCAAAGTTCAAACTTTTTTCAAAACGAAACATTTCCGAACACTTTGTATACATTCCTACATGAATCATTACAAAGTCAAAGCGAAATGCCTTTTCAAATCATTTTTGTCAAACACACAGAAAGCACAATTTTTAAAGTGATCTAGGAGCAACTAAGAGCCCGTAGATAACTACGGATGGAAAGGGGTGCTAATACCTTCCCTTTTCATAACCTTCTCCCTTACTCAGAATCTAACGAAGGTCTTTTTCTGTACTTTTACCTTCCCTCAATTGGATAAAAATAAAAGTCGGTGGCGACTCTTGCTATCCGCACATTTGCGATACAAAAACACTAAAAGTCAGTTCACCGTATTACACACCATCATTAATATCTACGCAACTCTAACCATCCATCTCAATTCATTATCCTTATTAAAGCCTTCATCAACTCATTTGGTTCACAAGCTTCTACCAAACTTCATTCATATTCATCACTTTATGTCTCAATTAGATAGCAAGACAATTATATATCACCCAATACGATTTCGTCTACCATCGACAAGAGATTAAGGGTGATCAAGTCCTCAATTTGTCAATAGACATCCGATAATCATACTGGAGTATAAACCATCATTACCAACACTTTTTGTTCTTAGAATCGTACTCACCTTTTTGCACTCCCAACTATGACTCATGGTCTAACGATTCCAACAGCTCTAACCACTCTTGTACTGTCTTCTCAAGCAGTACCCCGTACCAATGACTTACAATTGGAACATATCCGGGAAGCATCTCTCCTCCCCCACTTAATTTCACACTACTCCTGCAACAATCAATCAGAAAAGTAACAAGTACCGACAGTGTTGTACACACTTGTCGCGTACAAAGGGGATAATGACATTAAGACACTGGTCACAACGACCGACTATGCTCTGATACCACTATTGTAACACCCCTTCTAATTACCCGCGTTTTATAGAAATAATTATCAGAGTTTTGTCCACAATTAAGAGGCGTCACAATTATAAATCATAAAAATTGACCAAACAGTTGTCATGCTTTCACTGAAGAATAAATCATTAAATAAATCATACTTAATGTTATGTTTAACAGCGGAAATGAAACATAACCAAAATCCCGAATACATCACTCAATAGTTATTCCAGGATATGTAATCAAGACATAATTCAAACTATTAAAAATTATCCATTAAAGGATTCAAACAACCGTTTCCCCAGTGTTACATCTACCAGAGCACGACACTGACACGCGGACTAATAAACTGACTCGACTCTAGAGCTATCCTCACCAACTCCAAGCAGCTAATCACTTCGGATCTGAAATTGTAGAGTAAGGGTGAGATTTCAATTCAATATAACATGCATTATACGTTTTTAGAATACAACAGAATAACGGATACATTAATCCATAAATCGAGCACAAGTTCTAATCAATTCACAGAACAGTTCACACAATGATCATGTATATATCAAACAATGGAAATTGCAACACTGGAATCCATCCTAGCATGTTACAATCCCATATGCAATGCAGACTCTATGCATGTGGTACCAAAACATGAACCGAGTTCACCCACTGCTCTGTTTACATGTGGAAATTAGTACTCCTTCTAATATTCCTTTATTTATTCCAATAAAATAAAATAAATGGTAATTAGTAAGAGTAGAGTAATTTACTTCTCACACTCCTAATTACACCACACACCTCCATTCTCTTCTTCTCTTTAATTAATCCAATTAATTCTGAAAATCTAAATAATCAAGCCTTTAATTAATTAAATAATTAAATTCCTGTTTATTTAATTTTTGAATTAAATCGGGGTGTCACAACTACAGGCTCTAGGAATTGAGGCGACGACTAAAGTCCCCAATACATCCCCACGGAGTCACTTTCACAAGAAATACCTCCACATGATCATCTCTACAATCCCTACAAAACCATTTCTCTCCCTACAAAGACAAATCTTTTCCAACGAAGTATTACATTATCATCTCCTTTCCACATAGTTCCAACACAAGAGTTTCATCAGCTTTAAATGATCCTAACAGTTTCATCAACTTTAAATTATCCTAGCAGATTCATCACTTTAAATGATCCCAACAGTTTCATCAGCTTTAAATGATCCTAACAGATTCATCATGTTAAGTGATCCCAACAACTTCATCAGCTTTAAATGATCCTAACAGATTCATCACTTTAAATGATCCCAACAGTTTCATCAACTTTAAATGATCCTAATAGTTTCATCAGCTTTAAATGATCCCAACAGTTTCATCAGCTTTAAATGATCCTAACAGATTCATCACGTCAAGTGATCCTATCAGATTCATCACGTTAAGTGATCCTATCAGCCTCATCACCTCAAGTGATCCTATCAGACTCATCACCTCAAGTGATCCTAGCAGTTTCGTCAACTTTAATGATCCTATCAATTTCATCACGTTAAGTGATCCTATTAGCTACATCAACTACAAGCCTCATCACCTCAAGTGATCCTATCAGTTTCGTCAGCTTTAATGATCCTATCAATTTCATCACGTTAAGTGATCCTATTAGCTACATCAGCTACAAGCCTCATCACCTCAAGTGACCCTATCAGTTTCGTCAGCTTAAATGATCCTATCAATTTCATCACCTCAAGTGATCCTATCAGTCTCATCAGCTTCAATGATCCTATCAGCCTCATCACCTTTAATGATCCTACAAGTCTCGTCAACTTTAATGACCTTATCAGCTTCACCACGTCAGCCTCCAAGCAGTAATAGATTATACCATATCATGTTACCCCCTAGCAAGGTCTATGGACAATGTAATCATCCACAACAAGATCTACACACAAGATCCCCAGCTGAATATCTCCCAAATCATCATTATCCTTCCAACAACAAAAATATCCAAACTCAAGACTTGGTCAGATAGTGCATCGGAGGGATCTGAAGCATCTCCTTTTTCTCCCCAGCCAGGGTTTCCAACAACCCCATCTCCAAGAGAACATCAGAAATCTCCAACAGAATGTTCCTATCTTCTTCAAGATGGATATGTTTTGAAATACCATAACATCTACATTCATGCATTATACATAAAAGTCATAACATGTGCATTCACAAGCATTATCATATATTCCCATGCATCTGCATTAAAACTAATCCTATCCTTTCAACTTAAACTTCCCCAACAGGTAATAGCTGTTTTCCAAACAGAAGATCAAAGATTAATACCCGAAACAAGACGGGAGAACTATCTAAACGACCATACAAATTATTTCCAGGCAGCAGATCATGGGTTAACAACCGAAACAAGACGGGAAAACTATTTGCATCCTGCCAAGTATTCATCTCAGGAATGGCCAAGACAAAGGTTTATTCTGACTCTCTCTTACTATCAAGCTCCCCGGATGGTATCTTTAAGCCCATCTCCGACTATGCATCTTCATCACCCTGGATGGCATCTTTAAGCCCATCTCCGATTTCTCTTCTATTCAAAAGACAAATACAGAGTCTAGCGTACGACTCACTCTCCAGCATCTGCTTCTCCAAATGGAATCTATAAGCCCATTCCATACAACGACGAGTGCAAATTTTAAGGTGTACTCGAGTGTTCAATCATCTTCTACCTTTAGGTCACGAAAGGCAAGCATGCCAATCTAACCCTTCTGGTACAAGAAGATTGAACAGGGGAAACTATTATACCCCAAAATTTTCCCTCCTACTTCTCAAGACAATTCACATCTCAATTCTCAAGGATTTCACAAGGGTTGACCAGACAAACCCAATCCTAGGCAATCAATCCAAGCTAGGGTATTGCTATTCTCAAGTCAAGGTGGATTTCCAATGCTTCAAGTGGTCATCATATCTCACCATATACCTCAGAGAATCCTCATATCAGGTTCCAAGCCTTACAGGTCTAAGCTGCTCATCCAATTGCTCAGATGGTTGAAAATCAGTTGTGTTAGACAAAAAGTCAACTGTGGTCAACATACTATCAAACTCCATAATTTTTTGTCAACATCAATATTTTGAAGTCATATTCATTATTTGATCAAGAGTTGATCATGATTCATCAAGAAAAGCCAAGATCTGATCAAAAGACAAAGTTTCCAAATTAGGGCTTCTCTAGACAAAAGTCAACAGAACTTTGACCAAGCATAACTTTCACATACTTCATCAGAAATTTCCCCACCAAAGCTCATTTTGAAGAGAATTCAATTCTCTATAACTTCATGTCTCACAAGCTTGGGCAGGAAATGCTTCATTTGGAAGTTATGGATCAAAACATTACAGGTCCTTCTAGAAAAGTCAACAAAAGTCATCTTTTTGCAAAGAGGTGTTCATGAGCATGGAAACTCCAATAAAGATGAAACCAAAAAGGATGTTTAGAAGACATCTTGAGATTTCTAAAAAGTCCAAGAACACTAAAAAATGTTGAAAATTGAGCAAGATATAAATTGTGCAAGTTGAGCATTGTTGAGGAGGTGCATGAAGAAAAATACCTAGCAAAAGCAAATATTTTTCAAATGGGCCTAAGATTTTATGATTTAAACTTGATCATAAGATTATCCATGACTACTATGCTGCATGCCACGCCTCTTAATCTTTTATTTATTTATTTATTTGAATTAAATAGCTTAAATTCATAATTTAATTAAATAAAATGCAAAAATAAAAGATAAGGCAAGTTGGGCTTGATATTTGCATGGCTTGTGGTCCAAGATAGCTCATTACAAGCTGTCAATTTCGTGCAAGAAGATTGAGGAGGAGATTGAGCAAATTTGGAAAGATTTTGTGCAAATTTTCAAATCAAATATTCTCCATTTAAGGATAATATTTTCTCTTAAAGCCTTGACCTAATTATACTCTCCTATATATACTTAGCACTCTTACAAGACAAGGAGGACTTTTTGGACACCTCTTACACGTGCAGCCAGCCTCTCACAAACCCTAAAAATTCTCAAAATTTTCTCAAAGTTGGCAAAATCGTGTTCCAACTTCCAGCCGGTTTCAAGTGCTTCAAAGCACTGATTCTTGTTCCTGAGGTATAGTAGGGTAAGAATGGATCATTATCCATGGCCAAAGCATGCTGAATCGTGCCATTCATAAGCATCCGTTTATATATTTTTCTTGAATTTGTATTTTGCATTTTATCCTGTTTTCATGAGATTTATCCTATTTTATCCTGAAGCATCCGTTCTTGAATATGTTCATGAAGTTTGTTAGAACAGGTTTGATCCATCCTCCACAAGTTTTGACGTATAAATCACTAGATGCCATTGTTAGGGCATGAGCTTAGTGAAGATTCAAATTCTATGATACAGGAAATTTTAGGACAAACAAACCTTACCATCGTGATCGTAGGGTCCTATATAGTCAATTTGGGCTTTTACTTTTCATAACTTGATGCATTTTTACGGGTTTTTGATGATTGATGCCAATCGGAGAAGATGACCGGAGCATCGCTCCGGTGTTTCTGACTCAGAGGCCAATAACCCTTACATATTTATGGGTCCAGTAGTATGAATTGATGTATCACCGCCCCAGCGGTTCACCTTGTGCGCACTATGTCATTCTCTCTATCAGGTCGTGGGTTCAAACCCCACCTTTTGCCTTTTATTTTCACTATTCGTTTTGCAGGTTTCCAAATTTCCAGAAGTCACACCTTTAGAAGCTATAGCTTCTAGGTCCTCTCCAGCACCAAAAGCTCCAGCTTATGAGCCTCACCAGCACTAGAAGCTCCAACTTCTGGGTCTCCCAGCGCCAGAATCCTCCAGAAGCTCAAGCTTCTAGATGGCACTAGATGAGAAGTCCCCAGAAGCTTCAGCTTCTGGATGTCCCAGATCCAGAGTCTCCAGAAGCTCCAGCTTTTGGACCCTTTCCAACATCAGAACCCCTAGAAGCTCCAGCTCCTGGGCGCCTCCAGCATCAGAATCCCCAGCTCCAACTTCTAGGCGCCTCCAGCAACGGAACCTCCAGAAGCTCCAGCTTTTGGGATAGCTTCTGCCAGAAGCTCTTTTTTGTTTTGTTTTGTGCTTTTCCATATTTTTGTTTATTTTCTTTTTTAAGTAATTAATGAATTAATTAGTGACTAGGTGAATTACTTAGGTTAATTAGATAACTTCACAAAGATTTTTCTTTTAACTAATTTAATTAATTAATTTAGGTTAATTAGATAATTTCACAAAGATTTTTCTTTTAACTAATTTAATTAATTAATTTAGGTTAGTATTCACTAATATTTTTTTTTTAATTAATTAAAATCAACTAGAACCAGGTTGTTTTCACATAAATTCTGATTTTCAAAAACACAAAAATACTAGGACTGGTCTTTTCTTTTGCTATTTATTTTTCGTTGCATTTTCTTTAAATTCTAGAAAGGATGTATAGGTTGCAAGTTTTTTTTATCATGTAATAGCGTAGGATTTTACTTTCCGCCTTTTACTTTCTACACCTCCTATTATGTATCTGGCCCAAAGCCATGTAATAGCGTAGGACCCTTTACATTTCCGCAATTTACTTTCTGCACCAATTAAACTGCTAGTAACTAGGCGTGTATGGCAAGATAAAGAATTCAACATAGATCACTAATCACAAGATAAATATCTGAAAACAATACACTCTTCTCACACATGCACACCCATAGGGTATTCTCTCTCTTTGCCTTATAAATGGTCAGGTCCCTCGAACGTAAGGATATCTTAGCATGGTTGCCTCTGAAATACCATCATAGTCCCTTCAACTTAAAATATCATAGTCCCTCAATGTTGCCTAATGAATACATGATCTAGTCCCTCGGTTGTTGTCTACGAAAAGTGATGATCGTCCCTACGAATGTGCTAGGATATCCCTACAAGTTGCCTTCTATGACAATCCGATGTCCCTTTACATCCAACGAATAAGGTTACCTATCAACTAATGGTATGGATAGCCTTATTCTAAAGGAAAGCAAAATAACACGGAAACGACCGTTCTGAGTGGGTAATAAGTCTCTTTTGCTTGCTCAATTAAAATACTCTTTACACCTTACACTTTTCAAAATCTTTTCAAAACACTTTGTATACATTCCAACGTGGATCATTGCAAAGTCCTTTTCCAAAACAAAACATTTCCAAACACTTCGTATACATTCCAGTGTGGATCATTACGAAGTCAAAGAGAAATGCCTTTTCAAAAATCTTTTCAAACACACACACACACACAAACAATTAAGGTGAGCTAAAGCAATTACGAGCCCGTAGATAACTACGATTGAAAAGGGGTGCTAACACCTTCCCTTTTCATAACCAACTCCCCTACTCAGAATCTTACGAAGATCTTTTCCTGTTCTTTCCGCCTTCCCTTAATTGGATAAAAGAAAAGTCGGTGACGACTCTTGCTATCCGCAATAGTTGCGATAAAACGCAAAACAAACAAGTTAGTTCTCCCATCGTGTTACACCATGATATGCGATGTTATGCAATGCAACGTTTTCAAGGACCTTAGGAGTTTAAATTTGTCAAACAAGCACGAACAAACTTTTTATTAGTTTACTTTAGCAAGTACAAAAGAAAGCTTAAACAAATAAAAAGAAATTCCTAGAGCTTAGGTCTCCCATGGGCGCTTTCTCTTTGTTTTGAAGTAGGTATTGATGCTTCGTTCCTCGTGAAGTATCTTTGTCAACTCTAATACCTTCTTCTCGCTTGCATAGCACTGAGCTTCACATGTATCCATTTTTTCTCTGAGTTGAATCCAGGATCTCTTCAAGTCTTCGAAATTAGTAGGCATGTCTGGATGAAGAATGGTATAGGGTTCGTCCCCTTTAGCAACAGGCTCCATGACCACTGGTAGAACAGTTGTAAATGGCATCCTGAGGTTTTGAGCTCGAGCTCGCACCCATTTAAGGTAAGGTTCCCAAGGAATGGAATTTTTGTGCCCTTGGTCTTGGTATCAGTCTTCTTCACCATGCCCCAAGCATGCACAAATCTTTGACGGTAGTTCTAGAGATCGTTTTTGTAGTAAAACACAATGTCTTGAAGAAGCATATCATGAGGACCATCTCTTCGAGCATAACCAAATTGACGTAGGGCTAAATAAGGATTGTAAGTGATACCCCCCTCTTGCCAAGAAGTGGTATATTAGGGAATTCCCCATAACGCTCAATGAAAGCGAAGTCCTTTTGAGAAAAAAGACACCAACAAATATTTGAATGAGAGAGTGACATCAGCCTTTGAGACCACTTCAATCTTTGCTTGTTCTTCATTACTGACTGAGGAAGGTGCGAAATAAACCACCTGGAAAGTAACGGTATGCAACACATGAGAGTTCCTTGTATTTTGGTAGTATGAGTGTGAAGAGAATGTAGAATGTTCCCAAGTAAGGTAGGCACAGGATTACGAGTGAGGAATATCTTGATGGAATCCATGTCTATGAACTGATCTGAATTAGGAAATAGCACCAAGCCATAGATTAGCAAGGCCAAAATGTCTTCGAACGCATGGAAACTCATAGCCTTTAGGAATTCTCGAGCTTTCTTTATCAGAAACTTAGCAAGATAACCCTTAACTCCGCTTCTTGTTTGCCAATTAGCTTCAATGTCTGATCGCTTTAGATGTAACACTGATGCGATGTCTTCGTATTTTGGAGCTTTTTCTGAACTGGTGAATGGTATCTGATCAAGGATAGGTATCCCAAGTAGCTTAGAGAACTCTTCCAATGTAGGCACCAATTGATAATCTGGGAATGTAAAGTAGGATGTTTCAGATCGAAGAACTGGAATACGATGTGCATCATATCTTCTTCAAAACTGGAGATAACCAAGTCAAGTAGATAAACATGCCTTTTGATGAACTGAGCATGATCAGGAATTTCTAAAACTAATTATTTGAGTTGAGAAAGTATACCCATGAAGTTGATTCAGATAGTCTTTTTGGAAGCCATAACTCCTACAAAACAGAGCAAAGATAAATCCCTAGGTCCTCGAAATAGTTAGAAATGATATGATGTTATGATGTCATGATGTCATGTTTAAAACAAGTAGCAAGCACAAGCAATTCACACAATAGCCCTAGATTTAAGGCTTGCACAAGGTATATGTGTCTACCCTTGTTATACCCCAAACTTTTCCCTCCTACTTCTCAAGACAATCCACAACTCCATACTCAAGGATTTCACAAGGATGAACCAGACAAACCCTATTCTAAGCAATCCATCCAAGATAGGGTTCTGCTCCTCTCAAGACAAGATGGATTTCCAGTGCTTTAAGTGGTCATCATACCCCATCATATGCTTCAAGGGATCACTATATCAAGTTTCAAGCCTTATAAGTCAAAATTGCTCATCTAGTTGCTCAGATGGTTGAAAATTAACTATATTGGACAAAAAGTCAACTATGGTCAACATGCAGTCAAACTTCAAATTTTTGGCCAACATCAATATTTTGAGGTGATATTCATCATTTGATCCAGGGTTGATCATGATTCATCAAGAAAAGCCAAGATTTGATCAAAAGTCAAAGTTTCTAAATTAGGGTTTTTTAGACAAAAGTCAACAGAACTTTGACCAGGCATAACTTTCACATACTTTATCAGAAATTTTTCCACCAAAGCTAATTTTAAAGGGAATTTAATTCTCTACAACTTCATGTCTCACAAGCTTTGGCTAGAAATGCTTCATTTGGAAGTTATGGATCAAAACATTACAGGTCTTTTTAAAAGTCAACAAAAAGTCATCTTTTTGCAAATAAGTGTTCATGTACATGGAAACTTCAATGAATATGAAACCAAAAGGGCTGTTTAGAGGATATCTTGAGCTTTCTAAAAAGTCCAAGAACACCCAAAAATGTCAAGAATTGAGCAAGATACAAATTATACAAGTTGAGCATTTTTGAGGAGGTGCATAAAGAGAAATACTTAAAAAAATCAAATTTTTTCTAAATGGGCCTAATTTTTCTTGGTTCAAACTTGTTTCTCATCTAAATTGGGACCTCCAAGCCCAAGGCCACGTTTTTATCTTTTATCTTTTATTTATTTTGGATTTTTATTCATTTAAAACCAATTTAATTAAAATAAAAGATGTAAAATCAAATTATTAATACAAGATAGATTTTATCTCACTCTTGAGGTCCAAGCAAGCCAAATGATCTGTTTATTTCGAAATAATGGAGATTGGCAAGAGACTTAATGGAGATTTGTTCAAAAAAGGAAAGATTTGATGAAAATTCCAAATCAAATATTCTCCCATTCAAGGCAATGTATTTTCAAATTATGCTTGACCTAATGCACACTCCTATCAATACATAACAAGATCAGACCACAAGGGGGGATTGACTATAATAGAAACCCCTACACACACTTTTCTCACTTTTCAAGTTTCAGAGCAAACGCGAAGTACATCCTCCAGCCGTTCCCAAGGCGTTTCAAGCATTCCATCAGCTTCCTGAGGTTTCCAGGAGGCAATCCCAAGCCTTACACAAGCCAGATCGTTCCCAGAACGTGCCAATCGAGTTGCACCAGTTTGGTAAAAATCACGAAATTCAAACTCTCAATCCATGCTGTTTAAACTGATTCGATTTACATATTCATGCTTATATTGATGTTTGTGATTGTTTATAACCATCGTGCATGAGTTTTTACGCAGGAATCATGATACACCATTGGTAGGGCACGAAGCTACTGCTTCGTCGTATCCTTATTTCCAGGCCGATTCAGACCAAACCAAGGCCACCATTGAACTCGCGGCCCTCGATTTAGGGGGGGGGGTAGGGTCTATTTGTTTGCATTTATTTTCATTATTTATGCATGTTTGATTTTGGAAGCAACCAGAGAAGATGACCCTTCGCCGACGTCTTTGACTGCAGGTCAACCGGCTGGCTTCCCAGAAGTTCGAGAAGGAACAACAACAGAAGTTCCAGAAGGAACAACAATAGAAGTTCCAGAAGGAACACTAACAGAAGTTCCAGACGGAACACCAACAGAAGTTCCAGAATAAGTAACTCCAGATGTTCCAGAAGGAACACCACCAGAAGCCCCCAGAAGGAAGGAACTTTGGTGCCATATATAAATTCCAACTTAACCAATAATAATAATAATACTATTATTTCTATTGGGTTTAATTTCCACACCTCCGTTCTACTATTTCTAACACCAAATAGGCCCCAAATAAATAATTCTATTAATCCACACTTATTTCTAATATTATTTCCAATAATATTCTATAATAAAATTAATTCATCACTAATTAATCCCAACTTCCGATAATTCACTTAATCACCCTAAATTAACTTATAAATTTATTAATGCTCCTTATAATTCTACTGATAAATCCAACTTTGACTAAATTCCAATAAATAAATCGTTGATAATTTTTTTTAAATAATTAAATAATTTCCGGGTGTTACAACTCTCCCCCACTTAGGATATTTTTGTCCTTGAAAATTCGTCCGACACAACCATCCTTAACTTGTCTCTACACCTAACCACAACTTACTACAATTAAAATCTAATGTACATGTGAAATTTCATTTCAACTCAATCATCAGTAACCATATTAATCAACGAAGTTAGATCCACGAAATACATACCTCTAGTATCTCTGTCCATTGGAGTTTCAACCAACGCGAACACCTTTGCACCAGGCGCTTTCTTCGGCTTCTGACACTGAGTACTAATATTCCCTTCTTTGCCATAATTGAAACAGACATCCGCCTTATGTCTACACTCAGGAGCTGCATGTCCAACCTTGCCACAACGAAAACACCTCTTCACATCAACAGCAGTGCATACATTACTCTTGTGACTAGGTTACCCACACTTGAAACAAGTCATACTAGTAGGAGCGTCTCCCCCACTAGTTCTCTGGCCCTCAGCAACTTCCTGTTTTCCCTTACCAGCTGGAGCATCATACGACTTACCACGATTCTAATTCTTGCTCCTCTTCTCATTAACTATCTTGTAATGAGCATTGATATCCTCCTCATAAATTCTACAACTATCCACCAAATCAGAGAAAACACGAATCTTTTGATATCAATTTCCTTCTTGATCTCTGAGTGCAACCCGTTCTCAAACTTAATGCACTTTTAAAATTCAATAGTTTCTGCGCTATAATGCGGATAGAACTTGGCCAACTCTACAAACTTTATAGCATACTCAGTAACAGATATATTACCCTGCTTCAGTTCAACGAATTCAATTTCCTTATTACCCCGAACATCTTCAGGATAATACTTTCTCAGAAATTCCCTACGGAACACAACCCAAGTGACCTCTTCACCAACAACTTCCAACCTCTAATGCGTTTCTAACCACGAGTCGTCAGCCTCGCCTGTTAACATATGTGTCCCAGAACGAACCTTCTGCGCTTGGGTGCAGTCTATCACACGGAAGATTCTTTCCATCTCCTTTAACCAATCCAAAGCTCCATCGGGATCATACTTACCCTTAAACACCGGTGGATTCTCTCTCTGGAAAGTTACCAAACTTCGGTATCCAACATCCCCTCCAGTATTCGGTTGATTCTCCATAGCATGAGCCATTGCTTCCAAAGAGGAAGTAATCACAACATCGTTCCTTCCAGTGATTTCAACTAAGCACTACAACATAAACAATACTCAGATGAAAGTAATTAACAATACTTGATTGTTAACGACACAACAACCTGGCCGGACGGACCGACCTGCTCTAATACTACCAATGTAACACCCCAAATCTACCCGGTAATTTTAATTAAAAATCAGAGTTTTTCAAATTTCCACAACATGAGGCATTACATTATCAACTTGAAAATCAACAGCAAACTATCCTAACATAACAGATGGATAACACTTAACAATTCAAAAAACTTATAATAATTTATTAGTCTTCAAAAGTACTTCATATTTATTCAATAACTACGCAGCGGATTCATAACATTTCAAAACTTCAAAAGAAATATAGCATATTTTAAACAACTTAATTCGAAGGAAAACAACTTCTTGTAATAATAACTTAAGTTCATCCGAAAAGAAAACATCATAGAACAAATAAGCATTCATTCCCCCTGAGTGCTACATATCAGAGCGACGACACCGACAAGCTACTAAGCCTTTACTCCTCGTTACATGCACGTTACCAGTATAAAGGCAACGACGAAACAAATACCAGGGTGAGATATCTACCAATATAAATAAGCGTATGATAAATAATATATTAGAATTAAATCATACAAAACTTATCAATTCACAGATACAACATCAACAATCAATTTACCTCACAATTTCAACATCATTAATCAATTCACTTCACAACATTCAATTTATGCCAATTCAAATGAGACGCAATAATGCATATGCATGTGGTACCAACAGAGCTTCACCTCCCTTCACTATTTCCAATTAATAGAGGCACAAGGCATAAGCCTTCTTCACAATTCCGCCAATACAGGCCTTCACAAGGATGCAAATGTAATGCAACACTAACAACATACAACAACAACATAAATTCACTTCACGAGGCATACGCCTATATCACTTTTATTACCAATAATTAGAGGTAATTATCGTCACTGAAAACACCCTGCAACTTCGCATAAATAACAACCATATACAATAACATATTCCTCGCCAATAATTCACAAACAAATTGACAACATGATACATTCAACGCAATTTCAACAAAATAGAACAATCGTAATCACCTACTAAAATATACGAACCATCCGACAATTTTCAATTAATTCCGGACAACTAATTATACCGCTTAATTTACTAAATCGGTTAATTCGGTACTGTTTTGAAGTACTGTTTATATTATTATCATTTATTACAGTATTCTTGTCAAATTTTACCGTTGATCTAATTATTTTCCCGATATCTAAATTATACTGTTACCAAAAACCTGCTATAAAATTACACTGCTCCTGTCAAATATTATTGTCTGCTAACATTACCACACAATTGGTTCTGCTAATTGTACATGCGCTGTTATATCTTGACTCTGCTACAGTACCATCCTGCTAACCACTCATACTGAAAATTTCTATTGGTCCATTTGTTATTCCTATTACCATTATACTTATTATTATTATTATTATTATTATTTCACCATTTATATATATATATATATATATATATATATATATATATTAAGGACTTAAATCAAGTATACTAAAGGGGTATTACATCCTAACATACTACATGTGCAAATAGTGATGTAATAAACAAATTTGTACCACAAAAACAATTGGGGCGCCCACCTCAAAGAAAAGGACGAACGTCCCATTCCCCATTTACACAAGGGCACCCGCCCCACCCTTTTCTTGCCACATGGGGGCGCCCGCCTCCACACCCTGGTGGGCCATGCCTCAATTTCTCATGGCCACCACGTGTGGCCTCTTCCTGTGTACCTGCAATATTTTTTCTTCCTTTTCACTGCATTTTTCTGCAGCACCGTACCGATTCAGTTTCCACTTCTCCGCAAGTACACAATTAAATTACTAATTCAAATATTCCATTGATCCAAATAATTCCGTCGTACGGTCGATCCAACAACAACAATATTCCACACAACAATTATATAAAATTAATCATTTTGCAACATAAATCACACACAATTACACCGAGATAATCTTTCTACGAATCTAATCCCCACATACCATTCATCATAAACCCAGTTATACAGTTAGAACCCCACCCCTTACTTGGATTCAAAGGCAGTTCAACTCCCAGCGTGCGCCTCCTAATTTCTGGTCGAGTTCCGATTTGACTTTCTGGTTTGTAATTTTCTTTTGGCGGCTATTTCCAAAACCTATTCCTCTTCCACTTACTGTTTCTCTTCTTATATCTAAAACCTAATTTCTTATTTTCTTTATATATAAATTCCAACTTAACCAATAATAATAATAATACTATTATTTCTATTGGGTTTAATTTTCACACCTTCGTTCTACTGTTTCTAACACCAAATAGGCCCCAAATAAATAATTCTATCGATCCACACTTATTTCTAATATTATTTCCAATAATATTTTATAATAAAATTAATTCATCACTAATAAATCAACTTATAAATTTATTAATGCTCCTTATAATTCTACTAATAAATCCAACTTCGACTAAATTCCAATAAATAAATCCTTGATAATTTTATTTAAATAATTAAATAATTTCTGGGTGTTACACTCAACACGTCAACACCTCCTCTCCAAAGAATAATCCTAACACAAGGTGTGCATACCACTCCAACAGCCCAGGGCACGACACCAAAAATTGTTGGGCCCTGAAGAACAAGATTCAAGAAATAGTTGAAGCTCGGGAAATTGAAGTTGACCCTCCTATCGAAACTCCAAATGTGATCAACGCACCAATGCCTGACCATGGTAAAAGTGCCAACGCCATTGATAATGACTCCTATGTTTTTGATGTGAATGAGCTGACCATTCCCCTCATGATTGTCAAAAAGATTTGTTGCAAGCCGGTTTATTTCCAGGATGTCCTGACAACTGCAGTTGGTGCGCATCTGAATCTAATGGATGTGCTTGGTTGAAGATATGTGTTCAACGCATGATGGACAACCGAGAAGTGTTATTCCTAAAAGATCCGTGCGAAGATTTTTCTAAAAGTTAGAAGATCGAAGACGTAAGCGAAGCCATACCAGAAGTCTGGGATACCTTGGGGCAGCCAAGTGGAAAGTATGATTTCATGGTGAAGTATACCACTCCTGATAGCTACAAGATTACAATCGAAGGCATCAAGGCAACCAGATGGGGAGATGACTATCCCGAAGAATATGCTGATGTGAACACAATAAGGATCACCTCTGCCGATCCTGCACTCAGAGTGGCACCTCTCATTATTACCTCACCCAGATCAATTCCATATTCCTCTGACAAAGCTATACCTTGGAATTATGGAGCCGAAGTCTACTATAATGGCCTTAAGCAAGAGCCATTAACCATTAAAGACAATACAGTTGAAGCTACAAATCCTGACATTGACAATATCACTGGGTCAAGCAAAGTAACCTGAACCGGAAGAGTTTTTTCTCTAGATATCCCTCCTCCGAAGGATACTACTGCACCAGTTCTCATTCATACTATTGAACCAACTCTTGAAGCTTGAGGGAAAGACAAAGTGACTCAACCTGCTCAAACAGAAGTACCAAAGGAAGTTGCTAAAGATACCTCCAAGCAAGAATCTGAAGATCAACAAAAGAGCGACTATAATGTTGTCGAGTAGTTGGGACAAACATTATTCCCCGTCAACGAAGATGGAGTTCATGCTATAGAAGACGATGACGGTGACTTCGAGATCAAAAATTGGATCTTCCCAACTCTTGGCGGTAGACTCAACAATTGGACGGCTAAGGATGTTACGCCAATCTCCTTTAGACAAGAGTAATTTTTTTCTGTGTTACGCTTTTTCTTTTACCTTCGAACAATAAAACTCTAAGCCTAGTGCCTTGCCCGGGGCACCACGGCTTATTTGTGAGGGTTATTATCTGTCATTCGCATATTTTCATTCAATAAATAATTGGACTTTTGCATTCAAATATTGTACTCCCTGTCTTTCTTTTCACTTTATCACCCTTTCAAAGGCTATGTGTTCTTACACACACCCACATAATAAACTGCAGATCCACATTCACTTCAGATCCCGTCGATAACGAATCTGCTATTGCTAAATGTGACTTTGATAATCCGATCTACCAAGCCGAAGACAAAGGTGAGGAAGATTGTAAAGTTCCAGGAGAACTTTCCAGACTACTACAACAAGAGGAAAAGGCTATACAGCAGCACGAAGAACCAGTCGAGGTTGTGAATCTAGGTACCGACAAAGACAGAAAAGAAATCAAGATAGGAGCGGGTCTTGAGAACAGTATCAAAGAAAGATTGATCCAGATGCTGCGGGATTACATCGAGATTTTTGCTTGGTCCTACGAAGACATGCCAAGTCTTGATATTGACAATGTGGTACATCAACTACCAACAAAAGAAGGTTTTCTCCCTGTGAAGCAGAAGGTCCGTCATATGCATCCTGAGATGACCAAGAAAATTAAAGCCGAAGTCATGAAGCAGTTCAATGTCAGTTTCTTAGCCGTTACGTCTTACCCACAGTGGGTTGCAAACTTGGTACCCATGCCTAAGAAGGATAGCAAGGTGCATATGTGTGTGGACTACCAAGATTTGAATCAAACAAGCCCGAAAGGCGATTTTCCGCTTCCACATATTGATGTTCTGGTCGACAATACCGCTCAACACAAAGTTTTCTCTTTCATGGATGGTTTCTCTAGCTATATTCAGATCAAGATGGCTCTCGGAGACATGGAAAAGACGAATTTCGTTACACAGTGGGGCACCTTCTGGTACAAGGTCATGCCGTTTGGGTTGAAAATGCTGGCGCCGCATATCAACGCGCAATGGTGGCTTTATTCCATGATATGATCCATCACGAGATAGAGGTCTATGTCGACGACATTATAGCTCGATCACAAACCGAAGAAGAACATCTATTTGCGTAAGCTGTTTGATAGACTGAAGAAATACAAGTTGAGACTTAATCCGAGCAAATGCACCTTTGGAGTCAGATGCGGAAAGCTCCTGGGATTCGTTGTCAATGGTAAAGGTATTGAAGTTGATCTCGCCAAGGTCAAAGCTATTCAAAAAATGCCAGCTCCCCGTACTGAGAAGGAAGTCAGAGGTTTCTTACGACGACTGAACTACATTTCCAAATTCATTGCACATCTAACTGCTACTTGTGAGCCAATTTTCAAGTTACTGAAGAAAGATCAAGTAGTAAAATGGAACGAAGATTGCCAGATAGCTTTTTATAAAATCAAGGAGTACCTGTAAGCACCTCTTATCTTGATGGCACCAGTCAAAGGAAGACCTCTTATCATGTACTTAACAGGATTAGAAAACTCAATGGGGTGTGTGTTGGGCCAACATGACAGTCTAGTCGAAAAGAATATGCAATATACTACCTTAGCAAAAAGTTTACCGACTGTGAAACAAGATACTTATAGCTCGAGAAAACTTGCAGCGCTTTGGCTTGGGCTACTCGCCGACTAAGACAGTATATGTTGACTCACACTACCTTGTTGATCTCTAAAATGGAACCGATAAAATACATCTTCGAGAAACGTGCTGTCTCTTGAAGAATAACAAGATGGCAAATGATCTTGACCGAATACGACATCCAGTATACTACTCAGAAGGAAATCAAGGGAAGTGTAGTAGCTGATCATTTGGCTCATCAAGTTGTAGATGACTACTAGTCTATGCATTTCGAGTTCCTAGACGAGGATATAATGCTAGTCATTGATTACAAAGAGTCTGGACCAGACGAAGGACCTGAGCCAGGTTCCCGATGGACTATGGTCTTCGATGGAGCTTCTAAGGCACTTAGCAACGGTATTGGCGCCATAATAACATCTCAAAAAGGCGGCCATACACCTTTCACCGCCAAACTATGTTTCGACTGCACCAACAATATGGTTGAATACGAAGCGTGCATTATGGGTATCAAAGCTGCTATTGACTTGAGGATCAAGTTCTTGCAAGTATATGGAGACTCAGCTTTGGTGATTAGTCAGATAAAAGGCGAATGAGACACGAAACATCTAAATCTCATTCCGTATCGAGAACATGTATGGAATACGATCCCCTACTTCGAAGAAATCACTTTTGAGCATATCCCATGAGAAGAGAATCAGTTGGTATACGTGTTAGCTACCATGTCATCTATGTTCAAAGTCAGATGGGACAACGAAGCTCCTCAAATCACTATTGAAAGACTAGACGAACCGACGTACTATTGCGAACTTGATACCAAAGAAGTAGAAGAGAAATCTTGGTTCTATGAAGTGAAGAGGTACCTCGAGGCTCGAGAATACCCTAAAGGGGCATCTATCAACGATAAGAAATTCCTGAGAAGATTCGCCGCCAAGTTCTTTCTCAGTATCAGTGTCTTATACAAACGCAATCATGACTTGGCCTTACTCCGATGTGTAGATCAAAAGACAGCTGAACAAATTATGGAAGAGTTGCATGAAGGCGCATTAGGTACTCACTCCAATGGAATACAATGGCTAAGAAGATTCTAAGAGCAGGTTACTATTGGTCCACTATGGAAGCTGATAGTTATTTCTATGCTCGATCTTGTCACAAATGCCAAATATATGCAGATAAAGTGCACGTACCTCCAATTCCATTGAATGTTTTTACCGCCCTGTGGCCTTTTGCAATGTGGGCCATTGACATGATCGGAGAAGTCAAACCTACTACTTCTAATGACACTGTTTCAACCTCGTCGCTATTTATTACTTTACCAAGTGGGTAGAAGCATCCTTGTTCACGTTTGTTACCAGGAATATCGTGGCTCAATTCATCAAACATAATCTCATTTGCCGATACGGCGTCCCCGAAAGTATTATCACAGACAATGGTACCAATCTCAACAACAAAATGATCATCGAACTCGGCACGCAGTTCAAGATAAAGCATCACAACTCTTCTCCATATCGGCCAGATGAATGGCGCAGTGGAAGCCGCCAACAAGAATCTTAAGAAGATTATACAGAAGATGACAAAGACTTATAAGGATTGGCATGAGATGTTTCCATTTTCTCTCCACGGTTATCGCACTTCAGTATGAACATCTACAGGGGAAACCCCTTTCTCTCTCGTATATGGTATGGAAGTAGAGTACTCAAGGACGCAGAGTTAGACGAAGACGAGTGGTTCTAGACTCGGCTCGACCATATTAACCTGATCGATGAGAAACGACTCGCAGCCATCTGCCATAGATAAATATATCAGAAATGAATGGTCAAATCCTTCAATAAGAAAGTCAAACACTGAGTGTACCAAGTTGGCGATCTAGTAGTCAAGCGTATCATCCTACCACAAGGTAATCCCAGGGGAAAATGGACTCCCACCTACAAGGGACCATTTGTAGTCAAGACAATATTTTTGGCAGAGCCATGATACTAAGCACTATGGATGGAGAAAACTTCCCCCACCCTATGAATGCAGACATAGTCAAAAAATACTATGCATAAACGAGACCCGCTAGGTCGATTGGCCTAGGCAAAAATAAGGGCGTCCTAGCGACCCAAAAGGATTCGGGAAAAAGTTAAGGACATATATACAAAAGATGTACACCCGACAAGTCGAAAACCTACAAAGGCGACTTGGGAAAAAAAGGGTGTCCCAGTAGACTGAAAAAGCGAAGGGGAGGTCTAGGCAAAAGTTAAGGATTAAAGCGTACGACTATGTCACGTCAAGATCATCTACTTACAAACTACACTACTATCAGCTTCAAGTGGTGCAGATTAATCCAATCACCTTCCTCTGGCATCAAGGAGATGAGATAGTCGAAAATATATGAGCAATAGCAGACTTGAAACTCGACGAGATTATTTCCACATAGCTTTTACTATTTTCTAAGTTTTTCCGACAATTTCCTCTTACTAGGATATTTGTCTCTCTGTACACGAACTGCCTATTTATAGGCTCCCTTTTCAAAATTAGTACAACATCTCTTTTCCAGTTCAAACTTTTACTTTTATCTGTTTGTTTGCATAAAGTCCAATGATTACTTTGAACGATTATATGCATTTGACAATAAATATCTGTTCACAAACATACAAAAAGCAAACAGAAACAACAATTACTACAGACTCTAGGAATTGAGATGACAACTAAAGTCACCAGCACATCCCCATAGAGTCATTTTTATCCCCACAGGATAATCCCTACAATTGCCACAGAGCCATCGCTCCCAACAAAAACGGGTCTCTCCAACAAAATTACTACTCTATCATCTCCTTACAGCAACATCTACATTCCTTCTTGTTATATTAGTCCCCGAGCAGTGATCCTATCTACATCATCACATTAGTCCCCGAGAAGTTATCCTATCAATTCATCACATCAGTCCCCGGGCAGTGATTCTATCTACGTCAACACGTTAGTCCCCGAGCAGTGATCCTATCTACATCATCACGTCGGTCCCCGTGCAGTGATCATCTATAATGTCATCACGTCAGTCCCCACACAGTGATTATCTATATTCTCAACTCATCACGTTAGTCCCCGAGCAGTGATCATCTATATTGTCACGTCACTCCCCGCACAATGAACATCAATATTGTTACATTGGTCCCCGAGCATTAAACCACCATCAATCAACTTATTATGTCAATCTCCGAGCGATAATAGGTTATACAAGATCACATTATTCGCCAGCAAAATTCGTACACGAGATGTTCATCCCCATCTGAATATCTCTCAAGGATTGTCATTCCCCAACAGCATCGATATCCAGACTTAAAACTTGGTCAGATAGTGCATCGGAGGAATTCACATCCCTGTTATTCCCCAGATCGGGTCACCAACCACTACATCCCTAAGCAGAAATCAAAGATTCCCAGCAAAACGTTTCTATCTTCTTCAGGATGGATACCACAACATCTACATTCATACATTATTCATAAAAGTCATAACATGTACATTCATGAGCATTATCATATACTCGCATGCATCATAATCTGCATAGAACTAATCATATCCTTTCAAGTTAAATTTCCCCCGCATGTGAAAGTTATCTCCCAGACAAAAGGTCAACGATTAATACCCGAAACAAGACGGGAAAACTATCTGAATGACCGAACATGTTTATCAACATCTGACGGGATCTGATTAATACGAAACAAGGCGGAATGCTATCTGGCGAAGAATACTCATTTCAGATATAGCCAAGACAAAGGTTCATTCTAACTCTCTCTTATCATCAACTACTCCAGATGGCATCTTTAAGCCCATCCCCGACCACATATGGTCATCTCTCCACCTATAGAATGTTGCGTATCTGGTTAAAAAATCAATACATACCGGTAATCTCGTTCAAAGAGGAGTATATAGTATAACATACGACTCGCTCCCCAAAATCAGCTTTTCCAAATGGCGTCTATAATCCCACTCTAGTGCATCGTCAACTTACGATCTCATTCTATACACCGGCGAGTGCAAATTTTCAGGTGTACTCGAGTGTTCAATCATCTTCTACCTTCAGGTCACGAAAGGCAAGCATACCAATCTAAACCTTCTGGTACAAGAAGATTGAACGGGGGCAACTATTATACCCCAAAATTTTCCCTCCTATTTCTCAAGACAATCCACATCTCCATACTCAAGAATTTCTCAAGGGTTGACCAGATGAACCCTCCCCTAAGCAATCAACCCAAACTAGGGTTTTGATTCTCTCAAGTCAAAGATGAGTTCTAATACCTCAAGTAGTCATCATACCTCCTAATATGCCTCAAGGGATCACCATGTAAAGTTTCAAGCTTTACAACTCAAGTTTGCTCATACAATTGCTCAGATGGTTGAAAATCAATTGTATTGGACAAAAAGTCAACTATGGTCAACATACAGTCAAACTTCATCATTTTTGGTCAACATTTTGAAGTCATATTCATCATTTGATCAAGTTTTTATCATGACTCATCAAGAAAACTCAAGATTCGATCAAAAGTCAAAGTTTCCAAATTAGGGATTTTGGACAAAAAGTCAACAGAACTTTGACCAGGCATAACTTTCACATACTTTATCAAAAAAATTTACACCAAAGCTCATTTTGAAGGGAATTCAATTCTCTACAAATTCATCTCTCACAAGATTTGGAAAAAATGCTTCATTTGAGAGTTATGGATCAAGACATTATAGGTCCTTCTAAAAGTCAACAAAAAGTCATCTTTTTGCAAAGAAGTGTACATGAACATGGAAACTTCAATGAAGATGAAACCAAAAGGAGTGTTTAGAGGACATCTTGATATTTCTAAAAAGTCCAAGAACACATAAAAATGTTGAAAATTGAGCAAGATACAAGTTGTGCAAGTTTGGCATTTTTGAAGAAGTGCATGAAGAAAAAATTGGCAAATTCAATTTTTTCTAAATGGGCCTAAGTTTCTTTGATTCACACTTGCTTCTAACATTGTCAAGAGCATCTCAAGCCCAATATCACGCCATATTTTATTTTATTTTATTTATTTTTGAATTAACCCAATTTAATTCAATTTTAATTAAAATAAAATGCAAAAAATCAAATCATTAAGTGCAAGGTTGATTTTTTATCATTCTTGAAGTCCAAGCAACCCATACAAGCTGTCAATTTCGAAAATCATTGATTGGAAAAGGAATTGAATGAGATTTGATCTAAAAAAGGCAACATTTGGTGTAATTCCAAATGAAATATTTTCTCATTTAATGGCATATATTCTTGACATAATTCTTAACCTAATTCACTCTTCTATATATACACAATGTTTCCAGACCCTCAAGAACACGGATTGTTGGCCTCAAGAACCTTAGAATTTGTTTCTAAATTTTGCAAGTTTAGGGAAAACTCGAGCCTCACTCTTCGGCCATCCTCAAGCCATTCTAAGCACTCATTCATCCTTCTGAGATTTCCAGAAGTCAATACCAAGTCTTACACAAGCCAGATCCTGCCTAGAACGTGCCAACCAAGTTGCACTGATTTGGTAAAACTCATGGATCTCAAACTTTTAATTCATGCAATTTAAGTTGTTTCGATTCATATATACATATTCATACTGATATTTGTGTTTTTTTAGAACCATCGTTTGCAAGGTTTGAGGCCAGAATCATGTTTTTACCATTATTAGGGCTCGAAGCTTTTGCTTCACCGTATCCATGGCTACAAACTGTTTCAGTACAAACTAACCACACCATTAGATTCACAGCATCCTAAATATGCGATATGGGCTATTTGCTTTTATTTTTTTGTTGATTATTGCAGGTTTTGGATTTTGGTCGATCGGAGAAGAAGGTGGTGCCACCGTTGGTGGTGGCGCTGACCTAAGTCAAGGGCTTCGTATACATGCGTGGCTTCATACAACCATCTGATTAGTTCATTCAAATCCAAGGGACCCAACAACGCGCATTTGTTTTAGTTCTGATTTTCTAGAAATCATTTTGCATATATATTTATCAAAGTGTCAAAGTTAATGGATGTATCACCACCCCAGTGGTTCAACACGCACGCGCTATGTCCCTTTGTCTCTCAGGGTGTGGGTTCGATCCCTACCTTTTGCAACTTTTTTCATATTTTTCTGATTTTTACAGGATACACACATATGCAACTGAAGGCGTGTTATGGACACCACATGCAGTGTGGTCCGGTGGTAAAGTTTTTAAGCCATGACCATAAGGTCACGAGTTCAAACCTCAGCAAGGCCAATCTATTTTTTTTACCACTTGTTTCTTTCATATTTTTCCAATTTATTTTATTTTCTAACTTATTTTAATTTCTTTTCACAAATTATTTTCACTATCATAAGAATCATAAAAAATATTTTCCTTTTAGATTTAGGTTAATAAAACTTTTAATTAATGTTTGACATAAAAATGATTTATTTTTATCATGATTTAAATTATTTTTCCTAATTTATTGTTAATTAACATTTAACTTTTTCTTTACATTAAAGTCAATCTCAAAAAATACAAAAAATATGTTTTCTTATTTAAATTAGGTTTACTAACCCTAAAAACATTTTTATTAATTTCCTAACCATTTCCACTAACATTTTTCCTATTATTCTGATTATTTGTTTACTATTTCGCATTTACAATTCTAGAAAATGATGTATAGGTCGCAAGGTTTATTCTGTAATAGCGTAGATTTACATTTTCTGCCTTTACTTTCCGCACCTATATTATGTATCTGCCCCAAAGCCATGTAATAGCGTACGACATTTACTTTCCACACTTTACATTCCACACTTTACTTTTCTATATATATTAGCTGCTTAACTGTTAGTAACTAGGGTTTGCATGACAAGATAAAATCAAATCTTAGAACACCCTAAATCAAGACTAATATATTTGAATCAAACACACTCTTTCACACTTGCACCCCCTTAGGGTATCCTCTCTTGTTGCCTTTTGAATACAATGGTCATGTCCCTCGAACGTAGGGATACCATTAGCAAAGACACTTACGAATAACATCATCATAGTCTCTTTGATACAAAGATCATAGTCCCTCGATGACCCTCGATTTTTCCTACGAATATATGATCTCGTCCCTCGGTTGTTGCCTACGAATAAGTGATGATCATCCCTTCGAATTGCTAAAGGTATCCTTATATGTTGCCTTCAATGACCATACGATGACCATTCGATTGTCCCTTCACATCCAAATGAATAAAGTTACCTACGAACTAATGGTATAGATAGCCTTATTCTAAAGGAGAAGGAAAATTACATGGAAACGACCAGTCTGAGTAGGTAATAAGACTTTGTTTCTTGATCCAATCAAAATGCTTTTAACACCTCACACTTTTCAAAAAATTTCAAAAACACTTTGTGTACATTCCACTGAGAATCATTACAAAGTTAAACATTTTCCAAACAAACATTTTCGAACACGTCGTATATATTCCAACGAGAATCATTACGAAGTGAAAGCGAAATGTCTTTCAAAATACTTTCCAAATCACAAACACAAAAAGCAATTTTTCAAAGTGAGCTAAGAAACTAAGAGCCCATAGTTACCTCCCGTACTCAGAATCTAACGAAGATATTTTACTGTTCTTTTCACCTCCCCTTTATTGGATAAAAGAAAAGTCGGTGGCGACTCTTGCTATCTGCAACATTTGCGATAAAAATAAAAACAAACAAGTCAGTTCTCCCACCATGTTACAATATGACAAGAAGGTGCGTCCTCAATATTATCAGACCGGTGATCTTGTTCTTAAAAGGGTAATCCTTCCTCAAGGTGATCCTAGGGGAAAGTAGACTCTGACTTATGAAGGAACTTTAGTAGTCAAAAAGGTTTTCTTTGGTGGGGTGATGATGCTTACAACTATGGATGGTGAAGACTTCCCGCTTCCGGTGAATGCTTATGTGGTAAAAAAGTTCTTCGCAAAGTGATGAGATATTCGAAGATATATGAGTAATGGTAGAATTGAAGATTTTTGGTTATTTGTTTTTCACATTGCCATTCTTGTAACATTTTTATGTTTATTTTTGGGAAAAATACCTCTTTGTAGAAGCTGCATCTCGATGTAAATGCTTGTTTGCAGGTCAAATTCCAATTAATGAAAAGAACATTTTCTTTTGTCTAAAAAGTCTATTTTTATCTTTTCTTCTTCTTTTCCTTTACTGTTTAGTTTGTAAAAACATCCAATATTTTTATGATAATCATTTGTATTTGGAGAACTTTGGTGGTTTTTGCATAATAATGATAATTGGAAGAAGGAATATTACTTCCTAGATTAATGGTGATCTATGTGTTGGAATGTTGTCCTATTTGTTTGTGTGAGACGGCCATAATCCATTTGTATTTCCAAGGGTCGTTTATGTTAGAAAGCTATTTCGGAATCGTCATCGATTGAAGTGGTTTTTTTTAAATCCAAGGGTTAATCACATTCCCCGTGTAGAAAATCTTTGGTGATTCGATTGGTGCAATTCCGCTATGCACATCCTTCGTCCTTTCTTTTGAAGAAATGCCATGTGAATGTTACCCTGGGGCACTTGGCTATTTGATTGAAGAAGTTATGTCGTCCAAGAGATGAGGTTTGAGTTTGAATCAATTCAACAACTAACGCGTCAACGGCAGATCAAAAGGGAAATATTTCATCCAAAAGGGTATCAAGACTGTAGGAAGTCATATGAACCAAAAGTCCAGACAGAGTCAAGTCTCCTCAACACTGGCAATCTTGGGTTTTCTTTACTGCATTTTCATTTGCACTCCCATTTGTTTGTTTAAACATTGCTAGCATGTAGAAACTTGATCATTTTTAAATAAAATTTTAAATGCATTAAGTATGTTTTGTCTTGAAGTAATCCTTTTGTTTACACTCGACCTATGCGCTATCATTGATAAAATGACTTGCTTACATATTGATGCCAACTCCATCAAGTCTTTTGTTTAGGAAAAGATTGGGGGAGGATAACGATATTAAAATGTTACTCTCTGGTCCGTATGCTTTCGAGTGGGACCATGTTGACGATGTACATACCTTGTTTCAAATCCCCAAATACTGAAGTTATAAGGGAGATAGACCCTCGTGAACCCCTTCAAGCCTTGAAGTAGGATTTTCTTTTTTCATTTAGAAAAATGCTCATTTTCCTTAACCTAGGGCAAGGTAGGGCCTAGTCAATTTGATCGAGCGTTCAGAAGTGCACAATCAGAGGATACAACAAAGGTTATTCTCCATAGAGGCCGAGGAAAGTCCAAATTGCAAACGGTCAGTCGTCGTCTGTCAAGACGGAATCCTTTATCTATCAAAGACTCAGACAGTCACAATCGCTTACAACAAATTAAAGATGGTGTAGGGATCCCACTATTTGTTCTAAAAAAAAGAGAAAGAAAGAAGTAGGAAGCCCGCTAGGTCGAACTTGGTAATAAGTAGCTTAGGCAAAAAAGGAAGCCCGCTAAAAATCATTTTTTCTAAAAATCGTGAACCAGGCCATGTTACAACCCTTAAAAGTCCTAACTAAAGCATGGGTTAATTTGAAAGCATACCACGAAGATATTGTAACACGGTGGGAGAACTGACTTGTTTATTTTGCGTTCGATCGCAAATGTTGCGGATAGCAAGAGTTGCAATCGACTTTTCTTTTATCCAATTAAAGGAAGGCGAAAAGAACAGGAAAAGACCTTCGTTAGATTCTGAGTAAGGGAGTTGGTTATGAAAAGGGAAGGTGTTAGCACCCTTTCCATCCGTAGTTATCTACGAGCTCTTAATTGCTTTAGCTCACTCTAATTGTTTATGTGTGTGTGTGTTTGAAAAGATTTTTGAAAAGGCATTTCGCTTTGACTATGTAATGATTCACGCTGGAATGTATACGAAGTGTTTGGAAATGTTTTTCTTTGGAAAAGGACTTTGCAATGATTCACGTTGGAATGTATACAAAAAGTGTTTTGAAGAAAAAAAATGTGAGGTGTAAAAATAATGTTTTAATTGAGCAAGCAAAAGAGACTTATTACCCACTCAGAACGGTCGTTTCTGTGTTATTTTTCTTTCCTTTAGAATAAGGCTATCCATACCATTAGTTGGAAGGTAACCTTATTCGTTGGATGTAAAGGGACATTCGAGGGGACATTTGATGGTCATATAAGGCAACTTGTAGGAATATCCTAGCACATTCGTAGGGACGATCATCACTTTTCATAGGCAACAACCGAGGGACTAGATCATGTATTCATTAGGCAACCTTGAGGGACTATGATCTTTTAAGTCAAAGGGACTATGATGATATTTCGTAGGCAATATGCTAAGTTACCCCTACGTTCGAGGGACCTGACCATTTATAAGGCAACGAGAGAGAATACCCTAGGGGGTGCATGTGTGAGAAGAGTATATTGTTTTCAAATATTTATCTTGCGATTAGTGATCTATGTTGATTTTATCTTGCCATACACGCCTAGTTACTAGCAGTTTAATAGGTGCAGAAAGTAAATTGCGGAAAGTAAAATCATACGCTATTACATGGCTTTGGGGCAGATACATAATAGGAGGTGCGGAAAGTAAAGTGCGGAAAGTAAAATCCTACGCTATTACATGATAAAAACTTGCGACCTATACATGCTTTCGAGAATTTAAATAAAATGCAAGGAAAAAATAAATAGCAGAAGAGAAAACTAGTCCTAGTATTTTTGGTATTTTTGAAAATCAGAACTTATGTGAAAACAACCTAGTTCTAATTGATTTTAATTAATTAATAAAAAATTATTAGTGAATACTAACCTAAATTAATTAATTAAATTAGTTAAAAGACAATATTTGTGAAAATATCTAATTAACCTAATTAATTAACCTAGTCACTAATTAATTAATTACTTAAAAAAAAGAAAACAAGCAAAAATATGGAAAAGCACAAAACAAAACAAAAAAAGAGCTTATGGCAGAAGCTATCCCAGAAGTTGGAGCTTTTGGAGGTTTCGTTCTTGGGCGCCTAGTGGAGCTTAGAGGTTACGATCTTTGGGCGTCCAGTGGAGCTTGGAGGTTTTGATCTTGGGCGCCAGTGGAGCTTCTAGGGGTTCTGGTGCTAGGAAGGGTCCGGCTGGGCTTGGAGACTCGGATGCAGGATGTCCAGTGGGGCTTACAGGGACTTCTCATCTGGGGCCATCTAGAAGTTGGAGCTTCTGGAGGATTCTACGCTAGGGAGACCTAGAAGCTGGAGCTTGGTCAGTGAGGCCAGTGGAGCTTCGGTCTTGGAGAGAACCAGTGGAGGTGTGACCGGAGATCGGAAACTGCAAGGCAAATAGTGAAAATAAAATAGCAAAAGGTGGGGTTTGAACCCACGACCTGATAGAGAGAATGACATAGTGCGCGCAAGGTGAACCGCTGGGGCGGTGATACATCCATTCATACTTCTTTGGAATCATGAATATGTATGTGTTGTTGGCCTCGAGTCGAAGCTTGAGCAATGCTCCGGTCGTCTTCTCCGATTGGCATCAATGCTAAAAACCTGAAAAATCAATGAAAACGCAAACCAAAACAACCCAGATCTATTAAATAGGATGCTACGAGTCTAATGGTGGTGTTGGTTCGTTCTGAAATGGACTGTAACCATGGATATGAAACTTCACAGTTCATGAGCCCTAACAATGGTGTCTCATGATTAAGCCATAAAAAACTTACTACGATTAGTCTAACCTGCTATAAGGAACCTCAAGAACACATTAGAATTGTTAGTTTCGAATAAAACACAATAAAAAGAAAAATGAAAATTCATGAAAAATATGCAAACGGAAGTATGTGTATGGCATGATTCAACGTGTTATTGTCATGTATAATGATGTATACTTACTCATACTTACCTCAGGATCACAATGGAATGCTTAAAAGTGACTGAAAGTGGCAAGAAAGTAGAACACGAGTTTGCCAACTTTGAGAAAATTTTGAGAAAATTCTAGGGTTTGTGATAGGCTGGCAATCCGTGTAAGAGCTGTTCCAAAAGTCTTTTTGTCTTGTAAGAATGCTAGGTATATATAGGAGAGTTGAATTAGGTCAAGGCATTAAGAGAAAATATTCTCCTTAAATGGAGAATATTTGATTTGAAAATTTGCACAAAATCTTTCCAAATTTGCTCAATCTCTTCCTCAATCTTCTTGCACAAAATTGACAGCTTGTAATGATCTATCTTGGACCCCAAGCCATGCAAATATCTAGGCCCATTTGAAAAATATTTGCTTTTGCTAGGCATTTTTCTTCATGCACCTCCTCAAAAATGTTCAACTTGCACAATTTGTATCTTGCTCAATTTTCAACATTTTTTAGTGTTCTTGGACTTTTTAGAAATCTTAAGATGTCTTATAAACATCCTTTTTGGTTTCATCTTCATTGGAGTTTCCATGTTCATGGAAACTTTTTTGCAAAAAGATGACTTTTGTTGACTTTTCTAAAAGGACCTGTAATGTCTTGATCCATATCTTCCAAGTGAAGCATTTCTTGCCCAAGCTTGTGAGACATGAAGTTGTAGAGAATAGAATTATCTTCAAAATGAGCTTTTATGGAGAAATTTCTGATGAAGTATATGAAAGTTATTTGGTCAAAGTTCTGTTGACTTTTGTCTAGAGAAGCCCTAATTTGGAAACTTTGACTTTTGATCAGATCTTGGCTTTTCTTGATGAATCATGATCAACTCTTGCCCAAATGATGAATATGACTTCAAAATCTTGATGTTGACCAAAAATTATGAAGTTTGACTGTATGTTGACCATGGTTGACTTTTTGTCCAATACAACTGATTTTCAGCTATCTTAGCAATTGGATGAGCAAATTTGACTTGTGAGACTTGAAACTTGACATAGTGATCACTTGGAACATAGGATGATGTATGATGACCACTTGAAGCATTGGAAGTCCATCTTGACTTGTGAATAGCAAAACCCTAGCTTGGATTGATTGCTTAGGAGAGGGTTTGTCTGGTCAACCCTTGTGAAATCCTTGAGAATTGAGATGTGAATTGTCTTGAGAAGTGGGAGGACAAATTTTGGGGTATAACAGAGATAATTTTTTCCTGACTCCTAAAATGTGTGCTATTTTTTGTATTGGCATCATATGTTTGTCTTGTCATTTTGAAAAAGAAAATTTTTCTTAAAAATGTTACGTTTTAAAAGTGTTTTGTTCATAAGACGCCGCAATGTCACTTTCATAAGGAACTTCAAGACTTACATAAGTTTTTTGCATTAGAATTTTCATTCTCAAGATTATTGTTCTTCTGCGTGCAAAATAAGTGTTTGACGTCAAGTGGGTTATACACAATGAACGTTAGTGAAAAATCTAATCACGTCATAGAAATTGTCTCTTATGGATCGAGAATCTATCTTTTCAAGGAATTGGTGGTATCCAGTTGTGTTTTATCTTGGATCAATTCAATTGGTGTTCTAACAAAGATTATTCCCGGTGAGTCGCAATCATGTTTGAATTGAGGCAGATTTGGTTTGATGAGCAGAGTTGATTGTATGAGATATTTCCAGCTTTGGGCATACCCTACAATGCTGGAGTATCTATTTCTCCCCAATGAAGATTTTTATCTGATAAGATGTGATTGATAAGATTTCTTGGTTAAGAATCCATGTCCCCAATGGAGTTTTGTTACACTTGTGTTAACAAAGGAACGCTTATGGCCCGAGGCGAAGTGACCATTGATGAATTTCTTTGATTCCTCAGCCAAGTTGTTTCATTTGGAAGTTCTTATTTAAAAATGATCCCTTTTCCCCAGTATGTCGACTATTCATTTGGGGTTGCTCATTCAAGGTTTCTCCTTTCCCCAGCAAAGAATTTTTCTTTCGATATTACGTCTCGTTGCTTCTTATTTCACCAGTGGAGTTATCTCATTTGGTTTATCATATTCTTCATATCCAAAAGAATTGTTTGACTTGGATCTCTCTTCTCAGGGCTCTCCTTTCTCCCCAATGAGTTTGATCCTATTGATTGGTGATAAGCATTGTATCATCTAAGATGTATACTATTGTGGTACTCCATTCCACATCCCTTTTATCCCCAAATGAGAACTTTTCTTATCAGAGGTCATCTGAGAATCTCTAGTTTAGCTTCTTAAAGCCCCAGTTATCTACTCTCCATAGGGATGGTGTACAAAATTTCTCCTATTGTTGATCAGAGGATGTTAGCACTCCATAAAGTTAGAGGTCTTTTTATTCCTGTCGGATTCAATGTTGTTTGATATCTTCTTTAGCATCTTTCAACCTTCATTTGGCGTCTCTGAATCTCCAGTGTTGCCCTGATTTTCTCCAGTGAATTTTGTAATTTATTTTTGCAAATTCTATCAAGTTTTGGGCTTGATGTTGATTGGGTTCTTTATTAGCTGTTCCCCGGTGAAACATTCGATCATGCATCATTACATTGCATTCTCAAAGTATAATTTTTCCATTATATTGGGAACTTTGCTAACTTCGAATCATATCCCCATCAAGGTATTTATCCTCAATATCTTGGTTGTCATCCGCATAAATTTCTTGTTAATCATTTGACTTAGTTGAGCATCTACTCGATGTTTTGTTTGTAGCCCAGTTCTTCCCTGGTGCCAGTCCATCGGTCTAGTCTCTACTATCTTTGTCGGTTCATTTCCATGTCCATCAGTATATCTTTCGACGTTAGTTTGGTCCTGACAATCGTGTTAGCAAGAGTTTTGGAAGAACTCTCTAATCACTCTGCTTTAGGGTGAGTCTTGATCTTGTCGCTTGTGCATGAAATCCAGATCCTTTTGTCCTGGTACTCATCTAGTTATTTGATTCTAGCTAGGTTCCATGAGTCGAGTTTTATCTTGTTCTATTTCTTACTCTAGGTTTCTTTCAGTTCTGTCTTACTGTCTACCTCAGGTTGAAACTTTTCCCCATTACTCCTCGAATTCGTTCAGCTTCATCTATTGTCTATCCGTGGTTGGGATGGCTCTTTTATAAGTATTGGGTTCGTTTAGCTTTTCTATTATCTACCCTCCAGTTTGAGAACAACAAGTGCTCTGAGAAACATGCACTCTCATCACTCTGCTATGGGTCGAGTCTTATTTTGTCTCCCGTGCGTGAAATCCATATTTTTTGTCCTGGTGCTCGTCCCTAAAAGTTTTGGTCTTCTGGTATTGTCGAGTTGAGTCTTACCTCGTTTTGTTTTGTTCCTTGGGTTCGGTCAGCTTCGTCTACTGTCTACTCTTGATTGATCTGTCTCTTTCGTACCTTCGGTTTGTCATAGTTTCCACTATTTACCCTTGGTTGAGACTAGAAGGTGTCCCTAGAATCACGCACTCTAGTCACCTTGCTTATAGGACCCTTTCCGTAGTTGTCCTGTGTACTTTTTAGAGTCCAGATTCACCTACCCTTCTGATTTGGGTTTTACCTCACCCTTGTCAAAGTCTGTGCCACAATTTCATCCTGGCCTATGTATTTCAAATTCAAAAAGTCATTATATCTTTCTCTTGCTAGGGAGAAATTTTATTTGGTTTTTCTTAAGACCAATTATGTCTGAGAAGTTTCACTCTCCTTCCAAAGAGTGTAAATTTTCGGGTTCTTTTGTATTCAATCCTCTTCTACTTTGAACGCTCGAAGGTTTCCACCCATCCTCGCTTATCAAGTTTAAGAATATTGAATAGGGGAAGCTGGTCCACCCCAAAATTTACCCTCTTGTTTTAGGCTTATTTTTCATCCTAAACATCATATTGGATTGCATTCATACATTGTGATAGGATCAAAGTTTCATTTGTTTTCAAGTCCTCTACAAGCTATGGAGGTTGATTGTGTTAGCAAGTGGTTCTAAGGGGGACTCAAGCTCTCATATCCTTGGATCTCTTAAGAAGCCATGATGTATTATAGCTCAAGACACCCCATTGATGTCTTTGATTCTTCAAGAATTGAAGTTTTGCAAAGAAATGAAGAGGAATTCATCTACGTCACCCATCTGAGGAAATTAGGGTTTTGGGTTCATTGTGGAGTGTGAAGCATGGTTGAGCCAATATTTTGAAGTATTATCTCCCCACTATCATTTGTGCTATCATGGTTCAAAGAATTTCTCAATACATTCAGAAGATTTGAGGTTTGAAGCTTGAATGGCCATCTCCTAACACAAGGTGCAAAGTTAGGGTTTTGGGTATGATCAAGATTTCTTCAGACTTTTCACTCAAATTTGTTTTCAAGTGTTTCAATATGTTTATGAGCATCCATGGTTAAAAGAATGAGGTTCAATTTTAGTTAGAAGCAAGTCAATTGACCACAAGGGGCAAAATTGTCATTTTGGTCAAAATCAGTCAAAATCAGGAGTTGACTAAGTTAACTTTTGGTAAACCATCAATTCAAATATCCTATTTTCATATTTCATGACCAAATTCATCATTGAACCAAGAAAATTGAAGAAATTGGAGTTAACTTGTTCTTGAAGTTACTTGAAGCTTTGACATGTCATAACTTTCAAAAAATTTATCCAATGGTTGCATACCATACATTTTTGGAAATTTTGGAAAAAATTATACAAGATTGTCATTTTGTGAAATTTCTCAAAAATGCACCATTTGAAAGATATTTCAGTTTGAAGTTTGGTGCACAAGTGTTGATCATGTCTTGCTTCCTCTTGCCTTTCCACGTGCGCATTTCATCAAATAGGTTTTGTGCAAGAAGTAGGAGATTATTTATTTTGATTCAAGTTCAATTTCAAAAATGTGCTTCATGCATTTTAAAGTTGGCATGGAGAGCTTTCTAACAAGCCTTGAATCACCCCGATTGGCTAATTATTGATCAAGTTATGATTCTTGCAAGTTCAAGCCAAAACCAAATCTTCATGCATGCCCATGCGCGCGTCAGGCCCAGGTTTCCATGACCTATTTTTCTTCAACTTTGGAAGATGATATTTCAATCAATACTTGATCATTTTCAATGGTTCAAAGCTCAGATTGTAGACCATGAGGAGATCTATCCATGGTTCAAAAAGGCCAAGAAACGCACGAGCCATTTTTCTGTGGCTCAAGCTCTAAGTTGGGTGCTGAGAATTGTGTATTATCTTGGTCATTTTTTGGTTTGGTACATTTTTGTGTTAATTGGTTTCAGGTTCTATTTCTTACTTGCCTTGCACGATTTTAGTGTCCAATCCATTGCCAAAAGAAGCCAAGTATGTGCATTATAGTGCATTGTACTACATTCCTCAAATTTTGCCATTTAAAGAAACTTTGTGAGTTTTGAAAAATCACCAACATTATACTATCAAGGCCAACTCGTCATTTACACTTCCTACACTATGATTCCACTCACTATAAGCATGCCAAAACGCACAAAATTTGAGAGAGGAAGCAAGCAAAACGCATGGCATAAAGGACACCTCACTTTTCTAATTTTTGTGAATATTCTCTCCAACGGATTTCTGAGGCCAAATACCATATTGCCCTCACTCACTATGCTCTATAAAAGCTCACAAGCACCACCATTCAAACCCTAGCTGCCTCTTTCCACCAAAAATCAGATCTGAGTTTTTCATTGTTCTTCTTCGAAGCTTCGTTTTCTTTGATTCCAGAGCTTATTTCTTCCTCTATTCCTCTTCATTGAAGTTCAAGAATCAAGGGAAGCTGGTTTTCTTTATTGTTAAGAGGCACCAGTTGAGTCTATTTCTCAACTCAAGAGGTAAGTTTTCAAACTTGAATCTTCATTTTCAGCTTGTTTTTGATGAAATAAATCATGTATGCGTGTGTATAGCTTGCCAAACATTAGGTTTGATGTATATCTTTGCTTGTTTGTGAAGAACATTGCATGATAAGAAGTTCTAAATTTATTTTTGGATGATTTTTGTGATTTTCGTGCTCTGATTTCTTGATGTATGTTTGATTATTTTGAAATCCACGAGTTGCTTGTTGTTTCTTGCCATGTGATCTTCATTTTGTGCTTTACATCATGAAAAATGGTTGAGAAATGAGGAATTTATGATGATCAAAAGTTGGGTCTATGGTCTAGCAAAAAACGCATTTAGGGCATAGTGTTGGAGGTTGAAGATGATTAGGTGTCAGCGCTTGGTTGGTTGTGTTCATCTTTGAATGAATTTTGTTTTAATTGATTTTATGATTTTATTTTCTTGATCAAAACTTGTCCAAAAATTATAAAAAAAATTAGGGTAGTCTTAGAATATTATTTCCGACTTTGTGTATTTTTTGAATAATTTTTAAATATCATTTGATTGTTAAAAAAAATCAGAGTTTAATTAATTAATTTTTGTGTAATATTTTTATTAAAACCATTTTCAAACTACAAAAATTACACAAAAAATTATTTCAGGCCATTTGATTGGTTTATACTTGATCCCTGATTTTTATTTCATAATTTTCTAAGTTTTTGCATAATTAAATAATTTTCTATATTTTATTGCATTTCATGCATTTTTATTATTATTTAAAATATTTTCAACCACATAAAATTGCATAAAAAAATATTGTGAACCATTTTTTTCATGCACATTGCATTGCTGAATTTTATTTTATAATTTTTACATTTTTGTTTGATTAAATAATTTTTTGCATTAAATAATTAATTTGCATCTCATATTTTGCATTTTTATTATTTTCACCATTTTCCTTGAATATAAAAAATATAAAAAAAATACTTTTTAGGGTCCTCATAGTCTTATACTATTTTTGAATATTGTTTGTAATTTATATCATTGATTTTATATAATTTTGAATATTGGGTTTGTAAATGCTTTTTTTGGGGTTTTTGTTGCTTGGATCACAAGTTTGGATTTAATTATTGATCATTTGAAACTTGTAAATGTCATTTAAATTTTTATTTGAATCCTTGAATGTCCTGAGTTCACTAAAATCAATTTATTTGAATTTATCAACTGAATTTTTATTTTTGCCAAAATACTTTACAAAACTTGTCTAGTTTGAGCTCTATCTCAACTAGTCTTGAAAGATGAATTTTGTTTTCATTTATCTTCAAACATTCAAGGATCTAAGTTGATTGATTCTGACTTTTATAAGCCTCAAGTATTCTAAAACAATTTTGTTTAGTTTTTATAGGTTATTTTCCTATTTTTGATTGATTTATCTAAATCTAGTCAACTTTGGTTACTTTGGGTAGAAGTTACATTTGTTTGACTAATTTTCCTTAACTTTTGAGATCAATTCTATTTATAATATGATAATGTAGTACACTAGGATCTTAGAACTGATTTTATTAAATTTTTAGGATTAAATTTACTATTTTCCCCATTAAGTCAAATACGGGTTTCCAATTAGTGATCCTTCTAGGTTATATTAACTTTGTTTGATTTTGTTTTCAACATAAGTTGTGTTAATCTTTGTCTCAAGCTTTTGTTGCTGACTTGTTGACATTTTATAGGACTTGTAATATTTTTGTTCCAATTTTATAACCTATGCTTCTATTCCTTTGTCCAATTACTTTTTGTGCATGCATCAATGTTTTGTTTAGATCATAGATGTAAGGAATGCACTTGTGCAATCCATGAGGGATATGTTCTTATTCTTTTATCCTAATTTGATTTTTTAGACTTGAGTTCAACTATATGACCATTCAAGTTCTTACAATTTTCTCATTTTCTTTTGTTCATATGGTTTGATGTTGCTCATGATCATGGTTTAGGAGGTAGCTTTATGCACCACCTTCAAATGCCTTATGTGAAGCAATTTGTTTATAATTCATCTTGATCCTAATATTGTATGTTTTGTTTATCATAACTTGATGCTTATATGAACCCATGGATGACCATTCATTGTCATTCCATCTTGGTCTCTTTTGGAAGCTAAATTGGTCACCATTGTAGCTTAGACTATCTCTCCCTTTAAGATTTCAATGATGTTTCTTATTATCTTTGTCCCATTAAGGTATCTTAACACCCCATTTCTACCCAACGTTTATATAAAAATTAGAGTGCCAAAAATTTCAACAATATGAGGCATTACATTCATAATTCAAAACCGTCATCATAAAAAAAAACATATCATAATGGATACATATCACATATTAATTCAAAGAATTTATAGCAATTAATTAGTCTTCAAAATACTTCATATTTATTCAATACTACGCAGCAGATTCATAATATTTCAAAACTTCAAACGGAATATAGCATCTTTTAAACAACTAAAGTCAAGGAAACAAATTCTCAAAGTATTAACATCAATAATGCAACGGAAAACAATATAAAATCAATAAGCGTTCATTCCCCCCAAGTGCTACGTATCAGAGCGATGACGCCATAAGCTACTAGACTCTTTACTCCTCGCTACCTGCACAAACAGAACAACTACGAATGCATGGTAATTTCCTCATTACCCTAATTCCCACATAAAATTCATCATACAACCCATTATAAAATTAGAACCCCATCCTTACCTTGAATTGAAGGTCACTCTACGGAGTTCTGGTCGAATTCCGATTTGGCTTTCCGGTTCGTAATTCTCCTCCGGCGGCTAGTTTCCCAAAACCCTTGTTCCTCTTTTCTAAGAACCCTAATTTTAATGCCATTTGATAATCTTTGCTTTGAGCATAAAGGATTAAATTTGCATATTGTCATGACACTTTAGCATGTTAAATTGATAGCATTGTTCAAGTTCTTATAAGTCATGATAGATACCTGTGATAGGAATATACCACTATCCTAGGACCCATAATTATCCAATTTTCTTTCCACACTTAGTTTATATCACCCACCATTAATTTTAGACTAGTGTTGTTCCATCTTTTAGGATGTTGACTATCGGTTAGGTAATTTGTTTTGTGTATTGAAGTTTAGTCTTCTACATTTGTTGCTCATGAACCCCATCTTGAGTTAACTTCTTATACAAGTCACACATGCCTTAAGTGTTCAATTAATATTATTTTATTTTGATCCTTATCCATTACTTTGAATTTGAATTTGTTTTGATATTTTCAAACCCTAATTTTGTATGTCTTTGAATGCAAGCTTTATCTTTTATTTGAGATGCCTTTGATTGTATTTTGTTTATCTCTTAAGCTACTGACCTTTCATGTGCTAATACCTTTTAGCTTTGACCTTTATCCATAGGTAATTGTTGCATGTTTGTTTTTCCTTTAGAGGCTTGTTTGTGTTAGCTTGTGTTGGTTTTGTTCTAGTTTGTTAAGGGTTTCATGTTTGGACCTTGAATATGTTTTGTTTGTATGTATTTCTTATTTTGTTTCAAATACTAACCTAATGTGTTTTATCACCCCTTTTCTTTGTCTCTTGACCATGTTTTACTTGTTGACTTATAGACTTGTTTAAGTTGACTCTTAAGGTTGAATTTTGACTTCTTCTTTTGATAACTTCTATGCTAATTGTAGTATGAATGCATGCTATTTATTTTGGTGCTTTGTATAAGTACTATCTTTATGTGTTTCTTCTGATTTCATACATATGTGACACATAGCACAAGTATGCTCAAGCACACACCCATGCACAGACTTTTGCACACACATGTATGAATGATTTTGGTTCTCCCCAAGTAATTTGCTTGTGGATTTTTCTTATGCATGTTTGTATAATTTTAGTGATGTATTGGTGCCTTGTCTATTGTGTTGTATGTGACACCCCAAAATAATTCAGTAATTAAATAATTATGATTTTTAATTATTAAATTAATTGAGAACATAATTTATTAATATATTGAATTATTGAGATTAATTATGGATTTATTTGAGGTGTGTTGAGTGAAGTGGGGGTGTGAGGAGTAAAAGACTCTACTCACATTATTTAATTTATTTAATTATGTTAAAGGAATAAAAGGAATGAAATAAGGAAAAAGAAAAAAAAAGGAGTTATTTTTGGAGAAACAAAGATACGTGAAGTTGAGAAAAGGAGAAAGAAGGAAGAAGCCCTAGAAGTGTCAGAATTCGAAGAACCCACAAGGTAAGGGGTGATTTCGATTGATTATTTCATATTATAGGGTTTGATTTTGATATTATAGATCATAGCATGTTAGGAAACCTTAGTTTGAGAATTTCTAGGTTTTCATGGAAGTATACCTAATTGTGTCAGATGATGTCAGATTGTGTCAGATAGTGTCAGATTATGGATTGAAAACATTTAGGTGTCAGTAGATGAAAAGAAATGATGATAATATGTTGTTTGATGTGATAATGATGCTATTTGGATGTGTTTTAGTGTTTCCCATGTTAGAATTCGTATGGGTAAGTTTGAGTTTGAATTGGAATGGGTAAATGCTGTCAAAAGTGCAGGAAATGGCTTTTTAACACGTGGGAACCGGTTCCTGTATGGGTAGGAACCGGGTTCTCCTTTGAAAATTTGGCAAAAACTGGAAAAATGCACTCAGGAACCGGTTCCTGTATGGGTAGGAACCGGGTTCCCATACATTTTTCCAGAAGCGTGTTTTTGGAAACTTCCAGGAACCGGTTCCTGTATATGTAGGAACCGGGTTCTGCTGTTTATTTTTGAAAAATGTCAAACTTTGAAAATTCATAACTTTTAAACCGTAAGTCCGTTTTGAGCGCCGTTTTGGACGTTATTTCCTAAATTTAAAGCTCTATTTTATGAAAGGAAAATATTTTCCAAAACTTGAAACTATTTTGAAAACGAGCCAAATTTCCGGGATAGGTAACTTTTGACTGACGCATATTGATGTGTATGTGGCTGAGATCCTGTGTTTATGGATGTACTGGTATTGTGTGGACGTAAAGCATGTTATGTTATTGTTTATGGTATGCATGATTGATTAAATATCATGTTGATTGGTTTGATTCAGTTATGTTAAGTTGATGTATTACATAGACTGATTGATGTTGCATGCTAGTGATGTGCGTGCATATGCATTGTTTTGGTGAAGTTAATTCCCATTGTGCGGAATTTGACTTGGATTGCCGATAACCGATACCCGAGTGAGGATGGGTGGTTAGGCTGGATTCGTGTCCGGGTGTTTATGGACGAATCGATGTTACTGTATCCGGTTGATGATGGATCAGTGTTGGGTGACTTGGTCACGTGTCGGTACCGCATGCATTGAGTCTGCATTTGTGTTTGCATGGAATTGTAACATGTTAGGATGTCTTCCAGTGTTGCAATTCTTTTGTTGTTTATTGATTATGCATGATGATTCTATGAATATGGTTGTGTGTTGGATTCTGAATTGTGTTAAGTGGGTGGAATATTATGCTTGTATTGTAATGTTAAATGAGAAGTTTATAATATGCTTTAATTATGAGAAGTCTCACCCTTACTTTACCATTTTAGATTAAAGTTAGCAGCTGAGGAGTCGGTGAGGATGGCTCTAGAGCTTATCTTTTAAGTCCGTGTGTCAGTGTCATGCTCTGATTAGATTGTAACACTGGGGAACGCTTAGTTAAGAGAATCGTTATTGTTTAATTGTTTTGGCTTTGAATTAAATGAGAACCATGATGTTCTATTAAACTTTGGTTTTGGTATTTCCGCTGTGTAAGACATGGTCTTATAATGATTGAATTATTTGGATGTTGATCCTCGATGTAGCATAGCTCTTGTTTGAATGAAGTTTTATTTTATCTACTAATTGTGACATCCGCATTCGCCGTGTTAACTCGATTAAAGATGATTTAGATATTAATTTAATTAATATATTCGGGGTATTTAGATGGGGTGTTACATTGTATGTATCTTAACCTTGCATGATTCATTCCCATTCATCCATTCCTCTTCTTGACTTCTTTTAACTTGTAAATGCTTCCTAGGCCATAGGTTTGGCTAGTTTTCGTACTAAGATTGTAATTATATCCTTGAGATGTTTTCTTTGTAATTTAATTGTGAATTATTTTACATGATGTTTCTACTGTAATCACTTCATCTTGACACCTTCTTTGCATGTTGTGTATGTCACACGTTGAATTCACTCTACCGCACACCATTGTGGTGTGTTTGTGCACTCTTGTAAAGTTTTGTTGATAAATCTTCTATGATTTTGTTTGCATGACGTAGGTGAATTATTAACATGTTAGCTACTGACTTTTATGTCATTTTACCTTCTAATTCTTCTCTCATTTCATCTATGTTTAAAATCTCGTTCAATTTACACTATGTATGCTTTTAGGACTAGTTTTACCTAGTTTGTGCACTAACTTCGCATGTATGTGTTCATAGTGATGTTTGGTGTTTTTTTTATGATTTTCCTAAAATTTGTATATGTGTGTTGTGTCTACTGAACTCACCTTACATGACACCTTGCATGATCATTCACTCACTTGTTTCCACTTCATATTCTTCTTTCTTTTTTTTTTATGAGCATTTTGCTTGTGCTTGGTTTATATGCTTTTGCCAAAGCATTGTGTTTGCTTCTCCCCCTCATCTCATTTGTTTTACTAACCAAGATGGATGTTTTTTTTTGTTTCCTTCCCTTAGGATCACTCGATTAGGTTAGTTATCGAGTTTAGACCCTAGGTTAAGTATCCATGAATGCCAATATTAGGTAGATAGTCTAAGTAGTTTCTCATGTTTATATCCATAACCTAGGAACAACTTTTGCATGATAATAATTAGGATTAAAAATAGGTTAGTTTTCCTTAGCCATTTTACCTTTATCATTTACATTTTAAAATTAAAAATTTGTTTTGTCAAGTGCATTAAGACATCCTAATAATATTGAAACTTTTTTCAAAGTAAAAGATACAAACCAATATTCTAATTTTTAGGGCACTCTGTCGTTCCTGCTTTTGCTGACGTTCCATCGTCCCTTCTATTGCTGACGTCCCGTCATCCCTTCTGATCTTGACGTCATGTCGTCCCTTCTGATGCTAACGTCCTATCGTCCCTTCTATTGTTGACGCTTTGTCGTCCCTTCTGTTGCTGATGTCCCGTCGTCCCTTCTGATGCTGACGGCATGTCGTCCCTTCTAATGCTAACGTCTTGTCGTCCCTTCTATTGATGACGTCCTGTCGTCCCTTCTTTTTCTGACATCCAGTTGTCCCTTATGTAGCTGATGTTTCGTCTTCATGGAGTTGTTTCGTCATTATTGTTTGTTGTTTCATCTTCTAATCTAAAAAACACAAACCAACCAAAATAAGTGATCCAAACTACGGCGCTTTGACTTTCCCATTGCACGAGGAAATACGTAGGAATCCTATCGTGGGGCTTGATCGAGAAACCTTTGTAAATATTTTCTTCTTTTCCTGTGTTTTCTTTCATTTCCTTTCTTTTATTTCTTTATTCTTTTTCTCCTTTTTCATACATTATACCTCATATACAAACATAGTTAGACCTTTACACCCATTAGATAGAAAGTAAAAGCGGATACCATAGAGTACTACAGACTTGTGGGGTGCTAATACCTTCCCCTCGCGTAACAGACTTCCTTACCCGATCTCTCGATCGCAAGACCGTGATTTCTCGGTTTTAGGTTTTCTCGATGTTTACCTTTCTCTCTTGGCGAGATAAAAAGCATTCGATGGAGACTTTATTGATTTATTTCTTTGAATTTTAGGTCGGTTCCTTCACGCATCAAATCATTTTTTTTTAATTTTCCATTACATTCTATCCAAAATTGGTCTAACAATGATCGTTTCCTTCACGAGCTATCACAAATTAACAACTCAAGATACTAACACAACATCTCAAACCAATGGGAATTATCACAAGCAGTTTAGTAGAATCTCGACATTAAAACACAGCAAATGATTGATATGAACACAAAGCAGAAGTTTATCACAGAATTCTACAGCCTGAAGTTTCCAACTTGAATCTATCAACCCGATTTTCATAGTACATTATGTAGCATATCACTAAAACATCCATAACCTATTTTTATGAGAAGCAAATCAACATTTCCATGGCTTATCAGTTTAACACATATTAAACACACTACACTATATTCACAGAAATAATCATAGGATTTCACAATTATACAATCAAGATAAATTGAAAGTAACTAACCGTTTGCAGAGATTGTTGCGAGTTCAGTTGAAACAGGAACACTGACGGGGGTGAAGGGATCTTATTATTACTGACCGAATGATAGAAGTGATGAAGAGAGACGGCGGTGGTTGGGTGATCGAGTTTGTGTTGTTTTTCTTTTTACCTTTGTTTCTCTATCGTGAAGTCTTGGGTGATTCGGTTAGATGTTGTGATGTTGAGAGAAAGGCGGTGCGGTTTATAGTTGTTGAGAGGAATATGATGGTAGAGAAGGCAGTGATATTAATCGCAGTGGTGGATAGTTACAAGGTGGTGAAAATGAAAATGAATGGAAGGGTATGGCGAGGGAAGTTTGAAGCGGATTCACGGATAGTGGGAAGTTGTAAAGGAAAATGGGTGGAGGATATAAGGCGGATTGGTTGTTTGCTGTTGTGAATATGGAAAGTTTAAGGCGTGAGAGAGGATGCAAGGATGATGAGAGTGAGGTTGTAAGGTGAGGCGGAGAGTTATTGAAGATTGAGAACCATGGTTATGGAGTGAGTGAGGATTAAATGGTGATGAAGTTGGAAACACGGCGGGATGAGATGGATGAAGATGGATGAAGGTTAGCGATGAGGGTGTGAGAAGATGAAACAGTGAGGGATAAGGTAGAAAGTGTGAGGTTCCAGCAGTTTGATCTCAGATCTCTTTTCCTATGTCATCTGCCTCCGTCCTCTTTTTTCTCTTTAACAGTGACAAATTATCACATATAAATACCAAAAATTAGGTTAAAGTAATTATCATAATTCCTAAAATGACCCTAATGATAAAATAGACTATTAAGCCCAATAGGGTAAAAATTAATCTATCCGAAAATATTTTTGTTTTGATTTTTGGAGATAAAAAAATGGACAATTAAAATTGTCAAAAACGATAAAAATTTGGACAATAAATTATCAGAAAAAAGAAATGAGCACATTTAAATAAACTACGGGTTTCAAATATTAAAGAAAAATTATCAAAATGTTTACAATCGAAATAAAATGATAACAAAGAATATTCGGCTTTAAAAAGGCTCACGGTTAAAAACGAGACTTCAAAATGTATCGAAAAATTAGAGAGCACACATTTTCATGATCTACGCGACACGTAGATTCATAAAGCAGTGAGTTAAAGATAAAAACTTGAAATATTTTTCCAGCTAATTTTCCGCACAGTGTCAAATCGCTTTTAACGGTCTCTCTATAAAATCAAAATATCAATATCATCGACATATAAATAACTTAACACGATGCAAGAAACAGGTAGAGAGATAAAAATGCTTGAAGTAAAATAACGAGTATTTTACAACTACAAAACGATGCGAACTTTGGTTTAAATTGACTTTCGGTCAACCTAAACGCAAATAGCGGTGCAAATGTGATGAATGGATGACTGTTTAATGTCAATGACATAATGGAAGCGTATGCAGGTGAATGTGAAACCTAGGTCAGATAAATTAAAGTTAGCAGGGCAAATTTTGGGGTGCGACAATTTTATTTTCTGATTTTATACTTTAAATATTTTAAACTTCAAAAAATCATATAAAATCCATTTTTTACTCAAAAATTATGAAAAAATTCACAAAAATATTTTCAAATATTCTCTTTCTGATTTTTATTTTTTCATAATTTTATTTTCAAATTTTGTATTTTTTTTTATAATTTTTCTCTTTTATTTGATGTTTTTAATTGTTTTAAAATACTTTTGACATTCTTAAGTTCTGGAAAAATTATGGAAGGATTCAATGGTCATTTGGTAAATATTGATGACCTCATTTTATTTTATTTTTCTGATTTTACTATTTTTTACCATTTCTGATTTTAAAATACTATTTTCTGACTAAAAAAAAACCTAAAATTTTTTGTCAACACTTGTTGACCTCTGTTTGACTTTGGATAATTTTCTTGGAATTTTATTTTGATGAAAAAATACTAATAATGTATTTCGTCAATAAAGTTTAATTAAATAACCTAATTTCAAAATTACTTTTAACCCTTTTTTATTTGATTTTATATTCATTTTATTTTGCTGACTTTTGAATTTATTTTAGACTCACAAATTTCCTCAACATCAATGGAATTTGGGTGTTGATAGGTATCTTGACCAAATCCACCAAGAAAGTTGATTGATTTTGACGAAGTTAGACCGAATAAATTCATCTGATGCAAAATAAACTTGGAAATTATTTCTTCTTCTCCATCTTATTTTTTTCTTTTATCCAGATTCGGATTTCTTCTTCTCCATTGTTATACCCCAAAATTTGCCCTCCCACTTCTTGTAACACCCCAATTCTACCCCTCGTAATTAATAATAAAATCAGAGTTTCAAAATTTCATCCAACAAAAATTGAGGCATCACATATTCGCATTTTCATCACTTTGCATTATAATGCACATCACAAACATCAAAAGTCGGATATACCGATTCATAACATAATTCATCATATACACATATGACTATTCACAGCACAGCGGATGTGTTCACAAAATATACATAACATCATGTTATCAACAATACATAAAGTTATAATATCATAAGATAGTATACATAAACTATCCTATCAAAATAATAACGTCGCCCAAATCCCGAGTGTTACTACAATCATAGCAGAGCGACTCAAAATAAAGAGACACGAGCTAATCCTCATCATCCTCGTGGATCACGCACGTTACCAATATAAAGGCAACGGCGAAACAAGTAAAGGGTGAGATACTCCAAAACATATAATTAAAGGCATGATAAAATATATATATATATATATATATATATATATATATATATATATATATATATATATATATATATATATATATATATAGTTTTGGAAGTATAAATGATATAAGTTAATAAGAGTATGTCAACATGTATTAAAAGCTTACATACTTTAAATTAGCATTTAGTGTATAAAATTAGCACTTTAACTTCGTCACATAATCATTATACTCGCATCAACACAAAGTATTTGTATATCATCGCAATTCAACATCATCCATCAATTACAACCCAACGCCAAACAACTCAAACATAAACATAACTGACTCCATGAGACACGACTATGTTATACATGTGGTACCCGTCGCTTTATCCATAATTAGGAACACTTGGCATAAAAGCCCTCGTCGCTTGACATATGACATCGCATCGCATATCAACAAGTATTCATTAATAAATACACCGCCACAAACATCATGTTTAATCACACCACATCATTATCGATTAATTCACCAAATTCCAAATACGGAAAACTAGTCAAAACACCAATAATCATCGCAAAAGCCATTCTTAATAACCGGCATTAATCATAATCGTCAACATCGCAATCGGATTGTCCATACGTGTCTTAAATCAGCTAAAACGCAATCCGATTCAATTTAACCGTAATTTGGCCTATTTCGGGTCGTTTCGTAAAAACTCGTAATTTTGAAAAACTAACCTCATCACTACGTTCTACACGTCGAACTTAGCTAGCACGTCAATTTTCGTTGAATTCGGAGCAACTTGCTCCGTCGCCGAAATTATCGAAATTGGAACATAATCGGGTTCCAAATTTAATCGGCTAACTTATGTCCTAATTATTTTTTATTAATACTAACTAGTAGTATATGGAATTGGAAAAATGGAGAGAAACAGAAGCTAGTTAACAAGAATTATGCAGGAAAACTTATTATGCAGAAAACAGAAAACATAACATACAAAAAACAGAAAACATCACGTTTCCGTTTCAACCCCCCAGCATTACAGGGACAAACGTCCCTTGCTCATTCAAGGATGGAGGCGTGCGCCCTAGGGAGGGGGACGGCCTCCCCTCATGGTGAGGTGGGCGCCTCCCCCATGCTACACCCTCCAATCGTTCTTCTTCCTTCCCTGTTATTTTACAGACAATTTACATTTTTTTCTTCTGTTTTTTCTGTTTTTTCTTACAGTTTTTTCATTTCCATTGTTATACTTCCATTTCCTACAATGCTAGAAATAACACACCAATAATCCATACTCCTAATACAACCTTTCTAAATTATTTCAACAATCAACCAACCAAAACTCATGAATCAACCTATTAATTTTTCCCCAAATCCAAAATATAACTATCAAACCCTAACTATATGAGATGGAGAATCAAACCCCTTACCTCAAATGCTTGGATGATTCTTGAAGATTCAACAACTCCAAACCCCAAGCTCTTGCTCTTGCCCTTCTCTTCTTCTTCTTCTTCTTCCAAAACCCTCTCTTACTCTCTAGGTTACTATGTTTGCTTTTGGTGTTGTAAATGGAAAGAAAAACAATGAGAAGTGTTTTTATGATATTTCTTACTAGTAAACTAAGGGTGTAAACCCAATCCTAAGCCATTTGTCCTCACACCCCTAACTTCATTTATTAATTAACACCTTAATAATATCTAATAATATTATTAACTCAATTAATTAAAATAATTCCGGAGCATTAAATATCGGTCCGAATAATATTTTATCGAACCGAACGGAATAAAACCGGACGAGCAAGCGTCGCCAAATATATTAATAGATATATCGATTAATATAAATATTCTCGTCGCCAAAAAAATCGTCAAACGGTAACTCAAAAATATTAATATAATATAATATTAAATAAAATGGGCGTTACAACTCTCCCCCACTTAAAAAGTTCCGTCATCGAAATTACCTGACTCGAAAAGCTCGGGATAGGAATCCCGCATCTTACTTTCTAACTCCCACGTCGCGCTTTCACCAGCTGCTCCTATCCAAAAAACTTTGACCAATGAAATCTCTTTGCCACGAAGATACTTTATCTCACGATCCTCAATCCTCAAAGGCATCGTTTCCACCGTAAGATTGTCTCGAACTTGAATATCATCCATCTCAATCACATGCGAAGAATCTGGAACATACTTCCGAAGTTGCGACACATGGAATACATCGTGCAAATTCGAAAGATTTGGCGGTAACGCCACTCTATAAACCACTTTTCCCACTTTACTAGTAATTTGGTAAGGACCAATAAAGCGAGGAGTTAGCTTCTTCGACTTCAATGCTCGCCGGTTGTAGGAGTAACTCTCAAAAATACATGATCACCATCTTAAAATTCCAAGTCTTTTCTCCTTTTATCATGATAACTCTTTTGTCGACTTTGAGAAATTCTCATCTTTTCTCGAATCATCTTCACCGCCTCAATAGTCTCTCTAACCAATTCGGGTCCAAGCACCACACTTTCACCCGACTTGTGCCGACACAAAGGAGTTCTACACCTCCGACCATACAACGCCTCAAACGGTGCCATTCCAATACTAGCATGAAAACTGTTGTTATAAGTAAACTCTATCAAAGGAAGATATGTATCCCATGAACCACCATGTTCAAGAATACATGCTCGCAACAAGTCTTCCAACGATTGAATCGTCCTTTCCATCTGACCATCAGTTTGAGGATGATAAGCCAAACTCAATCTCAACTTAGAATCCAAAGCCTCTTGCAAGCTTTTCCAGAATTCAAAAGTGAACCTCGGGTCTCTATACGAAACAATACACAAAGGAATACCATGTAATCAAACAATCACATGCGTATAAATCTCCGCCATCCTTGATAAAAGTCCAAGAACACCCAAAAATGTTAAAAATTGAGCAAGATACACATTGTGCATGTTGAGCATTTCTGAGGAGGTGCACAAAGAGAAATACTTGAGAAAATCAAAAAATTTCCAAATGGGCCTAACGTTTCTTGATTCAAACATGTTCCTCAGCTGAATTGGAACCTCGAAGCCCAAGGCCACGAATTTATCTTTTATTTTTTATTTATTTTGGATTTTTAATCATTTAAAACCAATTTAATTAAAATAAAAGATAGAAAATCAAAAATTAATTGCAAGATGGATTTTCTCTCATCCTTGAGGTCCAAGCAAGCCATTTAATCTGATTATTTCGAAATAATCATGATTGGCAAGTGATTTAATTGAAATTGGCTCAAAAGAAGAAATATTTGGTTTGATTCCAAATCAAATCTTTTTCATTGAATGGCATGGAATTTCCCTACAATTCTTGACCTAATTTCTTACAATAGAAATAGACAATGATCCTACATGCATAGGGGGCGAATTTCTAGCCTCAAGAACCCTAATCCAAGCATCAAAAAACCTTGCCTTGCAAGTAACTTGCAGCCATAGTTGTGGATCGATTCAAGCCAAACAAATGTTACCAATCGATTCCTTGGTGTTTTCTGAAGCGAACCAGATCATTACCATGCATCAAAACATCCAGAAACACGAATTCACTATCAAGGTTTGCACTTTCTTATTTCAAAATCGATTTTGATCATACATGCATATTTAATCTATTTTGATTGTTTGTTTGTGTTTAGAATGATGTTTGCAAGCTATCTGGGTGGTCCAATTTGAGCTTTGATGCAGGAACCAAGCTACGCCATTGTTAGGGTTTCTTAAGCTCGAATTAGGGCTTTGTAAATTAGGAAAAATTGGACCAAACGAGTGGTACCATTGAACTCAGGGACCAATTTGCAATCGAACCATGGTTTCCTTATGAATTTATATTGCATATTATGGATTTTGGAAATTTGCAGGTCCTATAGCTACAGACGATCCGTAGCTAAAAGCTATAGCAACAGACCAAAACCGTAGCTAAAAGTTCAAAAATTCAAACGGAGACGATGAAGATCTTGGCGCGTGTTTTTTTGGCATTCAGGAATTAATTTCCTTTATTTTATTTTTGTTTCATTCCACTAACACGATCTGCAGGTTGGTCCAGTGGTAAAGCAGCCCGCATATGAAGGAGAGGGCTTGGGTTCGATCCCTGGCTCTGTCAACTTATTTTTTAACACTTTTCCAACTAACATATTTTCTATTTCTTTTAATATTTTCTTTTCCAATTTAATTTCTTTTCAAATAATTTTCTAACACATCAAAAAATCACAAAAAATATTTTCCTTTTGCATTTAGGTCAGAAAAATGTTTATTTAATTTTTGACATAAAAAAATTATATTTTGCATGCATACAAGAAAAGGGTCTAAGAACCAATACATCAACAAAATAGGGTTTTAGGAACCATATAAAACTTTGTGCTCAAGGTAGAAACTTAATGATCAACATATAATTTCCAATGAATGAAAACATGTTACACATCATTAGGGCACTCAAATGATCATCACATACCCCAAGTTTGGCCTTAAATCATGTCCACAAGCTTCACAATTGAAGCTAGACTCAATTACACTAGGCAAAGGTATGTTCACTTTTGAAATTCCATAAAAATAGGAAAATGAAAGATAAAATCCAAGTAAAAATTAAATAAGGAGTTCAAGTCTCCTACAAGTCAGGGACATATCCTTTCCCAAGTTAAAAATCCATGGAAAGGTCAAAACCAAAATTAAAAAGTCAACTCTAGTTCCCTATACATGCTTGTATGACCAATAAATAAGAAAAATTGGTATAAAATATAAAAGTCAGAAATAAAAATCTATAAAAATTAGAAACAGTGACCTAACATCCTAAAGATGGTTAAAAATATTTTTTGGCATTTTTTATTTCAAGGAAAACTGGTAAAAACAAATAAAATGCAAAATGGATAATGCAAATCATGTATTTAATGCAAAAATTGGTTTAATTATGCAAAAGTGACAAAATTACAAAATAAAAATCAGAAATGCATGAAGTATGGTTTAAATGAGCTAGAATATTTTTTATTCATTTTTTATATGCATGAAAGTATTTTTTTAATGATTTAAATATGCATGAAATGCAATACAATGCATGAAATTGTTTAATTGAAAAAAATGCAAGAATGCTGAAATAAAATTCAGAAATGAATGGGACATGGTTTAAATGGATCAAAATATTTTTTGTGTATATTTTGTATGCATGAAAGAATTTTTTAACAATTTAAATATGCATGAAATGCAATATAATGCATGAATTTATTTAACAATGCAAAAATGCAAAAATAATGAAATAAAATTCAGAAACTCAAAATTAATCCTTTAGAAGATTCAAAATATTTTTTTTTGGAATTTTCTAACATAAGAAAATATTGTTTTAGGAATTTTTCAATTGAAATGCAATTAATTAAAGTCAGAATTTATTTAATTAGTCAAAACATTTTAAAAAAATTGGAAAAAATTCCACAAAATATTTAAAGTCATTTTGAGACTGTGGTATTGTTTTTGGAATTTTTGGATGATTTTTGAATGCAAAATTAATTGATGCAAAATGCTAATTATGAAATAATAAAATGAAAATTTAAAAATTACATGGACCAATCAGATGATGCCATGCATCATCTTCAACCTCTAGTCATGCCCTAATACACTCTATTTTCCAGTTTCATGCAAGCTACTTCTAGCAATCGTATCTCACTCAATTCTTAACCAAATTAAACGATTCAAAGCTCTAAATGAAGATCACATGGCAAGCTACAACACACAACTTGTAAAACATCAAATGATCCACCATACATCAAGAAATCTGAGCAAGAAAATCAAGAAAATCATCCAAATCCGGATTTCCAGAACTTCATGCTATGCAATATGCTTCACAAACAGATGAAATTATACATCAAACCTAGTGTTTGGCCAGTTAACCACGCATATATCCTCAAATTCATCAATTGCAAGCTAGAAATTCAGATTCGAAGTTTGAATGTTACCTCTTGATTTGGAAAATAAATCCAAATATGCCTCTGGATTTGAAGAGAAAATACCATAATCTTGCTCTTAGATCTTCAATGAAGCTTGAATGATGAAGAAAATCCACTTCAAACACGATTTGCAACAATTTAAAGTATGAGAACAAGTGAGAAAAATGCAGAGAGATTTTGGATCTGGAAAACAAGAGAGAAGAAGCTGCTTTGCTCAAATGTTATCTCTAACTTATAATGTGTGTAAAACAATGAGGGTACATCAGTCTTTTCATTCAAAATCCGTTAGAGCAAAAAAATCACCAAAAATGGCATCTTTTGAGTGCTTGCGTTTTGTGCTCATTCATGCTTGCCTTGGCTGCGTTTTGATGAGCTGGATGAGTAGTGGAAGCTCTTATCACGTGATACTTCCTCAATCTTGCTAAATATGATGCAAAAATGAAAATGTGCATGGAATGATTGGTGGAAAATATGCTAAAAAATGCTTGGCTTTTTATGGCAAAGAAGCTTGCTGGCAGCTTGCTTCGAACCTTGGCATTGCTTTGCTCAAATATCTTGCACAAAATAACCTAAAAAATGCACAAACACAATTCTGCTCAAAAACAGCTTTACACCACCTTTTTCTCCTTCAATTTTCTCATAAATGGCTCGTGCATTTCTTGGCCTTTTGATACACATCAATAGCTCTTGGCATGAGGATTAAAACAAGCTTTGGTTCACTAAAAAAGGAGCAAAAATGAGTGAGTTATGATCATTTAAAGTTGTGCACAAGCAAGGCAAAAATCTGGGCACACGCGCGCGTTCTATCTTGCATGATTGTGCATGGAGTCAGCCTCATGACCTCAACTTGTGAGCCTTGTAACTTGCTCAATTTTGAACCAAATGATGTGATTCAAAGTTCCATTTAAAGCTCTCATGGCATACTTCAAAATGCACGGAGTGGTTTTCAAAAATTCCATCTAAATCAAAAGATATAAGCCTCAACATTATGCCCACCACCTGTTTGTGAAAATTACTCAAAGAAAATGCCCAGAAAATGCTTGCTTGCCCAGCCTTGGTCAAAACTTGTGCATGAAACTTCTAACTCAAATATCTCTCAAATGGTGCACTTTTGAGAAATTTTACACATCGGCAATCTTGTACGATTTTATCCAAGCTTTCCAGAAATGTATGATATGCAACCATTGGATAAAAATTGAGAAAGTTATGATGTGTCAAAGTTCCATAGGGTGGACAAGTTAACCCTAATTTCTCCAACTTTCTTGATTCAATGGTGAATTTGATCATGAAAAATGAAAATGTGACATTTTAATTGATGGTTGACCAAAAGTCCACCTGGTCAACTTCTGACTTTGACTGATTTTGACCAAAATGACTATTTTGCCCCTTGTGATCAATTGACTTGCTTCTACTCAAAATTGAGCCTCAATATTTCACTCATAGATGTCCAACAACATATAGAAACAAGTGAAATCAAGTTTGGGTGAGAAATCTGAAGAAATCCTGATTTTACTCAAAACCCTAATTTTGCTCCATGTGTTAGGAGGTAACCAATCAAGCTTCAAAACCTCAAATCTTCTGAATATGTTGAGCAATCCTTTGAACCATGATAACTCATATGATAATAAGAAGGTAATACTTCAAGAAATTGACTCATACAAGCTTCATACTCCACAGAGGACCAAAACCCTAATTTCATCAGATGAATGCCACAGATAAATTTCTCACCAATTCTCTATAAAACTTCAATTCCTGAGGGATCAATGAGACAAATGGAGTGTTTTGAGGAATAATACATCATGGTGACTCTGAAAGATCCACAGATATGACAACTTGAGATTCCCTCAGAAGGGCATGCTAACACAATCAACCTCCTTAGCTTGTAGAAGTCTTGAGAACCCAAAGAGCTTGGATCCTATCATGAGATATGAATGCAATGCAATATGATGTTTATGATGAAACATAAGCCTAAATCAAGAGGGTAAATTTTGGGGTGCAACAGCTTCCCCTATTCAATCTTCTTAAACTTGATAAGCAAGAACTGGTGGAAACCTTCGAGCGTTGAAAGTGGAAGAGGATTGAATACAAAAGAACCTGAAAATTTACACTCTTGAGAAGAAAAGTGAAACTTTCAAAAGGGAGCCAGAAAATGTTGGACTTAGAGAATACCAAATGAAATTGGTTTCATATAAGAGCCCCAAATAACATTGTGCCTTAACAAACGGGAGAGTCTAATGAACATTAGCTTTCCCAAGATATGGCGCCAAGACGAAATTGTAACGCAGACTATAATAAAGATGAGACGAAACTCAAACCAGAAGACCAGACAAAACTAGACTCTGAAAACGTACGCAATAGGACAACTATGAAAAGGGTCCTATAAGCAAGGTGACTAGAGTGCGTGATTCTAGGGACACCTGCTGATCTCAACCAGGGGTAAATAGTAGAAACTGTGACAAACCGAAGGTATGAAAGAGACGGGTCAACCAAGGATAGACAGTAGACGAAGCTGATTGAATCCAAGGAATGACATTAAACGAGAAAAACTCGACTCGATAAAACTAGAAGAACGACACTTTCTAGAAACGAGTACCAGGACAAAAACTGGATTTCACGCACGGGAAACGAGACAAAACTCGACCCATAGCAAAGTGATGAGAGTGCATGTTTCTCAGAGCACTTGTTGTTCTCAAACTAAAGGATAGACAGTAGACGAAGTTGATTGAATCTAATAGTTATAACAGAGCCATGCCAACCGAAGATAGACAGTAGACGAAGCTGATTGAATCTACAGAGTAACGGGGAAAGGTTTCAACCTGAGATAGACAGTATGATGGAACTAAAAGAATCCCAGGAGTAAGAAACAAAACGAGATAAAACTCGACTCATAGAGCCTAGTTAGACGAAACAAACTAGATGAGTACCAGGACAACAATTGGATTTCATGCACAGGCGAAGAGACAAAACTCGACCCAAAGCAAAGTGATGAGAGCGCATGTTTCTCAGAGCACTTGCTGTTCTCAAACTAAAGGATAGACAGTAGACAAAACTGATTGAACCCAATAGTTATAACAGAGCCATCCCAACCGAAGATAGACAGTAGACGAAGCTGATTGAATCTACGGCGTAAAGGGGAAAGGTTTCAACCCAAGATAGACAATATGATGGAACTGAAAGAACCCTGGGAGTAAGAAACAAAACGAGATAAGACTCGACTCATGTAGACTAGTTAGACGGAAAAAAACTAGATGAGTACCAATACAACAACTGGATTTCATGCGCGGGTAAACTAGACAAAACTCGACCCAAAGCAAAGTGATTAGAGCGTACGTCCAAAACACTTGCTGAAAAGATCATCAGAACAAAACTGACATTCAAAAGGTATATTGATGGACATCGAAATGAACCAACAAGGGTAGTAGGGACTAAACCAATGAGATTGCACCAGAGAGAAACTGGGCTACAATCACAACGTTGAGTAAACACTCAGCCAAATTGAATGATTAACGGGACATCAATATGGAAATCCTGAGGATAGAGACCTCACTGGGGAAATGATCTAAAATTAGAAGATTCACTGGGGAACATAGTGGCAATAAAGGTTTATGTTTCCATGCATGTTTGAAATTTTTCTATGGGGTAAAGTTCCAAAATATGATGGAAAATTATACTTTGGGGATGCAATGTAATGATGCATGATTAAATGTTTCACCGGGGAATGGCTAATCAAAAAGCTCATCAAATACCAAGCCAAACTTAATAAGACTTGCAAAAATAAATTGCAAAATCCACTGGAGAGAAAACCTTCAAAGAGATAAAACTCTACAAGAAGCAATAACTGTGTAACCGGTAGAAACAGGCCACAATCACTGAGAAGAGTTGCAAAAAATAGATTGCAGACTTCATTGGAGAAGTAATTCTTGGGCGAAACCGTTGATTCTGATATGGGATGCCAAATAAAATTGGACAAAGACAAAGAAGATCTAGGCGAAACAGTGACTTCTGAAGAGGAAATCCAAATGGAGATTAGACTGCATTGGGCAAGATACCAAACAACACAGGAATAAAGATTCCTCTGACTTCATGGGGAGAGACCAATCTTTGGTCAATGATAGGAGAAAATCTGCACACAATTCTCGCGATATTCACTGGGGATACTCATTGGGGATGCATACCACAAAGCATATGTCTCAGACGATACTCACTGGGGAGATGGGTGAATCCTTAGAATAGAGATCCGAGTCAAATAGTTCATCCGGTCATGAAGAAATAAGAAACCTCATATATGACAGCTCCACTGGGGAAATGAGGGGGACAACTCCACTGGGGAGAGGAGAAACCTTGAAGAAGATGAGATCAGATGAATAACTGATACACTGGGGAAGAAGGGATGATTCCTGAATAAGAATTTCCAAATGCAACAACCTGACTGGGGAATTAGAAAAAGTTATTAATAAGCATTCCGCCTCGAACGGGAATTCTTTGTGTACACAACAAGTAACACCACTTCATTGGGGATACAGATTCTTAATCAATAAATCTCATCAATCACAACCTATCAGACAAAACTCTCCATTTGACGATATTGGGGACTAAACAACCTTCAGGTAAAACTGGGGAATCATCTGGATATAATCTCTTCACTTTGGGAGACTTGCTGGGGAGAAGTAGAGACTTCGGTGTCACTGGGGATGCCCCATGCTGGAGATATTTCATATGGTCAACCCTGTCAATTCAATCAAACCAAATATGCCCCAAGTCTAAAATAAAATGAAACTCACTGGGGAGAATCTCTGTAGAAATACAAATAGAACTGATTTAAGATAAAATGCCCCAGATTACCATCGACTCTTCGAAAAGAGTATCTTTCAATTCATAGAGTCGAGACCCTCTCCTTTGATAAGGTTAAATCCTTCTTTGGTATCCATTGTGCAAACTTAATTGATGTCAAACAGTTGTTTTGCATGCAGAAAAATGTTTATTATGAGAATGAAAATTAAAATGCAACACTTATGTAAGTCTTGAAGTTTTTATGGAAAAGTACCATGACTTCTTGTGAACAAAACACTTTTACAATGCAACATTCTTTTCTTTTTTTAAAAAAAAAAAAATTCTTTTTCAAAATGACAAGACAAGCATATGATACCAACACAAAAATCAGCACACACTTTAGGAGTCAGGAAAATGTTATCTCATCGTAATATGCTTTCAAATTAACCCATGCTTCAGTTAGGACTTCTGAGGGTTGTATTGTGGCCTGGTTCACGGTTTTCAAAAAAAAGATTTTTAGGCTCAAAATATTTGGTGCCCACCCCCTTCGTGATGTTCTCCAATCCTAGATTCAGTCAACTTGATATAAGCATTCAACTCTCAAAAGAGTATGGTATGGCAACTCCTGTTGAGGATTTTTTAGACTTGCTCGAGGAATCCACAAGGTTTACGGACACGACAACTACTCACCTTTAATTTTGGTGTCTGATCACACGACTTCGTTCTCTTACTGAGAATCTCCTTTGTTTCAAAGCTTTTCCCTCCTTTTTTTCCTAAGCGACTTAATACCAAGTTCGACTTAGCGGGCTTTTCTATTTATCATTTTTTCGTTTCTTTTTTTTAATAAATCGTGTGATCCCTACACCATCTTCAATTTTTTGGAAGTAATTGTGACTGTCTGAGTCTTTGAGGGATTCCATGTTGACAGACGAAGGTTGACCGTTGCAGTTTGGACTTTCCTCATCCTTTTGGAGGATAACCATTGTTGTATCATTTGATCGCGCTCTTCTGAATGCTCGATCAGATTAACTGAACTCTACCCTTCCCCGGGTTAGAAAAATGAGGGGTTTTCTGAATAGAAAAGAAACTCCTACTTCAAGGCTCAAAGGGGTTAACGAGGGTCTATCTCCCTTATATCTCCAGTGTTTGGGAATTGAAACAAGGCCTGTGCATCATCAACAAGGTTCTACTCAAAAGCATACAGACCAAAGATTATCATTTTAGTATCGTCATCCTCCCCCCAATTTTTGCCTAAGAAAAAGACTTGGTGAAGTTGGCATCAATATGCAAGCAAGTCATTTTATGAGCGATAGCAAATGGATGAGTGATAACAAAGATTTCTTCAAGACAGACATACTTAATGCATTAATATTTTCATTCAAAAATAAACAAATTTTTATATGATAGCAATGTTTAATCAAACAAACAAGGGTGCAAATGAAAATGCAATAAAGAAACTCGAGATTGCCATCATTGAGGAGACTCGACTCCATCTGGACTTCTTGATTCTGACGACTTTCTAAAATCTTGATACCCTTGGACAAGAGATTCCCCTTCTGATCTACCATTGACACAGTAATCTTCAAATTGATCCAAACTCGAAACTTATCTCTGAACGACAAAACATCTTCAATCAGGTGGTCGAGTGCACCTACGCAACATTCACGGGGGAATTCCTTCAAAAGAAACTATGAAGATTATGCAGAGCGATATTGCAAATGGACATCCAAAGCCTGCAAATGCAAGCATCTTCTACGAACAGGAGAAATAACCAGGCCCTAGAATCGAGAACCTTCAATCTCCTCTCTACGCCACACAAGGTGAAACTTCACGAGATAAAGATTATGAAATGGCTTTCCAAACAGAATTGGCTCTTGAAATACACCGCTTATGAATGATCTCCAGGAGGTGGTACAAACATCCCAACAAAAGGGCACCATCAGATCTAACAGTATTATCCATTTTTCGATTATCATTATTGAGTAGGAACCATCAAAAGTTTTTCAAATGCAAGTAATTATCACGAAAATATTGGACGTTTTATTAAACAATTGAAAAAACTGTAAGAAATAAAAACAAAGAAGTTTCCTTTTTCATTAATTGAAGACCGGCCATCAAAAGGCACTTACAAAAAGACGCAACACCTACAAAGGTAGTTAACCTAAAACATAAAAATGAAAGAGCGCTACAAAAGTGGCAATGCAGTAATAGATGACCAGCGATCTATGATTCCGCTACTACTCATACAACCAACAAGTTCCGTTATGCGAAGAACTTCTTCAACACGTCGACATTCACGGGGGCGGAAATCTTCACCGTCCATAGTTGTGAGCATCATGGCCCCCCGAAAACCTTCTTGACCACAAAGGTCCTTCATAAGTCGAGTCCACTTGCACAGGATCACCTTGAGGAAGAATTATCCTTTTAAGGACGGATCACCTACGATAGGCGAGGACACACCCTCTTGTCGAAAGCCTTTCTCATCCTCTTGACACACTTGGCCATGACACACGCGGACGCTTCGCCAATGAGGTTTAAGCATCTAACCGATTCTGCACCCACTCAGCTTCATCGAGTTCATCCTCTTTCATAATTCTCAAAGAAGGAATTTCGACCTCCACAGGCAATACTGCCTCCATCCCATACACAAGGAGAGCAGGGGTTGCCCGGGGTATGTCTGTGATACGATATCCATGCAAAGCGAAGGCAACATCTCATGCCAATCCTTGTAAGTTACCACCATCTTACGTACAATATTTTTAATGTTCTTGTTTGCAGACTCGACGGCACCATTCATCTTTGGGCGGTATGGAGAGGAGTTATGGTGTTTAATCTTGAAAGCCTCACAAAGCTCCTTCATCATTTTGTTGTTGAGATTAGACCCATTATCAATGATGATTTTATCGGGGACCCCATAGCGGCAAATGATATTGTGCTTGATGAAACGAGCCCTGACACCTTGGTGATATTAGCAAAAGCGACAATCCATTTGGTGAAATAATCTATAGCAACCAAGATGAAACGATGGCCATTAGAAGCGGTTGGCTCAATCTTTCCAATCATATCAATGCCCCACATTACGAAGGGCCATGGAGATGTCAACACATTCAAGGGAATGGGGGGGACATGCACTTTATCAGCATACACTTGACACTTGTAACAAACCCTAGCATGATTATAATAGTCTGTTTCCATAGTGGACCAATAGTAGCCAGCCCTCAGTATCTTCTTGGCCATGTTGTGACCACTAGAATGGGTTCCAAAAGCACCTTCATGCATCTCTTCGATGATCTTCGACGCTTCATTCTTATCCACACATCTGAGCAACATGCCATCATGATTTCTCTTGTATAAAATACCATTGCTGAGGAAGAACTTTGCAGCGAACCTCCTTAAAAATTTCTTATCTGTGATGAACGCTTCTTATGGGTACTCTTGAGTTTCTAAGTACCTCTTAACATCATAAAACCAAGGATTACCATCCAATTCCACTTCAGCTTCAAAATAAAAAGCTGGCTCATCCAACCTTCTAATAGTGATCGAAGGCGCCTCATTAGCCCACTTCACCTTGAACATGGAAGATAAAGTGGCCAATGCATCTGCAAGATGATTCTCCTCTCTGGAGATATGCTCGAATGTGATCTCTTCAAAATAAGGAATCAACTTCATCACATGCTCGCGATACGGAATCAAGTTTTGATGACGAGTTTCCCAATCACCGTTAATTTGACTGATAACGAGATTAGAATCCCCAAAAACCTTCAAGAACTTGATACGCAAGTCAATTGCCACTTCAATTCCATAAATACAGGCTGTGAAAGGAATATGGAAACCCTCGGGGGAGGTGATAACAGCTCCTACACCATTACCCATTGCATTCGACGCTCCATCAAACACCATCGTCCACTGTGACCCTGGCTCAGGCCCTTCCTCGTGACCGGGAATGTTGCAGTCTCTAATGTACAAGATGTCTTCATCTGGGAATTCAAACTTCATCGGTTGATAATCGTCCACAGGTTGGTGAGCAAGATAATCTGCCAGGACACTACCCTTGATAGCTTTCCGGGTAGTATACTGGATATCATATTCTGTCAAAATCATCTGCCAACGGGCAACTCGGCCGGTAAGAGCTGGCTTCTCAAATATGAACTTAATGGGATCCATCTTAGAAATCAGATCAGTAGTATGCGTCAACATGTACTGCCTCAAATGTTTAGCAGCCCATGCTAGTGCACAACACGTCTTCTCGAGGAAAGAATACCTTGACTCACACTCAGTGAACTTCTTACTAAGATAATAGATGGCTTGTTCTTTCTTTCTGGTCTCATCATGCTAACCAAGCACACACCCGATGGAATTATCCATAACTGTTAGATACATGATAAGTGGCTTTCCCTCGACTGGTGGCACAAGTATCGGAGGCTCTTGCAAATATCCCTTGATTCTATCAAATTCCATCTGACAATCATCATTCCAAACAACTGCTTGATTCTTCTTTAGTAACTTGAATAAGGGTTCACAAGTGGCAGTAAGATGAAATATGAATCTGGAGATATAATTCTATCTCTCCAAGAAACCACGAACTTCCTTCTCTGTCCTTCGCTCAGGCATCTCTTGTATCGCCTTCACTTTGGCAGGATCAACTTCAATGCCTTTTTCGCTCACAATGAAGCCCAACAACTTCCCTGACCTCACCGCAAAAGTGCGCTTATTCGGATTCAACCTTAGCCTAAACTTCCTTAATCTTTCAAACAACTTCCGCAAATCAACCAAATGCTCTTCCTCTGTTTGAGACTTCGCAATCATATCATCAACATAAACTTCAACCTCTCTATGCATCATGTCGTGAAAGAGAGTGACCATTGCACGCTGATACGTTGCCCCTGCGTTCTTTAGACCGAAGAGCATAACCTTGTAAGAAAAAGTTCCCCAAGGCGTGATGAAAGTAGTCTTTTCCATATCATCAGGTGCCATCTTGATTTGATTATAGCCAGAAAACCCATCCATGAAAGAGAAAACCTTGGCTTGAGCAGTATTATCAACTAGAATATCAATATGAGGGAGCGGAAAATCATCTTTAGGGCTTGCTCTATTTAGATCCCTGTAATCGACACACATTCGGACCTTACCATCTTTCTTAGGCATCGGCACAATATTTGCAACCCACAACGGATACAAGACAACCTTCAGAAAACCGGCATCTAACTATTTTTGTACCTCCTCTTTGATCTTCTTAGACATCTCTGGATGAGTCCTTCGAAGTTTCTGCTTGACTGGAGGACAATCTTCCCGGAGAGGTAGCTTGTGTACCACAATATTCGTGTCCAAACCTGGCATATCCTCATAAGACCATGCGAACACATCAACATACTCTCGGAGCATATCTATCAGCCTTGCCTTCACACTCGCTTCCAAATCGGCCCCTATTCTGATTTCTCTCTTCGCTTCATCTGTACCTAAATTAACCAACTCCAGAGGCTCTTCATACGGCTGAATAACTTTCTTCTCTTCTCGTTCTAGCAATCTGGCCAACTCTGCAGGGAGTTCACAACCTTCCTCACTTTCCTCCTCTTCTTGGTGAATCGGATTATCGAAGTCATAACGAGCAATAGCATAATTGTGATCATTGGTATCTGATGTGGACATGTATCTGCATGATTAATTTTTTGTTTTAATGACAGTGTGTGAAGAATAAAAAAAACATTGCCACATTTTTTTTAGAAAAAACAAATAAATGGTAAAAGTGAAAGTGAAAATAACACAAAAGGTTTGAATAAAAAACGTCCTTTATTTCATGATAAAACTGCAATGTGAAACATGGTGGGCCTACACAATGATTCACTACGCCTTGGGCAGAGCGTAGGAATTATGGAATGATAAAGAAAAAAACAAGAAAATTACTCCTCAGCGATTGTAACTTGAATGGTGTCCACAAATGTCCAATTCTTCAACTCGCTGCCTGGGATACATGGACGAATCCTATCTTCTATGCTAAACATATCGTCTTCATCATCAATTGCATTGACTTGATCTTCCTTTTTAATGTCGGCACTTGCAAACTTGACAGGGGTAGACGAATCAGGAGCTTTGAGAATTTATGCATGTAAAATGGGATTAAATCCCAAGCCAAATCTATTAAACTTGAACAACCTCCAACGCCTCGACCTTGAGCCGACCTCGGCGGGGCTCGGCGTCTTTCAATGATGTCGGGGGTCTCAACTTTCTTCTTAACCTCGACATCCGGGTCTTGATCATCGAGCGGTTTCAAAAGCTTGAAGCGGGTCGTGTATTTCACCCTCAATTTCCACATATCGGAAAGAAGCCGAGTGGCTTACAATATACTCCTCCTCGCCACAAACAATAATTGTCTTTCCATCAAGAGGATACTTGAGTTTCGATGAAGGGTGGAAGTAGCACCAACCTTATAGATCCAGGGCGTCCCAAAAGACAATAATAGGTCGAATTAATATCCATCACATAGAAGGTGGAAGTAAAGATATTTGGGCCCATCTTGATCGGTAAATCAATCTCTCCAAACATAGACCTCTTCGAGCCATCAAATTCCTTCACAACAAGGTCACTGGGACGCAACTCCAAACCAGCATAATCAATCTTCATGAGTGCCTTCTTGGGTAATACATTCAACGACGACCCGGTATCCACCAAAACCCTTGACAAGGTTGTGCCCTTGCACTCCATAGAGATGTGCAGAGCTTTGTTATGATTACGACCCTCGGGTGGAAGATCAAAATCTGTGAAACCTAGCCCATTTCCGGCTAATATACTAGCACATACTGTTTCAAACTGACCCACTGTAATCTCTTGGGGAACAAAAGCATTCTTCAACAATTTCATCAGAGCATTCCTATGAGCCTCAGAATAGACTAACAAAGATAGCATAGACATCTTGGATGGGGTGTGATGTAACTGCTCAACAATATTATAGTCACTCCTTCTTATCAATCTCATCAACTCTTCAACCTCAGCTTCTGGAGTCGAAGACACATCAGGTGCAACCAGAGGCTTAGGTGCATTAGTCTGCTCAGATCCTTGACCATCAACCATCACTTGCTTGCCTTTCGCCTTAGCTAAAGCATCTGCCTTACTCTAAAGATTTGGGGGACTTAACACCCTTCCACTTCTCATCAAACGACCTTCACCAGAAAAGTTATTGACATCCACATCATTATCTTTCACGAAGCTATTCTCAGAAGGACCAGAGTCTTGTTTAACTCCATGATAATACACATCAGCGCCGTAATGCCAAGGAATCGCCTTCTCACTATCATACGGCAGAGGACCAGGCAAAGTAATCATCAATGGTACCGGCTTGATAGCAACAGGAATTCTCCTTGGAGTAAACGGGATATAAACCACTAAGACATCTGCTGGAGTCACCTTTTTGTACTTCCTAGCTCTACCAAACTGAAGAGAACCATCATTTATCGATTCCTGAATACGCGTCTTCAGGTCATCACAACCCTTTGGCCGTTCCACACACTTGCAACAAACTGGATCACAGCCCAGGAAAATACCAATGTCACTCAAATACCTCTTGACATATGGAAGAGAAGTAGTCACATGATTGATATCCATAACCAGATCCAACCACTCACCATCCCCAATAATGGCATTAACAGATGCGCTGTCATGTGATGGCATAGGATGTTGAATAACATTGGGTCTCGCTGCAGCTTCAAACTGAATAGCCTTGGAATCAAGCAAATCTTGAATCTTGCACTTCAGAGCATAACAATTCTCAATTGAATGACCCACACCACCTGAATGGAATTCACATCTTGCATTGGCATCATAATTAGCTAGACGACGATCAGGATTAACAGGCATTTGTCTCAGACTAACCAACTTCAAATCAAGCAGATGTTGTAGGGCTTGGGCATAGCTCATGGGCAACGGGTCAAACGTGTCAAACTTTCTTGGTTGCCTTTGTTGATAGTTATTGTTTTGTCTCGGAACATTCTGTTGTCTAGCTTGTTGTGGTTGCTGTTGTTGAGGAGCAACTGCGGGAATAGACACAGCATTGATCTGTTGTGGATCTTGTCTTCTGTTTCTTCCCTCATAGGCATGAGCATAGCTTGTTTCCCCCTCTCTCTTCTTGGGGTGAGCAACAAACGGTTTCTTACTTCCATTTGAGGAAGATCCCGAACCACTAACCTGAATTCTTCCGGCCTTCATTCCGGCCTCTATTCTTTCTCCTGCCATTACCAATTCAGCAAAACCTGCGGATGTAGCCCCGATCATATGATCGTAGAAAGGCCCTTGTAGAGTATTCATAAACATGTCAATTAGTTCTCTCTCCAACAGAGGAGGTTGAACCCTTGCAGCCAACTCGCGCCATTTCTGCGCATATTCCTTAAAAGATTCATTCGGACTCTGTGCCAAACTTTGCAACTGAGTACGATTAGGCGCTAGATCCCTGTTGTAATTATAATGCCTAACAAAACATTAACCAAGTCATTCCAACAACGAATGTGGGCCCTTTCTAGCTTCATATTGTAATACGGTGAACTGAATTTTAGTGTTTTGTATCGCAAATGTGCGGATAGCAAGAGTCGCCACCGACTTTTCTTTTATCCAATTAAGGGAAGGTAAAAATGAGAAAAAGACCTTCGTTAGATTCTGAGTAAGGGAGAAAGGTTATGAAAAGGGAAGGTATTAGCACCCCTTTCCATCCGTAGTTATCTACGGGCTCTTAGTTGCTCTCTAGATCATTTTGAAAAATTTGCTTTCTGTGTGTTTGAAAAGAATGTTTTGAAAGGCATTTCGCTTTGACTTTGTAATGATTCATGTAGGAATGTATACAAAGTGTTCGGAAATGTTTCGTTTTGAAAAGTGTTTGAACTTTGGAAAAAGTGTGAGGTGTGAAAAGTATTTTGATAGAGCAAGCAACTAAAAGTCTTATTACCTACTCAGAATTGGTCGTTTTTCGTATTGTTTTACTTTCCTTTAGAATAGCGCTATCCATACCATTAGTTGGCAGGTAACCCTATTCGTTGGACGTGAGAGGGACATTCGAAGGGACATCGTATGGTCATAGAAGGCAACTTGTAGGAAGTATCCTAGCACATTCGAAGGGACTATCATCATTTTTCGTAGGCGACAATCGAGGGTCAAGATCATGTATTCGGAGGCGACAGCGTGGGTCTTATGATCTTTGTATCGAAGGGACTATGATGATTTATTTTGAAGGCAACAGTGCTAGAATACCTCTACGTTCGAGGGACATGACCATTTGAATTCGTAAGGCAACGAGAGAGAATTACCCTAAGGGGTGCATGTGTGAAAGGAGTGTGTTGATTTCAGCTATTTTATCTTGAAAATTTAGTGAGCTATGGTCATTTTTTATCTTGCCATACACGCCTAATTACTAGCAGTTTATAGGGTGCGGAAATTAAAATGCGGGAATGTAGAATGCGGGAAAGATAAATCCTACGCTATTACATGGCTTTGGGGCAGATACATAATTTAAGAATGGCGGAAAATAAAATCCTAATTAACTATTACATCCCATGAGCAATTACATTATTGGAAAAAGAAAACGATAAAAGAAATCGTCCGAAACGGGATAACCTGTGAAAAGATGAAAAATCGGAAAATACGAGAGGAATCGAATAAGAGGAAAATGTTAGTAAAAATGCAAATTTTTGAATGAGAAAAATATTTCATGCTGGAAATAACATAAATATGCTAAAATAATTTTTTGGGATTTTTTGGATATAATTTAATAATTTAAATGCAATTAAAAGTGAATTAAATGATAAATTATGAATAAAATTAAATATGCATGCAAAATAATATTTTTTAATTTTATAAATTAAATAAGTATTTTCTGAAAATAAATGCAAAAGGAAAAAATATTTTGATGATTTTTAATGCATGAGAAAAAATATTGAAAAGAATTAAAATAGATGCAAAATATTAAATAAAAAGAAAAATAGAAAATAATTGAAAAAAGTTGAGTTTGTGAAAAAAGAAATCAAAACCGGTCCCTGTGAGGTTCGAACTAGAGACCTTTTCGAGTATCTTTGCACAGGAAGCGCCTTAACCAACTGAGCCAGCGTACACATGTGTTTGAAAGCTGGAGCGAATGAATTACAAGCACGCGTCGTCCTTCCATTGCCTCGTCTCCGCGCCAAGCTTCGTCTTCCCCGATTTGAATTTTTGAAAACTCAGCGTCGGCCATTGCTCGGCTTCTGACCACAGCTAAATCAAAAATCATGCACACATAATATAAATAACATCTAAGACCATGGTTCGATTCCATACATCATTCCGAATGCATTGGTAATAGTCTCGTGGTCCAATTTTTCCTAATAAGCAAAGCCCTAAATCGAGCTCAGGAACCCTAGTTATGGCATACTACGTTTCAGGCCATGGAAATGCAATCAAACAGCCGGATAACACACAAACTTATCACTGATCACAAAAACAACAATGAAACATGTTAATAATGCATGAAAAACAGAAATCGATTTCAAGAAAAAGTGTCAAAACCGTGAGTTTGATTTCGTGATTCTTGATGGATTCTTGATCTGTAAGGGTCTGGGATGAATCAATGGACCTCCAGGAAGCTATTGGATGGCTTAGAATCGGTTGAATCGAAGCAAAAAAAAGGTTGCTAGTAGCTTGTAACCCACGGTTTTTTGAGCTTCAATAAGGGTTCCTCCAGTCAAAATTTCTACCATAATTCGTGTGGCATGAGTTGTGTATATATAGTAGAAGGATTCATAGTTGTTTTGAGAAAGAATCAATCACTAATCAATGCAAATCAAATTTGATTTTGTACAAAATCAAATTTTCATTTTTTGATCAATTTTCAATCAAATGTTGCCATATCAATCCAATTTTCGAAATTTGCTGGCTTTATTGAGTTGCTTGGATGTCAAGGAAGAGAGAAAAATCAAATTGGCATTTAATTTTGATTTTATACTTTATTTTTAAATTTAATTTGTATTTAAATGAATAAATTCCAAATTAAATAGAAAAATAAAATAAAAATTCGTGGCATTGGGCTTGGATATTCCTAATTGCATAAGGAACAAGTTTGGATGAAGAAAAAGTAAGCCCATTTGCAAAAATTTTGATTTTTAGAAGCAATTCTCTTTGTGCACTTCTTCAAAATTTCCCAACTTGCACAAGGTGTATCTTGCTCATTTTTTCACATTTTTGAGTGCTCTTGGACTTTTTGGAAAGCTCTAAGAGTCCTCTAACCAACATCTTTGGTTTCATCTCAATTGGAGTTACCATGCTCAATATATCTTCAAAACAAAATGTTGACTTTTTGTTGACTTTGAAAAGGACCTGTAACGTTTTGACCTATACCTTCCAAATGAAGAATTTTTTGAACATTCTTGTGAGACATGAAGTTGTAGAGAATTGAATTTCCTTCAAAACAAGAGGTGGTGGAAAAATTTCTGAGAAAGTATGAAGAAGTTATGCTCAGTCAAAGTTCAGTTGACTTTTCACTAAGAAACCCTAATTTGGTAAGTTTGACTTTTGAGCAAATCTTGAGTTTTCTTGATGAATCATGATCAACCCTTGTTCAAATGATGAATGTAATTTCAAAATGAGGATGTTGACCAAAAATTAAGAAGTTTGACTGTATGTTGACCACAATTGACTTCTTGACCAATCTGTGATTTTCAACCATCGAGCAATTATGCGAAACTTGACTTGTAAGGCTTGAAACTTGACATGGAGAATCTTTGAAGCATATGAGGAGGCATGATAATCATTGGAGATGTTGGAAGTCCATCTGGATCTGAGAAATGCCAAACCCTAGTTTGGGTTGATTGTCTAGGAGAGAGTTTGTCTGATCAACTCTTGAGGAATCCTTGAGCATGGATGTATGGAATGTCTTGAGAAATGGGAGGGAAAATTTTGGGGTATGACAGCTGCCCCTGTTCAATCTTTTTGTACTGGAAGGGTTAGATTGGCATGCTTTGCCTTACGTGACCTGGAGGTAGAAGATGATTGAACACTCGCAGAAAATTTGCACTATTGTTGGTGATGATCGGGGAATGGGCTTATAGATGCCATTTGGACAAGTTGGAGACTTCGCTGGGGAATGAGCCGTATGCTAGACTCGAGATTATTGTACGAATAGGAGAATCGTGGAGATGGGCTTAAGATGCCATCTAGAAAGATTGATGCTGGGGAGTGAGTTGTACGCTAGGCTCATGAGCGTTTAAAATGAAAGGAACATGGAGATGGGCTTAGGATGCCATCCGGAGGGAGTCGTACGTTAGACTTCGTGTTCACTTTGAATGAAGTTATTGGTTTGTATTGGTTTTTAACCAAATATGCGACGATACGAAAGTGGAGAAATGTTGACAAGTAGTGGGAGATGGGCTTAAGATGCCATCAAACGAGTCATCATGGACTACTGTAGTTCTTGTTGATAATAAGAGGGAATCAGAATAGATCTTCGTGTTGATTACTCTGAGAGGATAGTAGTTGACAAAATGTGGATATTTTCCCTGTTGTGCATCGGGTATTGATCCACTGGTGATCGTTCGGATAGGGTTTCCCGTCTGGATTCGGGTATTAATCCTAGATCTGTTGTCGGAGGACAACAAGGGTGGTCGTTCAGATAGTTTTCCTGTCTGGATTCGGGTCTTAATCCTGGACCAGTCGTCGGAGGACAACTAGGGCAGTCTTTCAGATAGTTTTCCCGTCTAGATTCGGGTCTTAATCCTGGACCTGTCTGCGTCAGAAGTGATTTTCACCTGTCTTGGAGAAAACAAGAGAAACTTTGATAGAATATTGTTAGTCTTATGTAAAGTATGATGCATGATAATGTGTATGAATGACATATGCACAAATTATGACTTTACGAGAGATGTATGAATGATAGATGTTGTGGTATTTCAAAACATATCCATCTTGAAGAAGAAGTGAATATTCTGCTTGAGGATTCCTGACTTCTTCTTGGGGATGAGACGGATCAGAAACCTTGAGAAGAAAGATAGCTTTGAATCCTCTAATGCACTATCTGACCAAGTCTTGAGTCTAGACACTGTCGGGGATGGCGGGGATCGGGAGACGCACCGCTAAGGATCTTGTGCATAGACCCTGCTGGGGAGAGATTAGGAGGCACTTTACTGGGGATCTTGTGTAGATCTTGCTGGAGAGTATTTGATTATTGCTGGGAGACTAGGTTAGAAGGATTTGAAGCCCACCGAAATCTCTGGCTGGGGCATAAAAGAAGTATGTTTCCTCCGATGCACCATCTGACCGAGTTTCGAGTCTGGATACTGCTGTTGGGGAAAAGTGGAGCTGTCGAGGGATATTCCGCTAGGGGATAGCCTACCTCGGCTAGGGATGGAATGTTATTGCTCAGAAATCTATTATCACGTGGTTGAATGGAATCACTGCTCGGGGACTGACGTATATTCCGCTGGGGAAGGTTTGTTGTGAGTGACACCTCTGTGGGGATCATGCTCTGCGGGGGAAATGTTTAGGTGACTTCCGCCATCATCTCAATTCCTGGAGCCTGTAGTGATTACATTGTTATGTTTACTTTTCGCATGTTTGTGAACGAGTTTTTATTGTCAAATGCATATAATCATTCAAAGCAAACATTGGACTTTATGCAAACAACGACAACATACACGAATTGTAAAGAGAAGGAAACTTGTATTTATTTGAAAGGTGGCGTATGGCCAAGTAGTTTATACACAAGAAAAGTAAAAAGCTATGCGGAAACAATCTCGTTAAGTTCCAACCATGCTAGTACTCATATATTTCAACTATCTCATCTCCTTGCTGTCAGTAGAAAGTAAGTGAATTGATCTTCGCCATTTGAACTTGAATGCTGATAGTAGTAGTCTGTAGGTAGGTGATCGGGGCGAGATAATCGTCGCTTAAATCCTAACTTTTCCTAGACCGCCCTTCGGGTTTCATCTGGATACCCTTTTTGCCCAAAGCCTTTTCAGGTTTCGACTTGCGGGTGTACATGTTTTTATATATCCTTAACTTTTGCCCGAACCCTTTTGGTTCGCTTGAGATGCCTTATTTTTGCCTAGGTCGATCGACTAGCGGGTCTCGTTATCGTAGTATTTTTGACTATGTCTGCGTTCACGGTGTGGGAAGTCTTCACCGTCCATGGTGCTAAGTATCATAGCTCCGCTTTAAAATTATCTTGACTACAAATGGTCCCTCATGGGTGGAGTCCATTTGCCCACAGGATCACCTTGTGGAAGAATGATGCGCTTGACTACTAGGTCACCGACTTGGTAAACTCGGTGCTTGACTTTCTTGTTAAATGCTCGATCATTCGCTTACGATAGATCATCCATGGCGGATGGATGCGAGTCATTTCTCGTCAATCAAATTGATCTGGTCAAGGCGAGTGCGGATCAATCGTCTTCGCCTAACTCTGCGTCTGGAGGACTACGGTTGAGGGTATCGAACCTCGATGGGTAGGGCCTCCATACCGTATACAAGAGAGAAGGGTTTCCCAGTTGATGTCCGTCTTGTGGTCGATAACCATGAAGAAAATGGTAACATCTCATGCCAATCCTTGTAAGTCAACATCATCTTACGTATAATCTTCTTAATGTTCTTGTTGGCGGCTTCCACAGTGCCGTTCATCTTAGGCCGATAAGGAGAAGAGTTGTGATGCTTGATCTTGAGCTGCGTGCGAGTTCGGTGATCATCTTATTGTTGAGATTAGAGCCATTATCGTGATAATCCTTTCGGAGTGCCATACCGACGGATAAGATTATGTTTGATGAATCGAGCCCAACATTCTTGGTAACGAGATCGAGACGAGGCGCTTACCCACTTGGTGAAATAATCAATTGCCACAAGGATGAAGCGATGTCCGTTGGGCGGTGGGCTTGATTTCTCAATCATGTCAATGCCCCATTGCAAAAGGCCGGGAGCTGTTAGAACATTGAGTCTTGGAGGTGCGTGCACTTTGTCTGCGTCGTCGGCACTTGTGACAAGATCGAGCATAACGGTGACAATCGACTTCCATGGTGGACCAATAGTAACTTTGTTCTCGAATCTTCTTAGCCATCGTGTGCCTTTGGAATGTGTACCAAATCGCCTTCGTGTAACTCTTCCATGATATGTTCTTTTTTCCGGTCTACGGAGTAAGCACAAATCGTGATTGCGCTTGTACAAGATGTCATTCTTTGAGGAAGAATTTGGATGCAAATCTTCTCAAGAACTTCTTATCATTAACGAGATGCCCTGCGGGATATTCCGAGTCTCAAGATACCTCTTCACGTCGTAGTACCAAGGTTTCTCTTCGTATCAAGCTCATAACAATCTTTGGTTCGTCAAACTTCTCAATGATGATGCAGGGGAGCCTCGTTGTCCCATCGACCTTGAACATAGATGACATAGTGGCCAATCGTCGATACCGATTCTCTTCTCGTGGAATATGATCAAAAGTAATCTCTTGAGTAGGGATCAAACTCGAACATGCTCTCGATAGGGGATGAGATTCGGATGCTTCGTATCCCATTCGCCATAATCGGTGATCACTAAAGTGAGTCTCCATACACTTGCAAAACTTGATTCTTAAGTCAATAGCGACTTTGATACCCATGATGCGCTTCGTATTCGGCCATGTTGTTAGTGCAATGAAACATAATCTGGCGATGAAAGGCGTATGTCGCTGCGGGGAGGTGATGGTGGCGCCAATGCCATTGCCAAGTGCGTTTGAGGCTCCATCAAAGACCATAGTCCATCGGGATCCTTGTTCGGGTCCTTAAATGCGGCACTGGTTCTTCCTGATCGATAACTAGCAAAACATCTTCATCGGAAACTCGAGCGCATAGGCGGATAGTCATCTACGGCTTGATGAGCCAAATGATCGGCTACTACACTTCCTTTGATCGCTTTACGAGAAGTGTCTTGGATGTCGTATTCGGTCAAGATCATTTGCCATCTTGCTATTCTTCGGAGAGGTGGTTTCTCAAATATGTATTTTATCGGATCCATTTTGGAAATCAACAAGGTAGTATGGGTCAACATATCTTGTCTTAGTCGTGACAGCCCAAGCCAAAGCGTTGCAAGTTTTCTCGAGTTGTGAGTATCTTGTTTCCGATCGATAAATTTTTGCTAAGGTAGTATATTGCATACTCTTTTCGACCGGACTCGTCATGTTGCCCCAACACACACCCCATTGAGTTCTCTAACACTGTTAAGTACATGATAAGAGGTCTTCCTTCGGCGGGCGGCATTAGGATAGGAGGATTTTGTAGGTACTCCTTGATTTTGTCAAAAGCGATCTGGCAATCGTCGTTCCATTCCACTACTTGATCTTTCTTTAGTAACTTGAAGATTGGCTCACAAGTAGCAGTTAGATGTGCAATGAATCTGGCAATGTAGTTCAAACGTCCCAAGAAACCTCTGACTTCTTTCTCGGTACGGGGTGCTGGCATTTCTTGAATAGCTTTAACCTTGGCGGGATCAATTTCAATACCTTTACCACTGACAACAAACCCTAGGAGTTTACCGGATCTGACTCCAAAAGTGCACTTGTTGGGATTGAGTCTTAGTCTGTACTTCTTCAACCTATCAAACAATTTCTACAAATGATCAAGATGTCCTTCTTCAGTCTGTGATCTAGCTATCATGTCGTCGACGTAGACCTCTATCTCGTGATGAATCATGTCATGAAATAATGTTACCATAGCACGCTGATAAGTGGCGCCTGCGTTCTTGATCCGACGGCATAACTTTGTAACGAAAGTACCCCTGTGTAACAAAAGTTGTCTTCTCCATGTCTTGGAGCCATTTTGATCGATTGTAAGGAGAAACCATCCATGAAGGAGAAAACTTTGTCTTTGGCGGTGTTGTCAACGAACATCAATATGAGGAAGTGGGAAATCATCTTTCGGACTCGCTTTATTCGGATCTGTAGTCCACACACATTCGTACCTTTCCATCCTTCTTAGATACGGGTACCACATTGCAACCCATTGCGGATAAAATAAGACTAGAAAACCGACATTGCTGCTTCATAACCCGGCTTTGATTTTCTCGGACATCTCGGGACGCGTCGACAGACATACATTTCTTGGGAGAAAACCTTCTTTCGTTGGTAACCGATGTACCACAATATCAATGTCTAGACCTGGCATGTCTTTGTATGACCAAGCAAAAACTTCAATATAGTCTCGTAGCATCTGAATCACTCTTTCTTTAACACTGTTCTCAAGACCCGCTCCTATTTTGATCTCTTTTCTGTCTTCGTCAGTACCCAAATTCACAACCTCAACTTGCTCTTCATGCGGCTGTATAACTGGATCTTCTTGTTGTAGCAATCTGACAAGTTCTCCTGGCACTTCATAATCTTCCTCACTTTCGTCTTCGGCTTGGTAGATCGGATTATCGAAGTCATATTTAGCAATAGCATAATTATCAACGATTCGGAGTGATTACGCAGTGTATCATGTGGGTGTGTGTAAGAAACACATAGCTTTTTGAAGGAGTGATAAAGTAAAAGAAAGAAAGACACGATTGAATGCAAAAGTCCAACGAATTTATTGAATGAAAATATGCAAATGAGATAATAACCCGCATGAAGCGAGCCATGATGCCGGGTAAGGCACTAGGCTTTAGAGTTTATTGTTCAACACATAGAAAATCTGAAAAGCAAAACAAAACAAGAGCAATTACTCCTATCTAAAGGAGATTGGTGTATCACGGTGAACCGACTTTGTAGTTTTGTATCGCAAATGTGCGGATAGCAAGAGTCGCCACCGACTTTTATTTTATCAATTAAGGGAAGGTAAAAAGTACGAAAAAGACCTTCGTTAGATTACGAGTAAGGGAGAAGGTTATGAAAAGGGAAGGTATTAGCACCCCTTTCCATCCGTAGTTATCTACGGGCTCTTAGTTGCTCTTAGATCACTTTTAAAAATTGCTTTCTGTGTGTTTGAAAAGAATGTTTTGAAAAGGCATTTCGCGTTGACTTTGTAATGATTCATGTAGGAATGTATACAAAGTGTTCGGAAATGTTTCGTTTTGAAAAGAGTTTGAACTTTGATAAAAGTGTGAGGTGTGAAAAGTATTTTGATAGAGCAAGCAACTAAAAGTCTTATTACCTACTCAGAATTGGTCGTTTTCGTGTCATTTTACTTTCCTTTAAAATAGTGCTATCCATACCATTAGTTGGTAGGTAACCCTATTCGTTGGATGTAAGCGGGACATTCGAAGGGACATCGTATGGTCATAGAAAGCAACTTGTAGGAGGTACCCTAGCACATTCGAAGGGACTATCATCATTTTCGTGGCGACAATCGAGGTCAAGATCATGTATTCGGAGGCGACATCGTGGGTCTTATGATCTTTGTATCGAAGGGACTATGATGATTTGTTTTGAAGGCAACGGTGCTAGAATACCTCTACGTTCGAGGGACTTGACCATTTGAATTCGTAAAGGCAGCGGAGAGAATTACCTAAAGGGTGCTTGTGTGAAAGAGTGTGTTGATTTCAGAGTATGTTATCTTGAAAATTAGTGGGCTAAGTTCGTTATTATCTTGCCATACACGCCTAGTTACTAGCAATTTATTAGTGCGGAAATTAAAATGTGGAATGTAAAGATGCGGAAAGATAAACGTCCTACGGTATTACATGGCTTTGGGGCAGATACATAATTTAAACTTGCGGAAAATAAAAACCTAATTTAAACTATTACATCCCATGAGCAGATACATTATTGGAAAAAGAAAATGATGAAGAAAAAACGTCTGAATCGGATCAACCTGTAAAACGATAAGAGAAATCGGAAAATATGATGAAATTGAATAAGAGAAAATGTTAGAAAAAATGAAAATTTTTAATTGGGAAAAATATGACATGCTGGAAATAATATAAATATGCTAAAATAAATTTTTGGGATTTTTTGGATGCAATTTAATAATTAAAAACTAATTAAATGTGAATTAAATGCAAAATTATGAATAAAAATAAATATGCATGCAAAATTAGGTTTTTTAATTTTATAAATTAAATAAAGATTTTATGAAAATAGTGTAAAAAGAAAAAAATTATTTTGATGATTTTTTAATGCAGAAATAAAATTATGAAAAGAAATTAAATAATATGCAAAATATTAAAAAATTAGAAAAAATATGAAAATATGCAAGTTTGTAAAAAGAATGAAAACCGGTCCTAGGGAGGTTCGGCGAGGACACAGGAGAGCATCTCAGGAGCAGTGAGCAGCCTTAACCAAGAGCCAAGTGTACCAGCTGTTTGAAGCGGAAGTGAGTGGACTAAACACAGCGTCTTCCCTTTGCGAGCTCGCGCCAATTCATCGTCTTCTTCGTTTTGAAATTTTAAAAGTCCAGCGTCGGCCATGGCTCGACGCTATGTCCCTGGCAAAATCAAAAACCCAGCACACATAATATAAATAAGTTCTAAAGACATGGTTCGACTCTTGAGATCATTCCGAACGCATTGGCATAGGTCTCATGGTCCAATTTTTCCTATTTTGTGAAACCCTAAATCAACCTCAGAAACCCTAATCATGGTGATATGCGTTCCTGGCCATGGAAATTCAATTGGCTTGCCCAGATCGCTTGCAAACTTGGTTCTAAATATGAACAAACAATCAAAACAGGTTAATAATGCATGAATGAAAGAATACGATTTTTGAAATTTCAAGAACAAACCAAATTCGGTTTTCACGATTCTGGATGGTTTTGGATGATGTAAGGATCTGGATCGATTCAGAACAACCCAAGGAATGTAATGGAATCCTTAAAAGCAATTGAAAGTGGCTGGAACTAGGGCTGCACTTTACTTGAGAAGCCACGGTTTTTGAGTTGCAACAAGGGTTCTTGAGCCAATTTTCTACCCTAATTAGTGTGGTATGCATCATACATTTATCTTGGATGGATTTGGAATGGTTTTGGGAAAGAATTGATCAACATTCAATGCAAATCAAATTTGATTTTTGTACAAAATCAAATCTTCAAAATTTGATTAATTTTCAATCCAATCTTGCCATATTGATCAAATTTAGAAATTTGCTGGCCTTTGTGAGTTACTTGGATCTCAAGGAAAGAATAAAAATCAATTTTGCAATTAATCTTGATTTTATACTTTATTTTTTTGAATTTAATTTGTATTTAAATGAATAAATTCCAAATTAAATAGAAAAATAAAATAAAAAATTGTGGCATTGGACTTGGATATTCCTAATTGTATAAGGAACAAGTTTGGATGAAGAAAAGGTAAGCCCATTTGCAAAAAATTTGATTTTTAGAAGCATCTCTCTTTGTGCATTCCTTTAAAATTCCCCAACTTGTGAATGGTGCAACTTGCTCAATTTTCCACAGTTTTGAGAGTTCTTGGACTTTTTGGAAAGCTATAATAGTCCTCTAAACAATGTCTTTGGTTTCATCTCAATTGGAGTTACCATGCTCAATATATCCTCAAAACAAAAAGTTGACTTTTTGTTGACTTTGAAAAGGACCTGTAATGTTTTGGGCTATACCTCTCAAATGAAGCATTTTGTGGACATTCTTGTGAGACATGAAGTTGTAGAGAATTGAATTTCCTTCAAAACAAGAGGTGGTGGAAAAATTTCTGAGAAAGTATGAGAAAGTTATGATCGATCAAAGTTCGATTGACTTTTCACTAGAAACCCTAATTTAGAAAGTTTGACTTTTGAGCGAATCTTGAGTTTTCTTGATGAATCATGATCAACCCTTGATCAAATGATGAATGTAACTTCAAAATGAGGATGTTGACCAAAAATCGGGAGGTTTGGTGTATGTTGACCATAGTTGACTTTTGTCAATCTGATTTTCAACCATCGAGCAATTATGCGAGGAAACTTGACTTGTGAGGCTTGAAACTTGACATGGAGAATCCTTGAAGTATATGAGAAGGCATGAAAACCATTGGAGGTGTTCGAAGTCCATCTGGATCTGATAAATGCCAAACCCTAGTTTGGGTTGATTGTCTAGGAGAGAGTTTGTCTGATCAACTCTTGAGGAATCCTTGAGCATGGAGGTATGGAATGCCTTGAGAATTGGAGGAAAATTTTGGGGTATAAGCTGCCCTGTTCAATCTTCTTGTAATGGAAGGGTTAGCTTGGCATGTTTGCCTTTCGTGACACTGGAGGTAGAAGATGATTGAACACTCAGTACACACAATTTGCACTCGTTGTTGATGATGCGAGGAATGGGCTTCAGATGCCATTTGGAGGAGAACTTCGTTGGGGAATGAGTCGTGCGCTAGACTCGAGATTGTTGTATGGATAGGAAAAGCGCCGGAGATGGGCTTAAGATGCCATCCTGAAAGACCGACGCTGGGGAGTGAGCCGTACGCTAGGCTCTGTAGATGTTTCGGAAAGTGGAACGGAGATGGGCTTAGGATGCCATCCGGAGAGAGTCGTACGTTAGACTTCGTGCTCATTTTTGAATGAAGTTATTGGTTTGTATTGGTTTTTTAACCAAATATACGACGTCGAAAGTGGAGAAATGTTGACAAGTAGTCGGAGATGGGCTTAAGATGCCATCCAAGGCAACAGAGTCGTCACATGAGACTACTGTAGTATTGTTGATAGTAGGAGGGAGCCAGAACATATCTTCGTGTCGACTGTTCTGAGAGGATAGTAGTTGAAAAGCGTGGATATTTCCCTGTTGTGCATCGGGTGTTGATCCACTGCCTATTATCGGAGGATAACTGGTGATCGTTCGGATAGGGTTTCCCGTCTAGCTTCGGGTATTAATCCTGGATCCGCTTTTGGAGAACAGCAAGGGTGGTTGCTTGGATAGTTTTCCCGTCTGGATTCGGGTCTTGATCCAACCTGTTTGCGTCAGAAATGACTTTCACCTGTTTTGGAAAAAACAAGAGAAACTTTGATAGAATATTGTTAGTTTTATGCAGCGTATGATGCATGATGATGAGTATGAACGACATATGCATATATTATGAGAAATGTATGAATGATGGATGTTGCGGTATTTCAAAACATATCCATCTTGAAGAAGATGCGGATGTCCTGCTTGAGGATTTACATCGCTTGGGGATGAAGATCACGAACGAAGAACTTTGATTCCTCCGATGCACTATCTGACCAAGTCTTGGGCCTTGATATTGTTGAAGTTGGGAGAGATCGAGAACCATGCTGTTGAGGATCTCATGCATAGACCCTGCTGAGGAGAGTCGGGAGGTGATCTGTTGGGGATCTTGTGTGTAGATCTGGGAAGAATCAGGAGGCACTCTATTTTAAGTGTAGATCTCGTTGGAGGCGTTTGATAGCTCTGGGAGACGGGTTAGAAGGATCTGGGGCCGTTGTAATCTCTGGCTGAAAGAGGAGTAGGTTTCCTCCGATGCACTATCTGACCAAGTTCCAAGTCTGGATACTACTGTTGGAGAAAACAGGGGGGGATTGCTGAGAGACATTTACTGGAGATAGAGATCTCTGCTGGAGATGGAATTGCTGATGATGCGGTAAGGTCAAGTTGGTTGGAATCACTGCTCTGGGACTAACACATACTCCGCTGGGGAAGGTCCATGGTGAGTGACACCTCCGTGGAGATTGTGCTCCGCGGGGGAAATGTTTTTGGTGACCTTCGTCGTCATCTCAATTCCTGGAGCCTGTAGTAAGTACTCTTGTATGTTCACTTCTCGTATGTTTGTGAACAAGTTCTTATTGTCGGATGCATATAATCATTCAAAGCAAACGTTGGACTTTATGCAAATAACAATAGTGAAAATTGTAAAGAGAAAGAATTCATATTTATTTGAAATGTGGCGTATGGCCAAGTAGTTTGTACACAAGAAAGGTAAAAAGCTATGCGGAAACAATCTCGTTAAGTTCCAACTATGCTATTACTCATATATTTCAACTATCTCATCTCCTTGCTGTTAGTAGAAAGTGAGTAAATTGATCTTCGCCATTTGAATCTTGAATGCTGATAGTTGTAGTCTGTAGGTAGGTGATCTGGACGAGACATAGTCGTACGCTTGAATCCCTAACTTTTGCCTAGACCGCCCTTTCGGGTTTCGGTCTACGGGATACCCTTTTTGCCAAACCGCTTTTCGGGTTTCGACTTGCGGGTGTACATGTTTTGTATATATCCTTAACTTTTGCCCGATCCCTTTTGGTTCGCGGGATGCCCTTATTTTTGCCTAGGTCGATCGACCTAGCGGGTCTCGTTATCGTAGTATTTTTGACTATATGCTGCGTTCACGGTGTGGGAAGTCTTCACCATCCATGGTGCTAAGTATCATAGTTCCATGGAAAATCATCTTGACTACAAACGGCCCTCATGGGTGGGAGTCCATTTTCCCAGGATCACCTTGTGGAAGGATGATGCGCTTGACTACTAGATCACCGACTTGGTAAATTCGGTGCTTGACCTTCTTGTTAAATGCTCGATCATTCTTTTCGATAGATCATCCATGGCGGTGGATGCGAGTCGTTTCTCATCGATCAAATTGATCTGGTCAAAGTGATGCGGATCGATCGTCTTCGCTAACTCTGCGTCTGGAGGACTCGGTTGAGGGTATCTGTACCTCGATAGGTAGGGCCCTTCCATACCGTACACAAGAGAGAAAGGGGTTGCCCCTGTTGATGTCCGTACTGTAGTTCGATAACCATGAAGAGCAAATGGTAACATCTCATGCCAATCCTTGTAAGTCACTGTCATCTTCTGTATAATCTTCTTAATGTTCTTATTGGCGGCTTCCACTGCGCCATTCATCTTAGGCCGATAAGGAGAAGAGTTGTGATGCTTGATTTTGAACTGCGTGCAGAGTTCGGTGATCATCTTGTTGTTGAGATTAGAGCCATTATCTGTGATAATCCTTTCGGGAGTGTCGTACCGACAAATAAGATTATGTTTTATGAATCGAGCCACAACATTCTTGGTAACAGATGCGAACGAGGCTGCTTCTACCCACTTGGTGAAATAGTCAATTGCCACAAGGATGAAACGATGTCCGTTGGAAGGCTGTGGGCTTGATTTCTCAATCATGTCAATGCCCCACATTGCAAAGGCCAAGGAGGCATTAGAGCGTTGAGTCTTGGAGGTGCGTGCACTTTGCCTGCATAAATCTGGCATTTGTGACAAGATCGAGCATAACGGTGACAATCAGCTTCCATGGTAGACCAATAGTAACCTGTTCTCAAAATCTTTTTAGCCATCGTATGTCCACTGGAATGAGTACCAAACGCGCCTTCGTGTAACTCTTCCATGATACGTTCTATTTTTTCTCTACACAAGAGTAAGCACAAGTCGTGGTTGCGCTTGTATAAGATCCGTTCTTGAGGAAGAATTTGGATGCAAATCTTCTCATGAACTTCTTATCATTGACAGATGCCCCTGCGGGATATTCCTAAGTCTCAAGATACCTCTTCACGTCGTAGTACCAAGGTTTCTCTTCTGTATCAAGTTCATAACAATTATCTTTGGTTCATCGAACCTTTCAATGATGATCAGGGGCCTCGTTGTCCCATCTAACTGAACATAGGCGACATAGTAGATGCGTGCATGGTGATTCTCTTCTCGTGGAATGTGATCAAAAGTAATCTCTTGAGTAGGAATCAAACTCGAACATGCTCTCGATCTGGAATGAGATTCGGATGCTTGAATCCACTCATATAATCGGTGATCACTAAAATGAGTCCCCATATACTTGCAAGAATTTGATTCTTAAATCAATAGCGACTTTAATACCCATGATACACCCGTATTCGGCCATGTTGTTGGTGCAATGAAACATAATCTGGCGGTGAAAGTATGCCGCTGCGGGATATGATGATGGCGCCAATGCCGTTGCCAAGTGCGTTTGAGGCTCCATCAAAACCATGGTCCATCGGGATCCTTGTTCGGGTCCTTAAATGGGCACAGTTCTTCTGATCGGTAACTAGTAAAACATGTTCGTCGGAAACTCGAGCTGCATAGGTGATAGTCATCTACGGCGATGAGCCAAATGATCGGCTACTACACTTCCTTTGATCGCTTTAGAAGTGTCTTGGATGTCATATTCGGTCAAGATCATTTTCCATCTTGCTATTCTTCGGAGAGCTGGTTTCTCAAATATGTATTTTATCGGATCCATTTTGGAAATCAACAAGGTAGTATGGGTCAACATATCTTGTCTTAGTCGACGAGCCAAGCCAAAGCGTTGCAAGTTTTCTCATTGTGAGTATCTTGTTTCACGGTCGGTAAACTTTTGCTAAGGTAATATATTGCATACTCTTTTCGACCGGACTCGTCATGTTGCCCAACACACCCATTGAGTTCTCTATCAAGTACATGATGAGAGGTCTTCCCTCGGTAGGCGGCATCAGGATAGGAGGATTCTGTAGGTACTCCTTGATTTTGTCAAAAGCGATCTGGAAATCGTCGTTCCATTCCTACTTGATCTTTCTTTAGTAACTTGAAGATTGGCTCAAGTAGCGATTAGGTGTGCAATGAACACGGCAATGTAGTTCAATCGGCCCGAAACCTCGACTCCTTCTCAGTACGGGGAGCTGGCATCTCTTGAATAGCTTTAACCTTAGCTGGGTCAACTTCAATACCTTTACCACTGACCACAAATCCTAGGAGTTTACCGGATCTGACTCCAAAAGTGCACTTGTTAAGATTAAGCCTTAGTCCGTACTTCTTGATCATCAAACAATTTACGCAAATGATTGAGATGTTCTTCTTGATCGTGATCTAGCTATCATGTAAATCGGCGTAGACCTCTATCTCGTGATGAATCATGTCATGAAATAATGTTACCATAGCCGGTGATAAAGGCGCTGCATTCGGTCGAGCGACATAACCTTGTAATAGAAAGTACCCACTTGTAACAAAGTAGTCTTCTCCATGTCTTGAAGCCATTTGATCGATTATAAGGAGAAACCATCCATAAAGGAGAACACTTTATCTTTGCGGTGTTGTCAACCAGAACATCAATATGAGGAAGTGGAAAATCGTCTTTCGGACTTGCTTTGTTCAGATCTCTATAGTCCACACACATTCGTACCTTACCATCCTTCTTAGATACGGGTACCACATTGCAACCCATTGCGAATAAATAATGACTAAAACGGCGTTGAAGCGCTTCATAACCTCGGCTTTGATTTTCTCGACATCTCGGGACGCATCGCAGACCTTCATTTCTTGGGAGAAAACCTTCTTTCGTTGGCAACCGGTGTACCACAATATCAATGTCTAGACCTGGCATGTCTTCGTATGACCAAGAAAAAACCTCAATATAGTCTCGTAGCATCTGAATCAACCTTTCTTTAACTATTCTCAAGACCGCTCCTACCTTGATCTCTTTTACGTCTTCGTTAAATCCACAACCTCGACTTGCTCTTCGTGTGTATAACTCGATCTTCTTCTGTAGCAATCGACAAGTTCTCTGGCACTTCACAATCTTCCTCACTTTCGTCTTGACTTGGTAGATCGGATTATCGAAGTCATATTTAGCACTAGCATAGCATTATTAACGAGATTCGGAGTGATTACTGCGATGTATCACGTGGGTGTGTGTAAAACACATAGCTCTTTGAAGGGGTGATAAAGTAAAAGAAGAAAAACACAATTGAATGCAAAAGTCCAGAATTTATTGAATGAGAATACGCAAGCGACGGATAATAACCCTTAAGCGAGCCATAATGCCGGGCAAGGCACGAGCTTTAGGTTTATTGTTCAAAACATAGAAATCGAAAGCAAACAAGACAAAATAATTACTCGACTAAAGGAGATTGGTATAGCGTCTTGATCTTCCAATTCTTGAGCCCATGATGGGTTGGAAAGATCCACTTGCGATGTCGAAGTCGTTGTCGTCGTCCTCTATAGCATGGATTCCACTTTGGCGATCGGAAAGGAAGTTGGCCGCACGTTCGGCGTATCATCTTGACCCTTGATGGTGAAGCCTAAACCGGTCTTGTCAAATTTGAAAGGAAGATCGGGGTGACCCCAAATAGCACTACCACCTTCTTCATGCGGCTTGAGCATCCTTCAGGAGGCCATCCTAGGAGGAGCTTGTGTAACCTCAGGAGTTGCGGGAGAGTCGACAGGCATGACTCTGGGGACTGTTTCGAAAGCTTGGCGAAGTCTCAAGAATTCACCCTCCATCTCGAGATAACGGAAAGGCGTAGATGGTGACCATATACTCTTCTTCACCACATCTTGTAACAACCTTCCCTTTCACCGGTACTTGGTTTCGATGCAAGGTAGAGGTAATGGCCTGCCCCATGTATCCAAGGCGTCCAAGTAGGCAAGTAAGTTGGACGGATGTCCATGACAAAGAAAGTAGAGTCAAAAGTCACGAACCGACTTTGGAATAGCTCTCCAATCTGTTGCTTAGAACCATCAAAAGCTCTCACAATAATCCTTTGGGTCTCGAACCAACCCTTGACATCAAGTCGATCAAAAGCGATCTTTGGTAGGATATTGAGGCGAACCGGTATCCACCAAAACATGAGATAATGTTCGCCCTTGCATTCAGAGATGTGCAAGGCTTTGTTGTATTCCTTCCGGTAGGAATCAAATCGACATCGAGAAAAGCCTAGGCCGTTGTTGGCGGCCGGCTAGCAATACAAACTTCAAATTGATCGGTGGTAGTGTCTTGCGGTGCGTGAGCATTCTTGAAATTTCACTAAGGCGTTAGCATGAGCCTCGCACAAGAGGAGAGCAAGCATGGAGATCTTGGGCAGTCTGTCCCAGTGTTCCACAACATTGTAGTCACTCTTCTTGATGATCTTGAATTTCCTCCATCTCTTGTTTGGAGGTGGCTTGATAACTTCCTTTGGTACTTGGTTGAGCGGGATGAGTTCTTGGTTCTTTCCCTCTGGTGGGGAAATTGGTTGAGTAGGCGGAATGCGTGAGTCGCGGTGTCTTTTGGAGAGAGATATACGGAGAGAACACCCTTAGGTTAGTCACCTTGCTTGATCGGTGATATTGTCTATGTCGGGAATGGGAGCTTCAACTGTAAGGTCTTCAATGGTGAGAGGGTCTTTCTTGACGCCATGATAATAAACATCAGCTCCATAATTCCAAGGAATGGCCTTGTCGGAGGAATATGGGCGGTCTTGGAGAAGTGATAATGAGGGTGCCACTCTAGGCACGAGGATCGTGAGAGAAATCCTTATTGTGTTAACATCAGCATAGTCTTCTCGAAAATCGTCACCCCATCCGATCGCCTTAACATCTTCAATAGGAATCTTGTAGCTTTCGGGAACGGTGTACTTCACCATGTAGTCATACTTTCCACTTGGCTGCCCCAAGGTATCCCACACATCTGGTACAGTTTCATTCACATCTTCGATCTTCAGCTTAGACATGTCTTCACATAGCTTCTGCACAGGTGGTTTCAAGAATAGTATCTCACGGTTGTCCATCATGCACTGAACACGTCTTCTCAACCAAGCACAGCCATCAGGTGCAGATAGGCACCAACGGCAATTTCTCGGGCATCTGGATTGACAAAACGCGGCAAATCCTTCTTGATAGTCATCAAAGGAATGGTCAAGTCACCTATGTTGAAAACATAAGTATCATTACCAACAACATTGGAACTCTTGTCATGGTTAGGCATAGGGCGTTGATCACATTCGGTCTCAGCGGAGGATCGAATTCAATGCTGCAGCTTGATCATGTCTTGAATCTTGTTCTTGAGCCAACAATCATCGATCTGTCAGGGGCTATTGGAATGGTAAGCACACTTAGCATTAGGATTATATCTCGGAGAAAGTGTTGACATTTTGAGGAGGATCCCTCAAGTAATCAGCTCTTTCAACATGTGTTGCAAGGCTTGCGACAATGGCATGTTGATCTTAAATGCATCTTCGTGGCGCGTTAAGCTCTGCAGCGTTGTCTCGAGGTTGTCTTGATGTAGGATTGGAGATCCTGGCCCCCCACAGTTAGCGGTCGTTCTTGGCTCGGCTTTTCGACCATACACACATTAGTTTCTTTCTTACCAAAAGATCTCTTTGACATTTGAGGATGACTCTACAGAATCTTTCCACTCTTGATACCGACTTGATCGTTCGCTTTGTCAATATCATTTCGGTGAATCCGGTGAAGAGTTTCAATCGGATGATTGAAGAATGGGCCGTCGGCGTTCCATAAACATATCAACCAATTCCTATTGAACAAGGGTGGTTGAACTCTGCTGCTAAATCTCTCCATTTACGAGCATACTCCTTGAACTTCTCATCACGACCCATAGACATGCTTTGTAGTTGCATGCGAGTGGGTGTCAATTGACATTGTACTCATCTTTATCTGAAAGCATCAGCCAAGTCACTCCAATACGGATACGGTCATTCTCTAGGCGATAATACCACTCCAATTGAGTTAGGACAAACTCTCTTGAAAATAGTGCATCCACAACTTTACATCATCGGTGTGGGGTTGATCTTACGAACATAGGACTTCAAATGCAGCTTCGGACAAGACATACCATCATATTTGGCAAAAGTAGGAACTTTGAACTTTGGAGGAATCACAACACCAGGAACAAGACTCAGATCATCAAAATTCGACCGGACATTTCGGTTACGGCATTGAGACGGTCTTCAAGTTGCTTGTACTTGTCATCTTCATCGAGTCTTGGCTATGATCGTCTTGATCGTCTCTCCTTTCTCGGCTCCTGGCTGCCTTCGCCATCACCCTTGTCACTCCCTTCATTCTTGACACTGTCCTCAGAGAGTTCAATCCGACTGACCACTTTAGGACCACCTTTGTAGCGTCTTCCGATGTTGATTAGACCCACAACCTTCTTCTTCTTGTTGATGAGCTTCTTCAAATCTTCTTGGCCTTGGACCAAGCTAGTGAACATCTGCTGGAACTGAGCATTCTGAACCTGGAGATCTTTGACAGTCTGTTCGAGAGCCATTTACGCTAAAATAAATAGCGAAAATGAAAACCAATCTCAATGTACACGTGATGCAATGTTATGCTATGATATGCAATGTTTATCACGAATGCCATGCAATGTTTTCAAGGACCTCTAGGATTTAAATTTGTTAAACAAGCAATGAGCAAACAAATATTAGTTCTCTTTTTATTCTTTTTTCTTTTAAGTACAAAGAAAGTTCAAAACAATAAAACATATAAATCATAAAGCTTCTAGGTCTCCCATGGGCGCTTCCTCTTGTTGCCGGTAGGCGTTGATGTTGCGCTCTTCGTGAAGTAGCTTGGTCAACTCTAGCACTTTCTTCTCACTTGCATAACACTGAGCTTCGAAGGTATCCCTTTCTTCTCTTAGTTGAATCCAGGATCTCTTCAAGTCTTCAAAATCGGTAGGCATGTCGGGATGGAGAACGATATAGTCGTCACCTATAACAGGGTTCCATAATCACTGGTAGAACAGCGAATGGCATCATGAGGTTTGAGCTCGAGCTCACACCCATTTGAGGTAAGGTTCCCAAGGGGGGTTTTGGTGCCCCAAAGTCTTGGTATCGATCTTCTTTACCATGCCTCAGCGTATGAACCTTTCGATGATGCGGAGATCGTGATTGTAGTCGAACACAATATCTTGGAGAAGCATATCATGAGGACCATCTCTTTGAGCAAAACCAAACGGCGTAGATCTAGAGAAGGGTTGTAAGTAATACCTCCCTATACCAAGTAGTGGTACATTAGGAATTCTCCTGACGCTCAATGAAGGTGAAGTCCTTTTGAGAGAAAAGACTCCAACGGATATCTGGATGAGAGAGTGACATTAGCCTTTGGGACCACTTCATCCTTTCTTCGTTCTTCAAAACTGATGGAGGAAGGTGCGAAATAAACCACCTGGAAAGTAACGGTATACAACACATGAGAGTTCCTTGTCTCTTAGTAATGCAGTGTGGAGAGAATGTAGGATATCCCCAAGTAAAGTAGGCACTTGGATTACGGGTAAGGAACAACTTGATGGCGTTGACATCTATGAATTGATCTGAGTTAGGGAATAGAACCAAACCATAAATTAGCAGGGCCACAATGTTTTCAAATGCATGGAAACTCATAACTTTGAGGAATTCTCGGGCTTTCTTAATTAGGAACTTAGAAAGTAAACCCTTAACTCGCTTCTAGTTTCCCAATTGGCTTCAATGTCCAGGCGCTTAAGATGTAAAGGCGATGCGATGTCTTCATACCTAGGAACCTTTTCTAAACGGTGAATGGCATTTGGTCAGAATAGGCATCCCAAGTAAGAGAACTCTTCAAGGTAGGAACCAAGCGATAATCGGAAATGTAAAGCAATGGTGCTTGGATCAAAATGGAATAGGACATGCATCATATCGTCTTCAAAACGGAGATAACCAAGTCAAGTAGATAACCATGTATTTTGATAAACCGAGCATGGTGGAATTTACGAAACCAATTCTTTGGTGAGAAGGTATACCCATGAAGTTGATTGGATAGTCTTTCTAGAAGCCATAATCCCTACAAAAGCAGCAAAGATAAATCCTAGGTCCTTGAAATAGTTAGAAATGATATGCAATGCAAATGATGTCATGATGTCATGTTTGGCACACAAAACAATTCACACAATTATAATACGGTGAACCGACTTTTTAGATTTTTGTATCAAATATGCGGATAGCAAAGTCGCCACCAACTTTTATTTTATCCAATTAAGGGAAGGTAAAAGTACAGAAAAATACCTTCGTTAGATTAAAATGCGGAGAATGGTTATGAAAAGGAAGGTATTACCTTTCCATCCGTAGTTATCTAGGCTCTTAGTTGCTTTATAGATCACTTTGAAAAAACTTGTGCTTTCTGTGTGTTTGAAAGATATTTTGAAAAGGCATTTCGCTTTGACTTTGTAATGATTCATGTAGGAATGTATACAAAGTGTTCGGAAATGTTTCGTTTTGAAAGAGTTTTTGAACTTTGAAAAAAGTGTGAGGTGTGAAAAGTATTTTGATAGAGCAAGCAACTAAAAGTCTTATTACCTACTCAGAATTTGGTCGTTTTCGTATTTCTACATTCCTTTAGAATAGCCGTACCATTAGTTAGTAGGTAGCTCCATTCGTTGGATGTAAGCGGGACACTCGAAGGGACATCGGATGGTCATAGAAGGCAACTTGTAGGAGGTATCCTAGCACATTCGAAGGGACTATCATCATTTTTCGTAGGCGACAATCGAGGGTCAAGATCATGTATTCGGAGGCGACATCGTGGGTCTTATGATCTTTATATCGAAGGGACTATGATGATTTGTTTTGAAAACAGCGGTGCTAGAATACCTCTACGTTCGAGGACTTGACCATTTAATCGAAAGGCAACGAGAGAATTACCTAAGGGTGCATGTGTGAAAGAGTGTGTTGATTCGAGATATTCTTATCTTGAAATTAATGGGCTAAGTTCAATTTTATCTTGCCATACACGCCTAATTACTAGCAATTGATAAGGGGAAAGTAAAATGCGGAATGTAAAGTGCGGAAAGGTAAACCTACTATTACATGGCTTTAGGGCGATACATAATTTAAAATGCGGAAAATAAAAACCTAATTAAACTATTACAACCCATATGCAATTACATTATTGGAAAAAAAAAAAAAGTAGAAGAAATCGAATCGGAGTAACTTTGTGAAAAGATAAGAAAATCGAGAAATATGATGAAATCGAAATAAGAGAAAATGTTAGAAAAAATGCAAATTTTAATATAAGAAAATTAATGCATCTGGAAATAAGATAAATATACTAAGATAATTTTTTGGGATTTTTAGATGCATTTTAGTAATTAGAAACTAATTTAATATGATTTAAATGCTAAAATCAAAATAAAAATAAATATGCATGCAAAAAGGTATTTTTTAATTTTATAAATTAAATAAAGATTTTATAAAACTACTGTAAAAAGAAAAATATTTTTTGATGATTTTTTAATGCATAAATAAAATATAGAAAAGAATTAAAATAATGCAAAATATTGAAATAAATATGAAAATATGAAGAAATAATGAGTTTTGGAAAAGGAAAAAAGCCAGTCCAGGAGGATCGAACCCATGACCACAGGCGAAATCTCAAGTTCACATGCCTTGACCAACTGTGCTAGCGTGTTCTACTGTTTAGGAATTGAAACGAGTGGATTACACGCGTTGCTTCCCCATTGTCTCGTCTCCGCGCCAACGATCGTCTTCTTCATTTTGAATTTTCAAAATCTAGCGTCGGTCTTTCTTGACCTTCTGGCCACAACTACATGGAAAATCAAGCACAAGTAATATAAATGCATTATGAATACATGTATCAATTCGTTTTAGTCCCACATCACTCTGGTATGCCTAGTTTGGTCCAATTTCGTGTTTTAGGAAGCCCCAATTCGAGCCAGAAAACCCTAACCATGGTGGATTTCGATTAGGTTACTAAAACGCGATTGGGCTACCGAGATAGCTTGCAAACTTGATGCTGATCATGAATAAACAATCAAAAAGTGTTAATAATGCATGAAAATTGAAAATCGATTTTGGAAAGGATGAACAAAGCGAAATCGTATTTCTTTGGATTCTTGATGGTTTTGAATGATATAAAGTCGGATCGACTCTAAAGACCTCAAGAATGCAATGGACACCTCCAAATCGGCTGTGGATGGCTGGAACTAGGTCTGCAGTTTACTTGTTTGTTACGATTTTCTTGAACTTGGAATAGGGTTTCTAGAGCAATTTTTCCGTTCTTTGCAACTGGAATGCATCAAGTATATATCTTTGGATGGATTTGAGGTGAATTTGGAAAGAATTAATCAACATTGAATGGAAATCAAATTTGATTTTTTCATGAAAATCAAATTTTCAAAACTTGATCAATTTCAATCCAATCTTGCCAAATTTGATATAATTTTGTAATTGCTAGCATTTATGAGTTGATTGGATCACAAGAAAGCAAATAAAATCAATCTTCCAATTAATTTTGATTTTATGATTTATTTTAAGATTTAATTTGCATTTAAATAAATAAATTACAAATTAAATAGAAAAATAAATCAAAAATTCGTGGCATTGGGCTTGGATATTCCTAATTGCATGAGGAACAAGTTAGGATGAAGAAAAAATAGGCCCATTTGCAAAAGATTTGATTTTTTGAAGTAACTTTCTTTGTGCATTCTTTCAAAATTCCCCAACTTGTGAAGGGTGTATCTTGCTCATTTTCCACATTTTGAGAGTTCTTGGACTTTTTGGAAAGCTTTAAGAGTCCTCTAACCAATGTCTTTGGTTTCACTTCAATTGGAGTTACCATGCTCAATATATGTTCAAAACAAAAAGTTGACTTTTTGTTGACTTTGAAAAGGACCTGTAATGTTTTGGGCTATACCTCTCAAATGAAGCATTTTTGGACATTCTTGTGAGACATGAAGTTGTAGAAATTGAATTTCCTTCAAAACAAGAGGTGGTGGAAAAATTTACGAGAAAGTATGAGAAAGTTATGATCGAGTCAAAGTTGATTGACTTTTCACCTAGAAACCCTAATTTAGAAAGTTTGACTTTTGAGCAAATCTTGAGTTTTCTTGATGAATCATGATCAACCCTTGATCAAATGATGAATGTAACTTCAAAATGAGGATGTTGACCAAAAATCAGAAGTTTTGGTGTATGTTGACCAATTGACTTTTGACCAATCTGATTTTCAACCATCGAGCAATTATGCGGGAAACTTGACTTGTGAAGCTTGAAACTTGACATGGAGAATCTTTGAAGCATATGAGGAAGCATGAAAACCATTGGAGGTGTTAGAAGTCCATCGGATCGAGGAATGCCAAACCCTAGTTTGGGTTGATTGTATAGGAGAGTGTTCATCGATCAACTCTTGAGAATCCTTGAGCATGGATGTATGGAATGTCTTGAGAATCATGAGGGCAAATTTTGGGGTATGGCTGCCCTGTTCAATCTTCTTGTCTTGGAAGGGATAGATTGGCATGCTTTGCCTTTCGTGACTGAAGGTGAAGATGATTGAACACTCAGTACACGAAATTTGCACTCGGTTGATGAGGATGCGGGAATGGGCTTCGGATGCCATCAGGAAGTTGGAACTTTGGGGAATGAGTCGTACGCTAGACTCGAGGCATTGTATAGGAGATGGGCTTAGGATGCCATCCGGAGGATTGATCTTTGGGGGTGAGCCGTCGCTAGGCTCGTAGATGTTTACGAAGGAGATGGGCCTAGGATGCCATCAGGAGGAGTCGTCGTTAGACTTGCTTGCTTTTGAATGAAGTTATTGGTTGGTATCGTTTTAACCAAATATGCAGCGTACGAAAGTGGAGAAATGTTGACAAGTAGTCGGAGATGGGCTTAAGATGCCATCAAGGCAGGCAGTCGTCGCTAGACTCTCGTTCTTTGTTGATAATAAGAGGTCGAATAGTTCTTCGTCTTGGCGCTCACGAGGGGCAAAACGTGGATGTTTCTGTTGTGCATCGGTGTTGATCCAGCACATTATCGGAGGATAACTTGTGATCGTTCGGATAAGGTTTCCGTCGGCGGGTATTAATCACGGATCCGTTGTTGGAGAACAACGAGGTTGGTCGTTCGAGATAGTTTTCCGTCGGTTTCGGGCATTAATCTTGGACACCTTGCGTCGAAATGACTTTTGTTTGGAAAACAAGAGAAATTTTGATGGAATATTGTTAGTCTTATGCAAAGTATGATGCATGATGATGATGTATGCACAAATTATGATATTTTATGAATAATGTATGAATGATGGATCTTGTGGTATTTCAAAACATATCCATCTTGAGGAAGATGGGAATATCCCTTGAGAATTTCGACTTACCTTGGGGATGAGCGGATCGGAAACCTTGAGAAGGAATATAGCCTTGAATCCTCCGATGCACTATCGACCAAGTCTCGAGCCTAGATCTTGTTGTGGATGGGAGGCCGAGGAACATGCCGCCAAAGATCTTGTTTATGGACCTGTGGGGAAAATTCGGGGCGCTTCATTGGGAGGTTAAGAGGCACTCTACGGGGAATCTGCGTATAGCTTCTTGGAGTAATTAGTAAAAGCGCTGGAGGCGGGTTGGAAAGATCGGAGCCGTCGAAATCTTTGTCAGGGAATAGAGGCGTAGGTTTCCTCCGATGCACTATCGACCAAGTCTCAAGTCTGAACCTCTGCTTGCTGAGGGAAGGAATTGTTGAAAGGCATCCTGTTGGGGACGAATGTCTCTGCTGGAGATAAAGCTGCTGACGATGATGAGATTAAGCTATCTAGACTAGCGGAAAGAAATTCTGTACTCTGATAGGGAGGATTTGCGGTGAGTGATATCTCTGTGGGGACTGTACTCTGCAGGGGAATGCATTGGTGACTTTCGTCGTCATCTCAATTCCTGGAGCCTGTAGTAATTATCCTTGTTCATTCATTTTTCGTATGTTTGCGAACGAATTTTTATTGTCGGATGCGTATAATCATTCAAAGCGGACGTTTGGACTTTATGCAAACAACAACAAACAGAAATGGCAAATAGAAAGAAACTTGCATTTATTTGAAAGGTGGCGTATGGCCAAGTAGTTTGTACAAGAGAAAGGTAAGAGGCTATGCGGAAACAATCTCGTTAAGTTCCAACTATGCTAGTACTCATATATATCAACTATCTCATCTCCTTTGTCGATGAAAGTGATTGAATTGATCTTCGCCATTTGAACTTGAATCTTGATAGTAGTAATCTGAAAGTAGGTGATCTGACGAGACATAGTAAATGCGCTTAAATCTAACTTTTGCCTAGACCGCCCTTTCGGGTTTCGATCTAGGATACCCTTTTTGCCCAAGCCGCCGGGTTTCGACTTGCGGGTGTACATGTTTTGTATATATCCTTAACTTTTGCCCGAACCCTTTTGGTTCGCCGGGATGCCCTATTTTTGCCTAGGTTAGTCGACCTAGCGGGTCTCTTTATCGTAGTATTTTTGACTATCTGCGTTCACGAGTGTGAGAAGTCTTCACCATCCATGGTGCTAAGTATCATAGCTCACTTTGAGAATCTGTCTTGACTACAAATGGTCCCTCATAGGTGGGAGTCCATTTGCCCCAGGATCACCTTGGGAGAATGATCGCTTGACTACTAGATCACCGACTTGGTAAACTCGGTGCTTGACCTTCTTGTTAAATGCTCGATCATTCGCCCGATAAATCATCCATGGCGGATGGATGCGATCGTTCTCATCAATCAAATTAATCTGGTCGGCGCGTCGGACCAATCGTCTTCGCCTAGCTCTGCGTCTGGAGGACTACGGTGGAGGTATCCGAACCTCGATGGGTAGGGCGGCTTCCATACCGTATACAGAGAGAAGGGGTTGCCTCTGTTGATGTTCGTCTTTGTGTCGATAACCATGAAAAAATGGTAACATCTCATGCCAATCCTTGTAGTCCTTTGTCATCTTACGTATAATCTTCTTAATGTTCTTGTTGGCGGCTTCCACTGCGCCATTCATCTTAGGCCGATAAGGAGAAGAGTTGTGATGTTTGATTTTGAGCTGCGTGCGAGTTCGGTGATCATCTTATTGTTGAGATTAGAGCCGTTATACGTGATAATCCTTTGGAGTGCCATACCGACGAGATAAGATTATGTTTGATGAACGAGCCACATTTTGGTAACGAGATGCGAGCGAGGTGCCTCTACCACTTGGTGAAATAATCAATTGCCACAAGGATGAAGCGATGTCCGTTGGAAGCTGTGGGCTTGATTTCTCCAATCATGTCAATGCCCCACATTGCAAAAGGCCAAGGAGCATTAGAACATTGAGTCTTTGAATGCGTGTACTTTATCGCATAAATCGGCATTTGTGGCAAGATCGAGCATAAGCGGTGACGATCGACTTCCATGGTGGACCAATAGTAACTTTGTTCTCGAATCTTCTTAGCCATCGTATGCCTTTGGAGTGAGTACCAAATCGCCGTGTAACTCTTCCATGATACGTATTCTGTTTTACGGTCTACGTAGTAGTAAGCAAGTCGTGGTTGCGCTTGTACAAGACGCCGTTGCTGAGGAAGAATTTGGATGCAAACCTTCTCATGAACTTCTTATCGTTGACAGATGCCCCTACGGGATATTCCTGAGTCTCAAGATACCTCTTCACATCGTAGTACCAAGGTTTCTCTTCCTGCGTCAAGCTCATAACAATCGGTTGGTTCGCAAAACTTCTCAATGATAATCTGGGGAGCCTCGTTGTCCCATCTAACCTTGAACATAGATGACATAGTAGCTAATGCGTCTGCCAACTGATTCTCTTCTCGTGGAATGTGATCAAAAGTAATCTCTTCGAAATAGGGGATCAGACTCAGAACATGCTCTCGATATGGAATGAGATTCGGATGCTTCGTATCCCACTCATATAATCGGTGATCACTAAAGCTGAGTCTCCATACACTTGTAGGAACTTGATTCTTAAGTCAATAGCAGCTTTGATACCCATGATGCACGCTTCGTATTCGGCCATGTTGTTGGTACAACTGAAACATAATCTGGCGGTGAAAGGCGTATGTCCGCCTGTAGGGGATGTAATGATGGCGCCAATGCCATTGCCAAGTGCGTTTGAGGCTCCATCAAAGACCATGGTCCATCGGGATCCTTGTTCAGGTCCTTAATGCGGGCCGGTTCTTCCAATCGATAACTAGCAAAACATCTTCATGGAAACTCGAGCGCATAGGCTGATAGTCATCTACGACGATGAGCCAAGTGATCGGCTACTATACTTCCTTTGATCGCTTTACGAGAAGTGTCTTGAATGTCATATTCGGTCAAGATCATTTGCCATCTTGCTATTCTTAGGAGAGAGCTGGTTTCTCAAATATGTATTTTATCGGATCCATCTTGAAATCAACAAGGTAGTGTGAGTCAACATATCTTGTCTTAGTCGTGACAGCCAAAAAAGCGTTGCAAGTTTTCTCGGTGTGAGTATCTTGTTTCACGATCGGTAAACTTTTGCTAAGGTAGTATATTGCATGCTCTTTTCGACCGGACTCGTCATGTTGCCCCACACACACCCATTGAGTTCTCTAACACTTTAAGTACATGATAAGAGGTCTTCCTTGGTGGCATCGGGATAGGAGGATTACATGGGTACTCCTTGATTTTGTCAAAGCGATCGGCAATCGTCATTCCATTCCACTACTTGATCTTTCTTAAGTAACTTGAAGATTGGCTCAAGTAGTAGTCGGTGTGCAATGAATCGGCAATGTAGTTCAAGGCCCAGAAACCTCGACTTCCTTCTCGGTGCGGGGCTGGCATCTCTTGTATAGCTTTAACCTTGCGGGTCAACTTCAATACCTCTACCAGCGACGACAAACCCTAGGAGCTTACGGATCGACTCCAAAAGTGCATTTGTTAGGATTAAGTCTCGATCTGTACTTCTTCAATCATCAAATAGTTTACGCAAATGATCAAGGTGTTCTTCCTCATGCGTGATCGAGCTATCATGTAAATCGTAGACCTCTATCTCGTGATGGATCATGTCATGAAATAGTGCCACCATGCACGCTGGTAGAAATGGCGCTGCGTTCTTGACCAAGCGGCATAACCTTGTAGCGAAAGTACCCCTGTGTAACAAAGTAGTCTTCTCCATGTCTTGGGGCCATTTTGATCGATTATGTGGAGAAACCATCCATGAAGGAGAAAACCTTATCTTTGGCGGTGTTGTCAACGAACATCAATATGAGGAAGTGGAAATCATCTTTCGGACTTGCTTTGTTCGGATCTCGTAATCCACACACATTCGTACTTTGCCATCCTTCTTAAGTGCGGGTACCACGTTAGCGACCAGGGGATAAGAGGTGACAGCTAGAAAACCGGCGTTGAACTGCTTCATAACTTCGGCTTTGATTTTCTCTGACATCTCCGGACGCATACGACGAACCTTCTGTTTCACTGGGAGAAAACCTTCTTTAGTTGGCAATCGATGAACCACAATATCAATGTCTAAACCAGGCATGTCTTCATATGACCAAGCAAAAACCTCAATGTAGTCTTGTAGCATCTGAACCAACCTTTCTTTAACACTGTTCTCAAGACCCGCTCCTATCTTGATCTCTTTTCTGTCTTCGTCAGTACCCAAATTCACAACCTCAACTTGCTCTTCATGTGGCTGTATAACTCGCTCTTCTTGCTGTAGCAATCTGACAAGTTCTCCTGGCACTTCACAATCTTCCTCACTTTCATCTTCGGCTTGGTAGATCGGATTATCGAAGTCATATTTAGCACTAAGCCATTTATTAACGAGATTCGGAGTGTGATTCTGCGATGTATCACGTGGGTGTGTGTAAGAACACATAGCCTTTTGAAGGGTGATAAAGTAAAGAAAGAAAAACACAATTGAATGCAAAGTCCAACAAATTTATTGAATGAAAATCATAAGCGACAAATAATAACCCTAAGCGAGCCATGATGCCGGGCAAGGCACTAGGCTTTAGAGTTTATTGTTCAAAACATAGAAATCGAAAAGCAAACAAAACAAGAATAATTACTCCTGACTAAAGGAGATTGGTATAACGTCTTCGGTCTTCCAATTGCTGAGTCCGTTGTCGGGAGTTGGAAAGATCCAATTGCTGCTGTCGAAGTCGTTGTTGTCGTCTTCTATAGCATGAATCCCACTCTGGCTGATGCGGAAGGGAAGTTGGCGGACACGTTCGGCGTATCATCTTCTGACCCTTGATAGTGAAGCCTAAACCAGTCTTGTCAAACTTGAAAGGAAGATCAGGGAGCTGACCCCAAATAGCACTACCACCTTGTTCAACTGCAGCTTGAGCATCTTTTAGGAGGCCATCCTAGGAGGAACTTGTGTAACCTCAGGAGTAGGAGAGTCAACAGGCATGACTCTGGGGACTGTTTCGAAAGCTTGACGAGTCTCAAAATTCACCTCCATCTCGAGATATCGGAATGATGTAGATGACCATATATTCTTCTTCACCATACTGTAACAACCTTCCCTTTTACGGGTACTTGACTTACGATGCAGTAGAAGTATTTGCCCATGTATCAAGGGCGTCCAAGTAGGCAAGAGTAATGGACGGATGTCCATGACAAAGAATGTAGAATCAAAAGTGGGAACCGACTTTAATAGGCGAGAATAGAGCTCTCCAATCTTTTGCTTAGAACCATCAAAGCTCTACAACAATGTCATGGGTCTCGGAACCAACCCTTCGACATCAAGCCGATCAAAAGCGGTCTTGGCGGGATGTTGAGGCGAACCGGTATCCACCAAAACATGAGATAATGTAGTGCCCTTGCATTCCACGAGATGTGCAAGGCTTTGTTGTGTTCCTTCGAGTCAAATCGACATCGAGAAGCCTAGGCCGTTGTTGGCAGCGGGCTAGCAATACAAACTTCAAGCGGTCGGTAGTAGTGTCTTGCGGCACGTGAGCATTCTTGAAACTTCACCAAGGCGTTAGCATGAGCCTCGAGCACAAAAGTAGTGCAAGCATGGAGATCTTGGATGGTCTGTCCCATTGTTCCAACATTGTAGTCACTCTTCTTGATAATCTTGAATTTCCTCCATTTCTGTTTGGAGGTGTCTTGACAACTTCCTTTGGCATACGGTTGGCGGGATGAGTCTTGGTTCTTTCCACGGCTGGGGATGTGGGTTGAGTAGGCTGGAATCGAGTGGAGTCGCGGTGTCCTTTGGAGGAGATTTAAGGAGAACACTCTTCCGGTTACGGTCACCTTACTTGATCCGGTGATGTTGTCAATGTTGGGAATAGAAGCTTCAGTAAGATCTTCAATGGTCAGAGGGTCTTGCTTGACACCATGATAGTAAACCTCGGATCCATAATTCCAAGGAATAGCTTTGTCGAGGAATATGGAACTGTGCAGGAGAATAATGATGAGAGGTGCCACTCTAGCGCGGGATTAGAGGAAATCCTTATGGTGTTAACATCGGTAGTCTTACGGAAATCGTCACCCCATCCGGTTACTTTAACATCTTCAATAGGAATCTTGTAGCTCTCAGGAACGGAATACTTCACCATGTAATCATACTTTCCACTTGGCTGCCCCAAGGTATCCCACAGAGATGGTTCGGTTTCATTCGCATCTTCGATCTTCAATTTAGACATGCCTTCACACAACTTTTGCACAGGTGGTTTCAAGAATAGTATCTCACGGTTATCCATCATGCACTGGACGCGTCTTCTCAACCAAGCACAACCATTAGCGCGACGGGCACCATGACAATTTTACGGGCATCAGGGATTGATCACGGCTTGCACAAGTTCTTCTTGATCATCGGAGGAATGGTCAAGTCATCTATGTTGAAAACATAAGTATCATCACTAACATTGGAACTCTTGTCATGGTTAGGCATAGGGCGTTGATCACATTGGTCTCAGCGGGAGGATCAAACTCAATGCTTAGCAATCATATCTTGAATTTTGTTCTTGAGCCCAGATTTATCGATTAGTGCCACAGGCTATTGGATGGTAAGCACACTTAGCATTAGGATTGTATTTGGAGAGGAAGTGTTGACATTACGAGGAGGATCCCTCAAAGTAATCAATTCTGCTTTCAACATGTGTTGCAAGGCTTGCGACAAAGGCATGTTGATCTTTGTAAACTGTCTTCGTGGCGCGTTACGGCTACGCGTTGTCTATTGAGGTTGTCTTGATGTAGGATTGGAATTACAAGCCCCACAGTTAGTAGCGGTCGGTCTTGGCTCGGCTTTTCTGACCATACACAGCATTAGCTTCTTTCTTACCCCCAAAAGATCTCTTCGCAACATTTGATGATGACTCTACTTGAATCTTTCCATTCTTGATACCGGCTTGATCGTTCGCTGTAAATATATTTCGGTGAACCGGTGAAGAATTTCAATCGGATGATTAAAGAATGGACCTGACAATGTCCCCATGAACATATCAACCAACTCCCTATTGGACAAGGATGGTTGAACTCTGCCTGCTAGATCTCTCCATTTCTGAGCATACTCCTTGAACTTCTCATCACGACCCATAGACATGCTTTGTAGTTGCATGCGGTGGGTGTCAATTGACATTGTACTCATCGCATGCGTAGAAAGCATCGGCCAAATCACTCCAAGTATGGATACGGTCATTCTCTGGTGATAATACCACTCCAGCGAGTTTCGGACAAACTCTCTTGAAAATAATGCATCCTGACTTTCATCATCGGTGTGAGGTGATCTTGGACATAGGACTTCAAATGCGACTTGGACAAGAAATGCCATCATACTTGGCAAAGGTAGGAACTTTGAACTTGGGAGGAATCACAACACGGGAACAAGACTCGGATCATCAAAATTCAGCCGGACATTTTGATTTTCCACGGCATTCAAAGCGGTCTTCAAGTTGCTTATACTTGTCATCTTCATCGAGTCTTGGCTACGATCGTCTTGATCATCTTTCCTTTCTCGGGCTCCGCTGGTTGCCTTCGCCATCACCCTTGTTACTCCCTTCATTCTTGACCTTTGTTGTCAGTACTCAATCCGGTGACCCTTTAAGACCACCTTTGTAGCGTCGCCCATGTTGAGTAGACCCACAACCTTCTTCTTTCCGTTGGCGAGCTTCTTGGATCTTCTTGGCCTTGGACCAAGCTGGTGAACATCTGCTGCCAGGCATTACGAGCTTGGAGATCTTTGTGATCTGTTCGAGAGCCATTCTTTGCTAAAATAAATAGCAAGAGGATGAGAAAACCAATCTCAATGTACAGTGATGCAATGTTATGCTATGCTATGCAATGTTTATGCGAATGCTATGCAATGTTTTCAAGGACCTCTAGGTTTAAATTTGTTAAACAAGCAATGAACAAACAAATATTAGTTCTCTTTTTATTCTTTTTCTTTTTTTTTAAGTACAAAGATAGTTCAAAACAATAAAGAAAAACATAATATAAAGCTTCTAGGTCTCCATAGGCGCTTCCTCTTGGTGCCGAGGTAGGCGTTGATGTTGCGCTCCTCGTGAAGTAGCTTGGTCAACTCTAGCACTTTCTTCTCACTTGCATAACTTGAGCTTCAAGGTATCCCTCTCTTCTTTAAAATGAATCCGGGATCTCTTCAAGTCTTCAAAATCGGTAGGCATGTCGGGATGGAGAATAGTATAGGGTCGTCACCTATAGCAGGTTCCATAATTACGGGTACAATAGGCGTGAATGGCATCATGAGGTTTTGAGCTCGAGCTCGCACCCATTTGAGGTAAGGTTCCCAAGGTGGGATTTTGGTGTCCCAAAGTCTTGGTATCGATCTTCTTTACCATGCCCCAAGCGTGTATAAACCTTAAATCGGTGCAGGGATCGTGGTTGTAGTCGAACACAACATCTTGGAGAAGCATATCATGTGGACCATCTCTTGAGCAAAACCAACTGCGTAGAGCTAGAGAAGGGTTGTAAGTAATACCTCCCTAATACCAAGAAGTGGTACATTAGAATTCTCCTAGCCTCAATGAAGATGAAGTCCTTTTGAGAGAAAAGACTCCAACGGATATCTGAATGAGAGAGTGACATTAACCTTTGAGACCACTTCATTCTTTGTTCGTTCTTCAAAACTGATGGAGGGAGGTGCGAAATAAACCACCTCAAAGTAACGGTGTACAACACATGAGAGTGCCTTGTCTTTTAGTAGTGCAGTATGGAAGAATGTAGGATATCTCCAAGCAAAGTAGGCCTTTGGATTGTGGGTGAGGAACAACTTGATGGCATTGACATCTATGAATTGATCCGAGTTAGGAAATAGAACCAAACCATAAATAAGCAAGGCCACAATGTTTTCAAATGCATGAAACTCATAACTTTGAGGAATTCTCGAGCTTTCTTAATTAGGAACTTGGAAAGTAAACCCTTAACTCCACTTCTAGTTTCCCAATTGGCTTCAATGTCGGCGCTTAAGATGTAAAGCGGATGCAATGTCTTCGTACTTAGGAATCTTTTCAAACGGTGAATGGCATTTGGTCAGAATAGGTATCCTAGTAACTTAGAAATTCTTCAAGGTAGGAACCAAGCGATAATCTGGAAATGTAAAGCAATGGTGTTTGGATCAAAGAAGCTGGAATAGGACATGCATCATATCTTCTTCAAAAGGAGATAACCAAATCAAGTAGATAACCATGTCTTTTGATGAATGAGCATGGTAAAATTTACGAAACCAATTCTTTGAGAGAAGGTATACCCATGAAGTTGATTCGGATAGTCTTTCTAGAAGCCATAACACCTACAAAAGCAGGCAAAGATAAATCCTAGGTCCTTGAAATAGTTAGAAATGATATGCAATGCGAGATGATGTCATGATGTCATGTATAGCACACACAAACAAATCACACAATGAGCCTATGGTTTAAGGCTTGCATGAGGTCTAGGTGATTACCCACAAAAGTTTGAGTTGGTTCATCTGTCCTATAATAATAACGGGTTCTAGGAATCTCACATCATTGATCTTTCTCGTGGCGCTTATTTCAATCGACTACCAGTGGTCGACGAAAATGTCCCAAAGTCGATCTCAATGGCGTAGCATCGGTATCAACCAACCTCGGTCTACACAAAGCGGCCATCTCACTACCTTCTAATGGCTAAGATGGGTCAATTAAGGTTCTAAAAGTTTAGTTAGCGCTTGATGACACCACGAAGCCAAATACTATCCTCAACTTGAAATGAAGAGTATCGGGACATCCAAAGTGTCACGCTAACGTAGCCATCATGTTGACCGTTTAGTTATCGTCTAGCGGTATGCGATCTAATACCACTTACCTAAAAGGAAACCGGATCCGGGTGTAGGATCCCCAACAATATAATACCCAAGCAACCCTTAAAGATAAAGCAAACAAGTCAAGCAGAAAGCAATAAAGGTGATTTATAAATCCTTAAGGCAATTCTCTCTTTAGGGTCTTTCCCAGTAGTCTTGATTACATAATACGGTGAAGCTGACTTTTTAGGATTTTTGTATCCAAATGTGCGGATAGCAAAGTCTCCACCGAATTTTATTTTATCAATTAAGGAAGGTAAAAGCGAGAAAAAAGACCTTCGTTAGATTAAAGTGCAGGAGAATGGTTATGAAAAGGAAGGTATTAGCACCCTTTCCATCCGTAGTTATCTCAGGCTCTTAGTTGCTTTATAGATCACTTTGAAAAACTTGTGCTTCGTGTGTTTGAAAGATATTTTGAAAAGGCATTTCGCTTTGACTTTGTAATGATTCATGTAGGAATGTATACAAAGTGTTCGGAAATGTTTCGTTTGAAAGAGTTTTTGAACTTTGAAAAAAGTGTGAGGTGTGAAAAGTATTTTGATAGAGCAAGCAACTAAAAGTCTTATTACCTACTCGAATTTGGTGGTTTCGTATTTCTACATTCCTTTAGAATAGCGCTAGCCGTACCATTAGTTAGTAGGTAGCTCCATTAGATTGGATGTAAGGGACACTCGAAGGGACATCGGATGGTCATAGAAGGCAACTTGTAGGAGTATCCTAGCACATTCGAAGGACTATCATCATTTTCGTAGGCGACAATCGAGGTCAAGATCATGTATTCGGAGGCGACATCGTGGGTCTTATGATCTTTATATCGAAGGGACTATGATGATTTGTTTTGAAAACAGCGGTGCTAGAATACCTCTCGTTCGAGGACTTGACCATTTAATCGAAAACAGCGAGAGAATTACCCTAAGGGATGCATGTGTGAAAAGTGTGTTGATTCGGATATTCTTATCTTGAAATTAATGGGCTAAGTTCAATTTTATCTTGCCATACACGCCTAATTACTAGCATTGATAAGTGCGGAAAGTAAAATCACGGAATGTAAAGTGCGGAAAGGTAAACCTACGCTATTACATGGCTTTGGGGCAGATACATAATTTAAAATGCGGAAAATAAAAACCTAATTAAACTATTACAACCCATATGCAATTACATTATTGGAAAAAATAAAACAGTAGAAGAAACAAATACAGATCGGATAACTGTGAAAAGATAAGAAAATCGAGAAATATGATGAAATCGAAATAAGAGAAAATGTTAGAAAAAATGCAAATTTTAATATAAGAAAATTAATGCATGCTGGAAATAAGATAAATATACTAAGATAATTTTTTTGGGATTTTTTAGATGCATTTTAGTAATTAGAAACTAATTTAATATGATTTAAATGCTAAAATCAAAATAAAAATAAATATGCATGCAAAAAGGTATTTTTTAATTTTATAAATTAAATAAAGATTTTATAAAACTACTGTAAAAAGAAAAATATTTTTTGATGATTTTTTAATGCATAAATAAAATATAGAAAAGAATTAAAATAATGCAAAATATTGAAATAAATATGAAAATATGAAGAAATAATGAGTTTTGGAAAAGGAAAGGCAAAACTGATCCCTGGAGGGATCGAACCCATGACCCTGGAGCGAAATCTCAAGTTCACATGCCTTGACCAACTGTGCTAGCGTGTTCTACTGTTTAGGAATTGAAACGAGTGGATTACACGCGTTGCTTCCCCATTGTCTCGTCTCCGCGCCAACGATCGTCTTCTTCATTTTGAATTTTCAAAATCTAGCGTCGGTCTTTCTTCGACGCTACAGGCCCTGGCTACATGGAAAATCAAGCACAAGTAATATAAATGCATTATGAATACATGTATCAATTCGTTTTCGTCCCCTGATCACTCTGGTATGCCTAGTTTGGTCCAATTTTACGTGTTTTAGGAAGCCCCAATTCGAGCCAGAAAACCCTAACCATGGTGGATTTCGATTCCGGTTACTAAAACGCGATTGGGCTACCCAGATAGCTTGCAAACTTGATGCTGATCATGAATAAACAATCAAAAAGTGTTAATAATGCATGAAAATTGAAAATCGATTTTGGAAAAGGATGAACAAACCGAAATCGTATTTGCTGGATTCTTGATGGTTTTGAATGATATAAGAGTCTGGATCGACTCTAAAGACCTCAAGGAATGCAATGGACACCTCCAAATCGGCTGTGGATGGCTGGAACTAGGTCTGCAGTTTACTTGTTTGTTACGATTTTCTTGAACTTGGAATAGGGTTTCTAGAGCAATTTTTCCGTTCTTTGCAACTGGAATGCATCAAGTATATATGCTGGATGGATTTGAGACTGAATTTGGAAAGAATTAATCAACATTGAATGGAAATCAAATTTGATTTTTTCATGAAAATCAAATTTTCAAAACTTGATCAATTTCAATCCAATCTTGCCAAATTTGATATAATTTTGTAATTGCTGGCATTTATGAGTTGATTGGATCACAAGAAAGCAAATAAAATCAATCTTCCAATTAATTTTGATTTTATGATTTATTTTAAGATTTAATTTGCATTTAAATAAATAAATTACAAATTAAATAGAAAAATAAATCAAAAATTCGTGGCATTGGGCTTGGATATTCCTAATTGCATGAGGAACAAGTTAGGATGAAGAAAAAATAGGCCCATTTGCAAAAGATTTGATTTTTTGAAGTAACTCTCTTTGTGCATTCTTTCAAAATTCCCCAACTTGTGAAGGGTGTATCTTGCTCATTTTTCCACATTTTTGAGAGTTCTTGGACTTGTTGGAAAGCTTTAAGAGTCCTCTAACCAATGTCTTTGGTTTCACTTCAATTGGAGTTACCATGCTCAATATATGTTCAAAACAAAAAGTTGACTTTTTGTTGACTTTGAAAAGGACCTGTAATGTTTTGGGCTATACCTCTCAAATGAAGCATTTTTTGGACATTCTTGTGAGACATGAAGTTGTAGAGAATTGAATTTCCTTCAAAACCAGAGGTGGTGGAAAACTTTATGAGAAAGTATGAGAAAGTTATGATCAGTCAAAGTTCAGTTGACTTTTCACCTAGAAACCCTAATTTAGAAAGTTTGACTTTTGAGCAAATCTTGAGTTTTCTTGATGAATCATGATCAACCCTTGATCAAATTATGAATGTAACTTCAAAATGAGGATGTTGACCAAAAATCGAGAAGTTTTGGTGTATGTTGACCACGATTGACTTTTGACCAATCTGTTGATTTTCAACCATCGAGCAATTATGCGGAAACTTGACTTGTGAAGCTTGAAACTTGACATGGAGAATCTTTGAAGCATATGAGGAAGCATGAAAACCATTGGAGGTGTTAGAAGTCCATCTGGATCTGAGGAATGCCAAACCCTAGTTTGGGTTGATTGTATAGGAGAGTGTTCATCTGATCAACTCTTGAGGAATCCTTGAGCATGGATGTATGGAATGTCTTGAGAATCATGAGGGAAAATTTTGGGGTATGACAACAATGAGCCTAGGTTTAAGGCTCGCATGAGGTCTAGGTGATTACCCTACCAAAAGTTTGAGTTGGTTCATCCTGTCCTATAATAGTGCGGGTTCTAGGAATCTCATATCATTGATCTTTCTCAGGCGCTTATTTCAATACGACTACCAAGTGGTCGACCGAAAATGTCCCAAAGTCGATCTCAATGGCGTAGCATCGGTATCAACCAACCTTGAAATGCACCAAGTCGGCCATCTATTTACCTTCTAATGGCTAAGATGGGTCAATTAAGGTTCTAAAAGTTTAGTTAGCGCTTGATGACACCATGAAGCCAAATACTATCCTCAACTTGGAAATGAAAGTATCGGGACATCCAAAGTGTCACGCTAGCGTAGCCATCATGTTGACCGTTTAGTTATCGTCTAGCGGTCGCGATGATCTAATGCTACTTACCTAAAAAACCGGATCGGTGTAGGATCCCCACAAATATAATACCCAAGCAACCCTTAAAAAGTAAAGCAAACAAGTCAAGCAGTAATAAATGTGATCTATAAAATCCTTAAGGCATTCTCTCTTTAAGGTGTCTCCCAGTGAGTCATGATTACATGTCTGATGAAATGACTTTGTAGTTTTGTATACGCAAATGTGCGGATAGCAAGAGTCGCCACCGACTTTTATTTTATCAATTAAGGAAGGTAAAAGTACAAAAAAGACCTTCGTTAGATTCGAGTAAGGAGAAGGTTATGAAAAGGAAAGTATAGCACCCTTTCCATCCGTAGTTATCTGAGCTCTTAGTTACTCTTAGATCACTTTTAAAAATTGCTTTCTGTGTTTGAAAAGAATGTTTTGAAAAGGCATTTAGCGTTGACTTTGTAATGATTCATGTAGGAATGTATACAAAGTGTTGGAAATGTTTCGTTTTGAAAAAGTTTAAACTTTGATAAAAGTGTGAGGTGTGAAAAGTATTTTGATAGAGCAAGCAACTAAAGTCTTATTACCTACTCGAAGTCGTTTCGTGTCATTTACTTTCCTTTAGAATAGTGCTATCCATACCATTAGTTGGTAGGTAACCTATTCGTTGGATGTAAGCGGGACATTAAAGGGACATCGTATGGTCATAGAAAGCAACATGTAGGAGGTACCCTAGCACATTCGAAGGACTATCATCATTTTCGTGGCGACAATCGAGGTCAAGATCATGTATTCGGAGGCGACATCGTGGGTCTTATGATCTTTGTATCGAAGGGACTATGATGATTTGTTTTGAAAGCAGCGGTGCTAGAATACCTCTACGTTCGAGACTTGACCATTTGAATTAAATAAAACAGCAGGAAGAATTACCTAAAAGTGCTTGTGTGAAAGAGTGTGTTGATTTGAGTATGTTATCTTGAAAATTAGTGGGCTAAGTTCGTTATTATCTTGCCATACATGCCTAATTACTAGCAATTTATTAGTGCGGAAATTAAAATGGAATGTAAAGATGCGGAAAGATAAGCGTCCTACGCTATTACATGGCTTTAGGCGAATACATAGTTTAAACTTACGGAAAATAAAACCTAATTTAAACTATTACATCCCATGAGCGGATACATTATTGGAAAAAAAAATGAAAAAAAGCGTCGAATCGGATCAACCTGTAAAACGATAAGAGAAATCGAAAAATATGATGAAATCGAATAAGAGAAAATGTTAGAAAAAATGCAAATTTTTAATTGGGAAAAATATGACATGCTGGAAATAATATAAATATGCTAAAATAAATTTTTGGGATTTTTTGGATGCAATTTAATAATTAAAAACTAATTAAATGTGAATTAAATGCAAAATTATGAATAAAATAAATATGCATGCAAAATTAGGTTTTTTAATTTTATAAATTAAATAAAGATTTTATGAAAATAGTGTAAAAAGAAAAAAAGTATTTTGATGATTTTTTAATGCAGAAATAAAATTATGAAAAGAAATTAAATAATATGCAAAATATTAAAAAATTAGAAAAAATATGAAAATATGCAAGTTTGTAAAAAGAATGAAAACGGTCTGGGAGGTTCGAGGCGAGGACACAGGAGGCTTATCTGAGGAACGATGAACGCCCTAACCAACTGAGCCAAGTGTACCAACTGTTTGAAACTGGAAGTGAGTGGATTAAACACGCGTCGCCTTCCCCTTTGCCACGAGCTCGCGCCAATTCATCGTCTTCTTCGTTTTGAAATTTTAAAAATCAATCGGCCATTTTCGTAGCTATGTCCCCAACAAAATCAAAACCAGCACATAATATAAATAAGTTCTAAAGACATGGTTCGACTCTTGAGATCATTCCGAACGCATTGGCATAGGTCTCATGGTCCAATTTTTCCTATTTTGTGAAACCCTAAATCAACCTCAGAAACCCTAATCATGGTGATATGCGTTCCTGGCCATGGAAATTCAATTGGCTTGCCCAGATCGCTTGCAAACTTGATTCTAAACATGAACAAACAATCAAAACAGGTTAATAATGCATGAATGAAAGAATACGATTTTTGAAATTTCAAGAACAAACCAAATTCGGTTTTCACGATTCTGGATGGTTTTGGATGATGTAAGGATCTGGATCGATTCAGAACAACCCAAGGAATGTAATGGAATCCTCAAAAGCAATTGAAAGTGGCTGGAACTAGGGCTGCACTTTACTTGAGAGCCACAGTTTTTGAGGTTGCAACAAGGGTTCTTGAGCCAATTTTTCTACCCTAATTCGTGTGGTATGCATCATACATTTATACTGGATGGATTTGGAATGGTTTTAGGAAAGAATTGATCAACATTCAATGCAAATCAAATTTGATTTTTGTACAAAATCAAATCTTCAAAATTTGATTAATTTTCAATCCAATCTTGCCATATTGATCAAATTTCGAAATTTGCTGGCCTTTGTGAGTTACTTGGATCTCAAGGAAAGAATAAAAATTAATTTTGCAATTAATCTTGATTTTATACTTTATTTTTTTGAATTTAATTTGTATTTAAATGAATAAATTCCAAATTAAATAGAAAAATAAAATAAAAAATTGTGGCATTGGGCTTGGATATTCCTAATTGTATAAGGAACAAGTTTGGATGAAGAAAAGGTAAGCCATTTGCAAAAATTTGATTTTAAACATCTCTGTGCATTCTTCTAAAATTCCCAACTTGAATGGTGCAACTTGCTCAATTTTCCACATTTTTGAGAGTTCTTGGACTTTTTGGAAATCTCTAAGAGTCCTCTAAACAATGTCTTTGGTTTCATCTTAATTGGAGTTACCATGCTCAATATATCCTCAAAACAAAAGGTTGACTTTTTGTTGACTTTGAAAAGGACCTGTAATGTTTTGCGCTATACCTCTCAAATGAAGCATTTTTTGGACATTCTTGTGAGACATGAAGTTGTAGAGAATTGAATTTCCTTCAAAACAAGAGGTGGTGGAAAAACTTTCGAGAAAGTATGAAAGAGTTATGATCGGTCAAAGTTCGATTGACTTTTCACCTAGAAACCCTAATTTAGAAAGTTTGACTTTTGAGCGAATCTTGAGTTTTCTTGATGAATCATGATCAACCCTTGATCAAATGATGAATGTAACTTCAAAATGAGGATGTTGACCAAAAATCAGGAGGTTTGACTGTATGTTGACCACAGTTGACTTTTGTCAATCAAGTTGATTTTCAACCATCGAGCAATTATGAGGAAACTTGACTTGTGAGGCTTGAAACTTGACATGGAGAATCCTTGAAGTATATGAGAAGGCATGAAAACCATTGGAGGTGTTGGAAGTCCATCTGGATCTGATAAATGCCAAACCCTAGTTTGGGTTGATTGTCTAGGAGAGTTTGTCTGATCGACTCTTGAGAATCCTTGAGCATGGAGGTATGGAATGCCTTGAGAATTGGAGGGAAAATTTTGGGGTATGACAATTGGTATAGCGTCTTGATCTTCAATTCTTTAGTCCGTCGGGAGTTGGAAAGATCCATTTCTTTGATGTGAAGTATTTGTAAATCGTCTTCTATAGCATGGATTCCACTCTGGTGATCTGGAAGGAAGTTGCCCAGCACGTTCGCGGCGTATCATCTTCGACCTTTGATAGTGAAGCCTAAACCGGTCTTGTCGGTTGAAAGGAAGATTGGGGGCTGACCCCAAAAGTATTACCACCTTCTTCAGCAGCACTTGAGCATCTTTCAGTGAGGCCATCCTAGGAGGGCTTGTGCTTCCATCTCGAGGTAATGGAAGGCCTTAGATGTGACCATGTATTCTCTTCTCCACATCTTGTATCAACCTTCCACTCACCGGTACCAGCTTAGGTGCAAGGTGGATGTATGACGCCTGCCCATGTATCCAAGGCGTCCAAGTAGGCAAGTAAGTGGACGGAGTAGGCTCTCCAATACTGTTCCTTAGAACCATCAAAAAGCTCTCACAATAATGTCCTTTGGGTCTCGAGAACCAACCCCTCGACATCAAGTCGATCAAATGCAGATCTTGGTAGGATATTGGAGCGGAACCGGTATCCACCAAAACATGAGACAGAAGTAGCGCCTTGCATTCAACAGAGATGTGCAAGGCTTTGTTGTATTTCCTTCCGTGATCAAATGACATCGAGAGAAGCCTAGGCCGTTGTTGGCAGCCGGCTAGCAATACAAACTTCAAATTGATCGATAGTAGTGTCTTGCGGCACGTGAGCATTCTTTAAAACTTCACCAAGGCGTTAGCATGAGCCTCGAGCACAAGAGCGAGCAAGCATGGAGATCTTGGGATCTGTCCCAACTGTTCCACAACATTGTAGTCACTCTTCTTGATAATCTTGAATTTCCTCCATTTATTGTTTGGAGGTGTCTGACCTTCCTTTGGTACTTCTGGTTGAGCGGGATGAGTCATTGGTTCTTTCCCTCAGAAAGGAAAGCTGGTTCCAATAAATTGGAATGCGAGCTGGAGTATTGTGTCTTTGGAGGAGAAATCTCTGGAGAACACTCTTCCGGTTCTGGTACTTGCTTGATCCGTGATGTTGTCAATGTCGGGGAATGGTAGCTTCAATTGTGAGATCCTCCATGGTGGAGGGTCTTGTTTGACCTATGATAGTAAACTTGATCCATAATTCAAGGGATAGCTGTCAGAGGAATATGAACTGGTCTGGGAAAGTAATGATGAGAGCGCCCTCTAGGCGAGGATCGTGAGAGGAAATCCTTATAGTGTTAACTCGCATAGTCTTAAAGAAATCGTCACCCCATCGGTCACCTTAACATCTTCAATAGGAATCTTGTAGCTCTCAGAACAGTGTACTTCCATGTAATCATACTTTCCACTTGGCTTCCCCAAGGTATCCCACACAGTCGTATGGTTTCATTCATCTTGATCTTGACTTAGGCATACCTTCACACGGTTTACGCACGATTGGTTTTAGGAATAGTATCTCACGGTTTATCCATCATACCTTCGAACCGTCTTCTCAACCAAGCACAACCATCAGGTGAGATGGGCACCAACGACAATTCTTTGGCATCCTGGTTATTGCGGCTTGCAGCAAATTCTTCTTATGATCATCGGAGGAATGGTCAAGTCATCTATCTTCAAGAACATAAGTATAAATACATATGACATTGGAACTCTTGTCATGGTTAGGCATACGCGTTGATCACATTTAGAGTCTCAAGGAGGATCAAACTCAATCATTTAGCTTCAATCATATCTTGAATCTTGTTCTTAGAGCCACAATCTTCGTCTTTATCCCAAGAGCTGTGTGAGTGGTAAGCATACTTACATTAGGAATTATATCTGGAAGAGTGTTGACATTAGAAGATCCTCAATGTCCTTCTGCTTTCAACATGTGTTACAAGGCTTTCGACAATGGCATGTTGATCTTCATAATATCTTAAGTGGTGTTTACACTCACAACGTTGTCTATTGAGAATTCTTGATGTAGGATTAAAGATCCTGCACCCCCCCACAGTTGGTTGATGGTTCTTGGCTCGCTTTTACGACCATACACAACATTAGTTTCTTTCTTACCACAAAAGATCTCTTTGCAGCATTAGTGACTCCACGAATCTTTCCACTCTTGATACCAACTTCGATAAGCTCTTTGTCAATAT
>CM038792.1:321444421-321509827 GCA_021764765.1 Vicia sativa | reverse complement strand
CACACCCATGCACGTACTTTTGCACACACATGTATGAATGATTTTGTTCTCCTCAAGTAATTTGCTTGTGGATTTTTCTTATGCATGTTTGTATAATTTTAGTGATGTATTGGTGCCTTGTCTATTGTGTTGTATGTGACACTCCCAAAATAATTCAGTAATTAAATAATTATGATTTTAATTATTAAATTAATTGAGAACATAATTTATTAATATATTGAATTATTGAGATTAATTATGGATTTATTTGAGGGTGTTGAGTGAAGTGGGTGGAGGAGTAAAAGACTCTACTCACATTATTTAATTTATTTAATTATGTTAAAGGAATAAAAGGAATGAAATAAGGAAAAGAAAAAAAAGGAGTTATTTTTGGAGAAACAAAGATACGTGAAGTTGAGAAAGGAGAAAGAAGGAAGAAGCCCTGTATGTCGAATTCAAGAACCCACAAGGTAAGGGGTGATTTCGATTGATTATTTCATATTATAGGGTTTGATTTTGATATTATAGATCATAGCATGTTAGGAAACCTTAGTTTGAGAATTTCTAGGTTTCATGGAAGTATACCTAATTGTGTCGATGATGTCGACAGGTCGATAGTGTCGATTATGGATTGAAAACATTTAGGTGTCGAGATGAAAAGAAATGATGATAATATGTTGTTTGATGTGATAATGATGCTATTTGGATGTGTTTTAGTGTTTCCCATGTTAGAATTCGTATGGGTAAGTTTGAGTTTGAATTGAATGGGTAAATGTCGCAAAAGTGCAGAAATGGCTTTTAACACGTGGGAACCGGTCCCGTATGGGTAGGAACCGTTCTCCTTGAAAATTTGGCAAAATCGAAAATGCACTCGTGAACCGTTCTCGATGGGTAGGAACCGGTTCCCATACATTTTTCCGTGCGCAGTTTTGAAATCTTCAGAACCGTTCCTCGTGATATGTAGGAACCGTTCCTGCTTATTTTTGAAAATGTCAAACTTTGAAAATTCATAACTTTAAACCGTAAGTCCGCTTTGAGCTACTGCTTTGGACGTTATTTCCTAAATTTAAAGCTCTATTTTATGAAAGGAAAATATTTTCCAAAACTTGAAACTATTTTGAAAACGAGCCAAATTTCCGGATAGGTAACTTTTGACCGACGATATTGATGTGTATGTATGAGATCCCGTGTTTATGGATGTACCGTATTGTGTGGACGTAAAGCATGTTATGTTATTGTTTATGGTATGCATGATTGATTAAATATCATGTTGATTGGTTTGATTCTATGTTAAGTTGATGTATTACATAGATCGATTGATGTCAGATGCTAGTGATGTGCGGCATATGCATTGTTTTGGTGAAGTTAATTCCCATTGTGCGGAATTTGACTTGGATTGCCGATAACCGATACCCGAGTGAGGATGGGTGGTTAGGCTGGATTCGTGTCCGGTGTTTATGGATCTAATCGATGTTACCGTATCCGGCTGATGATGGATCGTTGTGGGTGACTTGGTCACGTGTTCTGCACCGCATGCATTGAGTCCGATTTGTGTTTGCATGGAATTGTAACATGTTAGGATGTCTTCCAGTTGTTGCAATTCTTTTGTTGTTTATTGATTATGCATGATGATTCTATGAATATGGTTGTGTGTTGGATTCGAATCGTTAAGTGGGTGGAATATTATGCTTGTATTGTAATGTTAAATGAGAAGTTTATAATATGCTTTAATTATGAGAAGTCTCACCCTTACTTTACCATTTTAGATTAAAGTTAGCAGCTGAGGAGTCGGTGAGGATGGCTCTAGAGCTTATCTTTTAAGTCCGTGTGTCAGTGTCATGCTCTGATTAGATTGTAACACTGGGGAACGCTTAGTTAAGAGAATCGTTATTGTTTAATTGTTTTGGCTTTGAATTAAATGAGAACCATGATGTTCTATTAAACTTTGGTTTTGGTATTTCCGCTGTGTAAGACATGGTCTTATAATGATTGAATTATTTGGATGTTGATCCTCAGTGTAGCATGGCTACTGTTTGAATGAAGTTTTATTTTATCTACTAATTGTGACATCCCGCATTCGCCGTGTTAACTCTGATTAAAGATGATTTAGATATTAATTTAATTAATATATTCGGGGTATTTAGATGGGGTGTTACATTGTATGTATCTTAACCTTGCATGATTCATTCCCATTCATCCATTCCTCTTCTTGACTTCTTTTAACTTGTAAATGCTTCCTAGGCCATAGGTTTGGCTAGTTTTCGTACTAAGATTGTAATTATATCCTTGAGATGTTTTCTTTGTAATTTAATTGTGAATTATTTTACATGATGTTTCTACTGTAATCACTTCATCTTGACACCTTCTTTGCATGTTGTGTATGTCACACGTTGAATTACTTTCCGCACACCATTGTGGTGTGTTTGTGCACTCTTGTAAAGTTTTGTTGATAAATCTTCTATGATTTTGTTTGCATGACGTAGGTGAATTATTAACATGTTAGCTACTGACTTTTATGTCATTTTACCTTCTAATTCTTCTCTCATTTCATCTATGTTTAAAATCTCGTTCAATTTACACTATGTATGCTTTTAGGACTAGTTTTACCTAGTTTGTGCACTAACTTCGCATGTATGTGTTCATAGTGATGTTTGGTGTTTTTTTTATGATTTTCCTAAAATTTGTATATGTGTGTTGTGTCAACTGAACTCACCTTACATGACACCTTGCATGATCATTCACTCACTTGTTTCCACTTCATATTCTTCTTTCTTTTTTTATGAGCATTTTGTTTGTGTTGGTTTATATGCCAAAGCATTGTGTTTGCTTCTCCCCCTCATCTCATTTGTTTTACTAACCAAGATGGATGTTTTTTTTTGTTTCCTTCCCTTAGGATCACTCGATTAGGTTAGTTATCGAGTTTAGACCCTAGGTTAAGTATCCATGAATGCCAATATTAGGTAGATAGTCTAAGTAGTTTCTCATGTTTATATCCATAACCTAGGAACAACTTTTGCATGATAATAATTAGGATTAAAAATAGGTTAGTTTTCCTTAGCCATTTTACCTTTATCATTTACATTTTAAAATTAAAAATTTGTTTTGTCAAGTGCATTAAGACATCCTAATAATATTGAAACTTTTTTCAAAGTAAAAGATACAAACCAATATTCTAATTTTTAGGGCACTCTGTCGTTCCTGCTTTTGCTGACGTTCCATCGTCCCTTCTATTGCTGACGTCCCGTCATCCCTTCTGATCTTGACGTCATGTCGTCCCTTCTGATGCTAACGTCCTATCGTCCCTTCTATTGTTGACGCTTTGTCGTCCCTTCTGTTGCTGATGTCCCGTCGTCCCTTCTGATGCTGACGGCATGTCGTCCCTTCTAATGCTAACGTCTTGTCGTCCCTTCTATTGATGACGCCCGTCGTCTTCTTTTTCTCGACATCCGCTTGTCCCTTATGTAGTCGATGTTTCGCCTTCATGGAGTTGTTTCGTCATTATTGTTTGTTGTTTCATCTTCTAATCTAAAAACACAAACCAACCAAAATAAGTGATCCAAACTACTACGCTTTGACTTTCCCATTGCACGAGGAAATACGAGGAATCCTATCGTGGGGCTTGATCGAGAAACCTTTGTAAATATTTTCTTCTTTTCCTGTGTTTTCTTTCATTTCCTTTCTTTTATTTCTTTATTCTTTTTCTCCTTTTTCATACATTATACCTCATATACAAACATAGTTAGACCTTTACACCCATTAGATAGAAAGTAAAGCGGATACCATAGAGTACTACGTGGGTGCTAATACCTTCCTCGCAGAACAGATTTTACCCGATCTCTCGATCGCAAGACCGTGATTTCGGTTTTAGGTTTTCTCGATGTTTACCTTTCTCTTGGCGAGATAAAAGCATTCGATGGAGACTTTATTGATTTATTTCTTTGAATTTTAGGTCGGTTCCTTCACGCATCAAATCATTTTTTTTTAATTTTCCATTACATTCTATCCAAAATTGGTCTAACAATGATCGTTTCCTTCACGAGCTATCACAAATTAACAACTCAAGATACTAACACAACATCTCAAACCAATGGGAATTATCACAAGCAGTTTAGTAGAATCTCGACATTAAAACACAACAAATGATTGATATGAACACAAAGCGTAAGTTTATCACGTATTCACAATCAAGTTTCCAACTTGAATCTATCAACCCGATTTTCATAGTACATTATGTAGCATATCACTAAAACATCCATAACCTATTTTTATGAGAAGCAAATCAACATTTCCATGGCTTATCAGTTTAACACATATTAAACACACTACACTATATTCACAGAAATAATCATAGGATTTCACAATTATACAATCAAGATAAATTGAAAGTAACTAACCGTTTGCAGAGATTGTTGCGAGTTCAGTTGAAACAGGAACACTGACGGGGGTGAAGGGATCTTATTATTACTGACCGAATGATAGAAGTGATGAAGAGAGACGGCGGTGGTTGGGTGATCCAGGTTTGTGTTGTTTTTTCTTTTTCTGCTTTGTTTCTCTATCTGTGAAGTCTTGGGTGATTCAGTTAGATGTTGTGATGTTGAGAGAAAGGCGGCGGTGCCGGTTTATGGTTGTTGAGAGGAATATGATGGTAGAGAAGGCAGTGATATTAATCGCAGTGGTGGATAGTTACAAGGTGGTGAAAATGAAAATGAATGGAAGGGTATGGCGAGGGAAGTTTGAAGCGGATTCACGGATAGTGGGAAGTTGTAAAGGAAAATGGGTGGAGGATATAAGGCGGATTGGTTGTTTGCTGTTGTGAATATGGAAAGTTTAAGGCGTGAGAGAGGATGCAAGGATGATGAGAGTGAGGTTGTAAGGTGAGGCGGAGAGTTATTGAAGATTGAGAACCATGGTTATGGAGTGAGTGAGGATTAAATGGTGATGAAGTTGGAAACACAAGGGATGAGATGGATGAAGATGGATGAAGGTTAGCGATGAGGGTGTGAGAAGATGAAACAAAGGAGGATAAGGTAGAAAGTGTGAGGTTCCGTAGCTTGATCTCGTGATCTCTTTTCCTATGTCATCCGCCTCCGTCCTCTTTTTTCTAACAAAGGACAAATTATCACATATAAATACCAAAATTAGGTTAAAGTAATTATCATAATTCCTAAAATGACCCTAATGATAAAATAGACTATTAAGCCCAATAGGGTAAAAATTAATCTATCCGAAAATATTTTTGTTTTGATTTTTGAGATAAAAAATGGACAATTAAAATTGTCAAAAACGATAAAAATTTGGACAATAAATTATCGGAAAAAAGAAATGAGCACATTTAAATAAACTACGGGTTTCAAATATTAAAGAAAAATTATCAAAATGTTTACAATCGAAATAAAATGATAACAAAGAATATTCGGCTTTAAAAGGCTCACGGTTAAAACGAGACTTCAAAATGTATCGAAAAATTAGAGAGCACACATTTTCATGATCTACGCGACACGTAGATTCATAAAGCAGTGAGTTAAAGATAAAAACTTGAAATATTTTTCCGCCTAATTTTCCGGAGGTCAAATCGCTTTTAACGGTCTCTATAAAATCAAAATATCAATATCATCGATATATAAATAACTTAACACGATGCAAGAAAAGTAGAGATAAATGCTTGAAGTAAAATAACGAGTATTTTACAACTACAAAACGATGCTAACTTTGGTTTAAATTGACTTTCTCAACCTAAACGCAAATAGCGGCAAATGTGATGAATGGATGATCTTAATGTCAATGACATAATGGAAGCATGCAGTGAATGTGAAACCTAGGTCGATAAATTAAAGTTTGGCAAATTTTGGGTGCGATAATTTTATTTTCTGATTTTATACTTTAAATATTTTAAACTTCAAAAATCATATAAAATCCATTTTTTACTCAAAAATTATGAAAAAATTCACAAAAATATTTTCAAATATTCTCTTTCTGATTTTTATTTTTTCATAATTTTATTTTCAAATTTTGTATTTTTTTTATAATTTTCTCTTTTATTTGATGTTTTAATTGTTTTAAAATACTTTTGACATTCTTAAGTTCTGGAAAAATTATGGAAGGATTCAATGGTCATTTGGTAAATATTGATGACCTCATTTTATTTTATTTTTCTGATTTTACTATTTTTTACCATTTCTGATTTTAAAATACTATTTTCTGACTAAAAAACCTAAAATTTTTTGTCAACACTTGTTGACCTCTGTTTGACTTTGGATAATTTTCTTGGAATTTTATTTTGATGAAAAAATACTAATAATGTATTTCGTCAATAAAGTTTAATTAAATAACCTAATTTCAAAATTACTTTTAACCCTTTTTTATTTGATTTTATATTCATTTTATTTTGCTGACTTTTGAATTTATTTTAGACTCACAAATTTCCTCAACATCAATGGAATTTGGGTGTTGATAGGTATCTTGACCAAATCCACCAAGAAAGTTGATTGATTTTGACGAAGTTAGACCGAATAAATTCATCTGATGCAAAATAAACTTGGAAATTATTTCTTCTTCTCCATCTTATTTTTTTCTTTTATCCAGATTCGGATTTCTTCTTCTCCATTGTTATACCCCAAAATTTGCCCTCCCACTTCTTGTAACACCCCATTCTACCCCTCGTAATTAATAATAAAATCAGAGTTTCAAAATTTCATCCAACAAAAATTGAGGCATCACATATTCGCATTTTCATCACTTTGCATTATAATGCACATCACAAACATCAAAAGTCGGATATACCGATTCATAACATAATTCATCATATACACATATGACTATTCACAGCACAGCGGATGTGTTCACAAAATATACATAACATCATGTTATCAACAATACATAAAGTTATAATATCATAAGATAGTATACATAAACTATCCTATCAAAATAATAACGTCGCCCAAATCCCGAGTGTTACTACAATCATAGCAGAGCGACTCAAAATAAAGAGACACGAGCTAATCCTCATCATCCTCGTGGATCACCTGCACGTTACCAATATAAAGGCAACGGCGAAACAAGTAAAGGGTGAGATACTCCAAAACATATAATTAATATATATATATATATATATATATATATATATATATATATATATATATATATATATATATATATATATATATAGTTTTGGAAGTATAAATGATATAAGTTAATAAGAGTATGTCAACATGTATTAAAAGCTTACATACTTTAAATTAGCATTTAGTGTATAAAATTAGCACTTTAACTTCATTACATAATCATTATACTCGCATCAACACAAAGTATTTGTATATCATCGCAATTCAACATCATCCATCAATTACAACCCAACGCCAAACAACTCAAACATAAACATAACTGACTCCATGAGACACGACTATGTTATACATGTGGTACCCGTCGCTTTATCCATAATTAGGAACACTTGGCATAAAAGCCCTCGTCGCTTGACATATGACATCGCATCGCATATCAACAAGTATTCATTAATAAATACACCGCCACAAACATCATGTTTAATCACACCACATCATTATCGATTAATTCACCAAATTCCAAATACGGAAAACTAGTCAAAACACCAATAATCATCGCAAAAGCCATTCTTAATAACCGGCATTAATCATAATCGTCAACATCGCAATCGGATTGTCCATACGTGTCTTAAATCAGCTAAAACGCAATCCGATTCAATTTAACCGTATTTGGCCTATTTCGGTCGCTTCGTAAAACTCGTAATTTTGAAAAACTAACCTCATCACTACGTTCTACACGTCGAACTTAGCTAGCACGTCAATTTTCGTTGAATTCGGAGCAACTTGCTCCGTCGCCGAAATTATCGAAATTGGAACATAATCGGGTTCCAAATTTAATCGGCTAACTTATGTCCTAATTATTTTTTATTAATACTAACTAGTAGTATATGGAATTGGAAAAATGGAGAGAAACAGAAGCTAGTTAACAAGAATTATGCAGGAAAACTTATTATGCAGAAAATAGAAAACATAACATACAAAAAACAGAAAACATCACGTTTCCGTTTCAACCCTCAAAGATTACAGTGGACAAACGCCCTTGCTCATTCAAGGATGGAGGCGCGCCTAGGGAGGGGACGGCCCCTCATGGTGAGGTGGGCCCCCATGCTACACCCTCCAATCGTTCTTCTTCCTTCCCTTATTTTACGCATAATTTACATTTTTTCTTCTGCTTTTTCTGCTTTTTCACGCTTTTTCATTTCCATTGTTATACTTCCATTTCCTACAATGCTAGAAATAACACACCAATAATCCATACTCCTAATACAACCTTTCTAAATTATTTCAACAATCAACCAACCAAAACTCATGAATCAACCTATTAATTTTTCCCCAAATCCAAAATATAACTATCAAACCCTAACTATATGAGATGGAGAATCAAACCCCTTACCTCAAATGCTTGGATGATTCTTGAAGATTCAACAACTCCAAACCCCAAGCTCTTGCTCTTGCCCTTCTCTTCTTCTTCTTCTTCTTCCAAAACCCTCTCTTACTCTCTAGGTTACTATGTTTGCTTTTGGTGTTGTAAATGGAAAGAAAAACAATGAGAAGTGTTTTTATGATATTTCTTACTAGTAAACTAAGGGTGTAAACCCAATCCTAAGCCATTTGTCCTCACACCCCTAACTTCATTTATTAATTAACACCTTAATAATATCTAATAATATTATTAACTCAATTAATTAAAATAATTCCGGAGCATTAAATATCGGTCCGAATAATATTTTATCGAACCGAACGGAATAAAAACCGGACCGAACGAAACGTCGCCAAATATATTAATAGATATATCGATTAATATAAATATTCTCGTCGCCAAAAAAATCGTCAAACGGTAACTCAAAAATATTAATATAATATAATATTAAATAAAATGGGCGTTACAACTCTCCCCCACTTAAAAAGTTCCGTCATCGAAATTACCTGACTCGAAAAGCTCGGGATAGGAATCCCGCATCTTACTTTCTAACTCCCACGTCGCGCTTTCACCAGCTGCTCCTATCCAAAAAACTTTGACCAATGAAATCTCTTTGCCACGAAGATACTTTATCTCACGATCCTCAATCCTCAAAGGCATCGTTTCCACCGTAAGATTGTCTCGAACTTGAATATCATCCATCTCAATCACATGCGAAGAATCTGGAACATACTTCCGAAGTTGCGACACATGGAATACATCGTGCAAATTCGAAAGATTTGGCGGTAACGCCACTCTATAAGCCACTTTTCCCACTTTACTAGTAATTTGGTAAGGACCAATAAAGCGAGGAGTTAGCTTCTTCGACTTCAATGCTCGCCCAACGCCGGTTGTAGGAGTAACTCTCAAAAATACATGATCACCATCTTAAAATTCCAAGTCTTTTCTCCTTTTATCATGATAACTCTTTTGTCGACTTTGAGAAATTCTCATCTTTTCTCGAATCATCTTCACCGCCTCAATAGTCTCTCTAACCAATTCGGGTCCAAGCACCACACTTTCACCCGACTTGTGCCGACACAAAGGAGTTCTACACCTCCGACCATACAACGCCTCAAACGGTGCCATTCCAATACTAGCATGAAAACTGTTGTTATAAGTAAACTCTATCAAAGGAAGATATGTATCCCATGAACCACCATGTTCAAGAATACATGTCAAGAACAAGTCTTCCAACGATTGAATCGTCCTTTCCATCGACCATCACTGAGGATGATAAGCCAAACTCAATCTCAACTTAGAATCCAAAGCCTCTTGCAAGCTTTTCCAATTCAAAAGTGAACCTCGGTCTCTATACGAAACAATACACAAAGGAATACCATGTAATCAAACAATCACATGCGATAAATCTCCGCCATCCTTGATAAAAGTCCAAGAACACCCAAAATGTTAAAATTGAGCAAGATACACATTGTGCATGTTGAGCATTTCCGAGGAGGTGCACAAAGAGAAATACTTGAGAAAATCAAAAAATTTCCAAATGGGCCTAACGTTTCTTGATTCAAACATGTTCCTCAGCTGAATTGGAACCTCGAAGCCCAAGGCCACGAATTTATCTTTTATTTTTTATTTATTTTGGATTTTTAATCATTTAAAACCAATTTAATTAAAATAAAAGATAGAAAATCAAAAATTAATTGCAAGATGGATTTTCTCTCATCCTTGAGGTCCAAGCAAGCCATTTAATCTGATTATTTCGAAATAATCATGATTGGCAAGTGATTTAATTGAAATTGGCTCAAAAGAAGAAATATTTGGTTTGATTCCAAATCAAATCTTTTTTCATTGAATGGCATGGAATTTCCCTACAATTCTTGACCTAATTTCTTACAATAGAAATAGACAATGATCCTACATGCATAGGGGACGAATTTCTAGCCTCAAGAACCCTAATCCAAGCATCAAAAAACCTTGCCTTGCAAGTAACTTGCAGCCATAGTTGTGGATCGATTCAAGCCAAACAAATGTTACCAATCGATTCCTTGGTGTTTTCTGAAGCGAACCAGATCATTACCATGCATCAAAACATCCAGAAACACGAATTCACTATCAAGGTTTGCACTTTCTTATTTCAAAATCGATTTTGATCATACATGCATATTTAATCTATTTTGATTGTTTGTTTGTGTTTAGAATGATGTTTGCAAGCTATCTGGGTGGTCCAATTTGAGCTTTGATGCAGGAACCAAGCTACGCCATTGTTAGGGTTTCTTAAGCTCAATTAGGGCTTTGTAAATTAGGAAAATGGACCAAACGAGTGGTACCATTGAACTCGTGGACCAATTTGCAATCGAACCATGGTTTCCTTTATGAATTTATATTGCATATTATGGATTTTGGAAATTTGCAGGTCCTATAGCTACAGACGATCCGTAGCTAAAAGCTATAGCAACAGACCAAAACCGTAGCTAAAAGTTCAAAAATTCAAACGGAGACGATGAAGATCTTGGCGCGTGTTTTTTTGGCATTCAGGAATTAATTTCCTTTATTTTATTTTTGTTTCATTCCACTAACACGATCTGCAGGTTGGTCCAGTGGTAAAGCAGCCCGCATATGAAGGAGAGGGCTTGGGTTCGATCCCTGGCTCTGTCAACTTATTTTTTAACACTTTTCCAACTAACATATTTTCTATTTCTTTTAATATTTTCTTTTCCAATTTAATTTCTTTTCAAATAATTTTCTAACACATCAAAAAATCACAAAAAATATTTTCCTTTTGCATTTAGGTCAGAAAAATGTTTATTTAATTTTTGACATAAAAAAATTATATTTTGCATGCATACAAGAAAAGGGTCTAAGAACCAATACATCAACAAAATAGGGTTTTAGGAACCATATAAAACTTTGTGCTCAAGGTAGAAACTTAATGATCAACATATAATTTCCAATGAATGAAAACATGTTACACATCATTAGGGCACTCAAATGATCATCACATACCCCAAGTTTGGCCTTAAATCATGTCCACAAGCTTCACAATTGAAGCTAGACTCAATTACACTAGGCAAAGGTATGTTCACTTTTGAAATTCCATAAAATAGGAAAATGAAAGATAAAATCCAAGTAAAAATTAAATAAGGAGTTCAAGTCTCCTACAAGTCAGGGACATATCCTTTCCCAAGTTAAAATCCATGGAAAGGTCAAACCAAAATTAAAAAGTCAACTCTAGTTCCCTATACATGCTTGTATGACCAATAAATAAGAAAAATTGGTATAAAATATAAAAGTCAGAAATAAAAATCTATAAAATTAGAAACAGTGACCTAACATCCTAAAGATGGTTAAAATATTTTTGGCATTTTTATTTCAAGGAAAACTGTAAAACAAATAAAATGCAAAATGGATAATGCAAATCATGTATTTAATGCAAAATTGGTTTAATTATGCAAAAGTGACAAAATTACAAAATAAAAATCAGAAATGCATGAAGTATGGTTTAAATGAGCTAGAATATTTTTATTCATTTTTATATGCATGAAAGTATTTTTTAATGATTTAAATATGCATGAAATGCAATACAATGCATGAAATTGTTTAATTGAAAAATGCAAGAATGTGAAATAAAATTAAATGAATGGGACATGGTTTAAATGGATCAAAATATTTTTGTGTATATTTTGTATGCATGAAAGAATTTTTAACAATTTAAATATGCATGAAATGCAATATAATGCATGAATTTATTTAACAATGCAAAATGCAAAATAATGAAATAAAATTCGTAAACTCAAAATTAATCCTTTAGAAGATTCAAAATATTTTTTTTGGAATTTTCTAACATAAGAAAATATTGTTTTAGGAATTTTTCAATTGAAATGCAATTAATTAAAGTCGAATTTATTTAATTAGTCAAAACATTTTAAAAATTGGAAAAATTCCACAAAATATTTAAAGTCATTTTGAGACTGTGGTATTGTTTTTGGAATTTTGGATGATTTTTGAATGCAAAATTAATTGATGCAAAATGCTAATTATGAAATAATAAAATGAAAATTTAAAATTACATGGATTAATCGATGATGCCATGCATCATCTTCAACCTCTAGTCATGCCCTAATACACTCTATTTTCCAGTTTCATGCAAGCTACTTCTAGCAATCGTATCTCACTCAATTCTTAACCAAATTAAACGATTCAAAGCTCTAAATGAAGATCACATGGCAAGCTACAACACACAACTTGTAAAACATCAAATGATCCACCATACATCAAGAAATCTGAGCAAGAAAATCAAGAAAATCATCCAAATCCGGATTTTCAGAACTTCATGCTATGCAATATGCTTCACAAACAGATGAAATTATACATCAAACCTAGTGTTTGGCCAGTTAACCACGCATATATCCTCAAATTCATCAATTGCAAGCTAGAAATTCAGATTCGAAGTTTGAATGTTACCTCTTGATTTGGAAAATAAATCCAAATATGCCTCTGGATTTGAAGAGAAAATACCATAATCTTGCTCTTAGATCTTCAATGAAGCTTGAATGATGAAGAAAATCCACTTCAAACACGATTTGCAACAATTTAAAGTATGAGAACAAGTGAGAAAAATGCAGAGAGATTTTGGATCTGGAAAACAAGAGAGAAGAAGTCGCTTTGCTCAAATGTTATCTCTAACTTATAATGTGTGTAAAACAATGAGGGTACATCGCCTTTTCATTCAAAATCCGTTAGAGCAAAAAAATCACCAAAATGGCATCTTTGAGTGTTTATGCTTTGTGCTCATTCATGCTTGCCTTGGCTTTGATGAGTCGGATGAGTAGTGGAAGCTCTTATCACGTGATACTTCCTCAATCTTGCTAAATATGATGCAAAATGAAATGTGCATGGAATGATTGGTGGAAAATATGCTAAAAAATGCTTGGCTTTTTATGGCAAAGAAGCTTGCTGGCAGCTTGCTTCGAACCTTGGCATTGCTTTGCTCAAATATCTTGCACAAAATAACCTAAAAAATGCACAAACACAATTCTGCTCAAAAACAGCTTTACACCACCTTTTTCTCCTTCAATTTTCTCATAAATGGCTCGTGCATTTCTTGGCCTTTTGATACACATCAATAGCTCTTGGCATGAGGATTAAAACAAGCTTTGGTTCACTAAAAAAGGAGCAAAAATGAGTGAGTTATGATCATTTAAAGTTGTGCACAAGCAAGGCAAAAATCTGGGCACACGCGCGCGTTCTATCTTGCATGATTGTGCATGGAGTCAGCCTCATGACCTCAACTTGTGAGCCTTGTAACTTGCTCAATTTTGAACCAAATGATGTGATTCAAAGTTCCATTTAAAGCTCTCATGGCATACTTCAAAATGCACGGAGTGGTTTTCAAAAATTCCATCTAAATCAAAAGATATAAGCCTCAACATTATGCCCACCAATTGCTTGTGAAAATTACTCAAAGAAAATGCCTTAAAATGCTTGCTTGCCAAATTTTGGTCAAAACTTGTGCATGAAACTTCTAACTCAAATATCTCTCAAATGGTGCACTTTTGAGAAATTTTACACATCGGCAATCTTGTACGATTTTATCCAAGCTTTCCAGAAATGTATGATATGCAACCATTGGATAAAAATTGAGAAAGTTATGATGTGTCAAAGTTCCATAGGGTGGACAAGTTAACCCTAATTTCTCCAACTTTCTTGATTCAATGGTGAATTTGATCATGAAAAATGAAAATGTGACATTTTAATTGATGGTTGACCAAAAGTCCACCTGGTCAACTTCTGACTTTGACTGATTTTGACCAAAATGACTATTTTGCCCCTTGTGATCAATTGACTTGCTTCTACTCAAAATTGAGCCTCAATATTTCACCATAGATGTCCAACAACATATAGAAACAAGTGAAATCAAGTTTGGGTGAGAAATCAAGAAATCTCGATTTTACTCAAAACCCTAATTTTGCTCCATGTGTTGTGAGGTAACCAATCAAGCTTCAAAACCTCAAATCTTCTGAATATGTTGAGCAATCCTTTGAACCATGATAACTCATATGATAATAAGAAGGTAATACTTCAAGAAATTGACTCATACAAGCTTCATACTCCACAGAGGACCAAAACCCTAATTTCATCAGATGAATGCCACGTATAAATTTCTCACCAATTCTATAAAACTTCAATTCTCGAGGGATCAATGAGACAAATGGAGTGTTTTGAGGAATAATACATCATGGTGACTCGAAAGATCCATGATATGACAACTTGAGATTCCTCGGGGCATGCTAACACAATCAACCTCCTTAGCTTGTAGAAGTCTTGAGAACCCAAAGAGCTTGGATCCTATCATGAGATATGAATGCAATGCAATATGATGTTTATGATGAAACATAAGCTCAAATCAAGAGGGTAAATTTTGGGTGCAATACTTCCCTATTCAATCTTCTTAAACTTGATAAGCAAGAACTGGTGGAAACCTTCGAGCGTTGAAAGTGGAAGAGGATTGAATACAAAAGAACCTGAAAATTTACACTCTTGAGAAGAAAAGTGAAACTTTCAAAAGGGAGCCAGAAAATGTTGGACTTAGAGAATACCAAATGAAATTGGTTTCATATAAGAGCCCCAAATAACATTGTGCCTTAACAAACGGGAGAGTCTAATGAACATTAGCTTTCCCAAGATATGCGCCAAGACGAAATTGTAACGCAGACTATAATAAAGATGAGACGAAACTCAAACCAGAAGACCAGACAAAACTAGACTCTGAAAACGTACGCAATAGGACAACTATGAAAAGGGTCCTATAAGCAAGGTGACTAGAGTTGCGTGATTCTAGGGACACCTGCTGATCTCAACCAGGGGTAAATAGTAGAAACTGTGACAAACCGAAGGTATGAAAGAGACGGGTCAACCAAGGATAGACAGTAGACGAAGCTGATTGAATCCAAGGAATGACATTAAACGAGAAAAACTCGACTCGATAAAACTAGAAGAACGACACTTTCTAGAAACGAGTACCAGGACAAAAACTGGATTTCACGCACGGGAAACGAGACAAAACTCGACCCATAGCAAAGTGATGAGAGTGCATGTTTCTCAGAGCACTTGTTGTTCTCAAACTAAAGGATAGACAGTAGACGAAGTTGATTGAATCTAATAGTTATAACAGAGCCATGCCAACCGAAGATAGACAGTAGACGAAGCTGATTGAATCTACAGAGTAACGGGGAAAGGTTTCAACCTGAGATAGACAGTATGATGGAACTAAAAGAATCCCAGGAGTAAGAAACAAAACGAGATAAAACTCGACTCATAGAGCCTAGTTAGACGAAACAAACTAGATGAGTACCAGGACAACAATTGGATTTCATGCACAGGCGAAGAGACAAAACTCGACCCAAAGCAAAGTGATGAGAGCGCATGTTTCTCAGAGCACTTGCTGTTCTCAAACTAAAGGATAGACAGTAGACAAAACTGATTGAACCCAATAGTTATAACAGAGCCATCCCAACCGAAGATAGACAGTAGACGAAGCTGATTGAATCTACGGCGTAAAGGGGAAAGGTTTCAACCCAAGATAGACAATATGATGGAACTGAAAGAACCCTGGGAGTAAGAAACAAAACGAGATAAGACTCGACTCATGTAGACTAGTTAGACGGAAAAAAACTAGATGAGTACCAATACAACAACTGGATTTCATGCGCGGGTAAACTAGACAAAACTCGACCCAAAGCAAAGTGATTAGAGCGTACGTCCAAAACACTTGCTGAAAAGATCATCAGAACAAAACTGACATTCAAAAGGTATATTGATGGACATCGAAATGAACCAACAAGGGTAGTAGGGACTAAACCAATGAGATTGCACCAGAGAGAAACTGGGCTACAATCACAACGTTGAGTAAACACTCAGCCAAATTGAATGATTAACGGGACATCAATATGGAAATACTGAGGATAGAGACCTCACTGGGGAAATGATCTAAAATTAGAAGATTCACTGGGGAACATAGTGGCAATAAAGGTTTATGTTTCCATGCATGTTTGAAATTTTTCTATGGGGTAAAGTTCCAAAATATGATGGAAAATTATACTTTGGGGATGCAATGTAATGATGCATGATTAAATGTTTCACCGGGGAATGGCTAATCAAAAAGCTCATCAAATACCAAGCCAAACTTAATAAGACTTGCAAAAATAAATTGCAAAATCCACTGGAGAGAAAACCTTCAAAGAGATAAAACTCTACAAGAAGCAATAACTGTGTAACCGGTAGAAACAGGCCACAATCACTGAGAAGAGTTGCAAAAAATAGATTGCAGACTTCATTGGAGAAGTAATTCTTGGGCGAAACCGTTGATTCTGATATGGGATGCCAAATAAAATTGGACAAAGACAAAGAAGATCTAGGCGAAACAAAGGACTTCAAGAGGAAATCCAAATGGAGATTAGACTGCATTGGGCAAGATACCAAACAACACAGGAATAAAGATTCCTCTGACTTCATGGGGAGAGACCAATCTTTGGTCAATGATAGGAGAAAATCTGCACACAATTCTCGCGATATTCACCGGGATACTCATTGGGGATGCATACCACAAAGCATATGTCTCGCGATACTCACCGGGAGATGGGTGAATCCTTAGAATAGAGATCCGAGTCAAATAGTTCATCCGGTCATGAAGAAATAAGAAACCTCATATATGACAGCTCCACTGGGGAAATGAGGGGGACAACTCCACTGGGGAGAGGAGAAACCTTGAAGAAGATGAGATCAGATGAATAACTGATACACTGGGGAAGAAGGGATGATTCCTGAATAAGAATTTCCAAATGCAACAACCTGACTGGGGAATTAGAAAAAGTTATTAATAAGCATTCCGCCTCGAACGGGAATTCTTTGTGTACACAACAAGTAACACCACTTCATTGGGGATACAGATTCTTAATCAATAAATCTCATCAATCACAACCTATCAGACAAAACTCTCCATTTGACGATATTGGGGACTAAACAACCTTCAGGTAAAACTGGGGAATCATCTGGATATAATCTCTTCACTTTGGGAGACTTGCTGGGAGAAGTAGACTTCGTGTCACTGGGATGCCCTGTCGAGATATTTCATATGGTCAACCCTGTCAATTCAATCAAACCAAATATGCCCCAAGTCTAAAATAAAATGAAACTCACTGGGGAGAATCTCTGTAGAAATACAAATAGAACTGATTTAAGATAAAATGCCCCAGATTACCATCGACTCTTCGAAAAGAGTATCTTTCAATTCATAGAGTCGAGACCCTCTCCTTTGATAAGGTTAAATCCTTCTTTGGTATCCATTGTGCAAACTTAATTGATGTCAAACAGCTTGTTTTGCATGCGTAAAAATGTTTATTATGAGAATGAAAATTAAAATGCAACACTTATGTAAGTCTTGAAGTTTTTATGGAAAAGTACCATGACTTCTTGTGAACAAAACACTTTTACAATGCAACATTCTTTTCTTTTTTTAAAAAAAAAAAAATTCTTTTTCAAAATGACAAGACAAGCATATGATACCAACACAAAAATCAGCACACACTTTAGGAGTCAGGAAAATGTTATCTCATCGTAATATGCTTTCAAATTAACCCATGCTTCAGTTAGGACTTCTGAGGGTTGTATTGTGGCCTGGTTCACGGTTTTCAAAAAAAAGATTTTTAGGCTCAAAATATTTGGTGCCCACCCCCTTCGTGATGTTCTCCAATCCTAGATTCAGTCAACTTGATATAAGCATTCAACTCTCAAAAGAGTATGGTATGGCAACTCCTGTTGAGGATTTTTTAGACTTGCTCGAGGAATCCACAAGGTTTACGGACACGACAACTACTCACCTTTAATTTTGGTGTCTGATCACACGACTTCGTTCTCTTACTGAGAATCTCCTTTGTTTCAAAGCTTTTCCCTCCTTTTTTTCCTAAGCGACTTAATACCAAGTTCGACTTAGCGGGCTTTTCTATTTATCATTTTTTCGTTTCTTTTTTTTAATAAATCGTGTGATCCCTACACCATCTTCAATTTTTGAAGTAATTGGACTGCTCGAGTCTTTGAGGGATTCCATGTTGATGTAAGGTTGACTGCTGGCTTGACTTTCCTCATCCTTTTGGAGGATAACCATTGTTGTATCATTTGATCGCGCTTCAATGCTCGATCGATTAATCGAACTCTACCCTTCCCCGTTAGAAAATGAGGGTTTTCTCGAATAGAAAAGAAACTCCTACTCAAGGCTCAAAGGTTAACGAGGGTCTATCTCCTTATATCTCCAAAGGTTTGGGAATTGAAACAAGGCCCTGCATCATCAACAAGGTTCTACTCAAAAGCATATGCACTAAAGATTATCATTTTAGTATCGCTATCCTCCCCCAATTTTTGCCAAGAAAAAGACTTGGTGAAGTTGGCATCAATATGCAAGCAAGTCATTTTATGAGCGATAGCAAATGGATGAGTGATAACAAAGATTTCTTCAAGACAGACATACTTAATGCATTAATATTTTCATTCAAAAATAAACAAATTTTTATATGATAGCAATGTTTAATCAAACAAACAAGGGTGCAAATGAAAATGCAATAAAGAAACTCGAGATTGCCATCATTGAGGAGACTCGACTCCATCTGGACTTCTTGATTCTGACGACTTTCTAAAATCTTGATACCCTTGGACAAGAGATTCCCCTTCTGATCTACCATTGACACAGTAATCTTCAAATTGATCCAAACTCGAAACTTATCTCTGAACGACAAAACATCTTCAATCAGGTGGTCGAGTGCACCTACGCAACATTCACGGGGGAATTCCTTCAAAAGAAACTATGAAGATTATGCAGAGCGATATTGCAAATGGACATCCAAAGCCTGCAAATGCAAGCATCTTCTACGAACAGGAGAAATAACCAGGCCCTAGAATCGAGAACCTTCAATCTCCTCTCTCTCTGCCACACAAGAGTGAAACTTCACGAGATAAAGATTATGAAATGGCTTTCCAAACAGAATTGGCTCTTGAAATACACCGCTTATGAATGATCTCCAGGAGGTGGTACAAACATCCCAACAAAAGGGCACCATCAGATCTAACAGTATTATCCATTTTTCGATTATCATTATTGAGTAGGAACCATCAAAAGTTTTTCAAATGCAAGTAATTATCACGAAAATATTGGACGTTTTATTAAACAATTGAAAAAACTGTAAGAAATAAAAACAAAGAAGTTTCCTTTTTCATTAATTGAAGACCGGCCATCAAAAGGCACTTACAAAAAGACGCAACACCTACAAAGGTAGTTAACCTAAAACATAAAAATGAAAGAGCGCTACAAAAGTGGCAATGCAGTAATAGATGACCAGCGATCTATGATTCCGCTACTACTCATACAACCAACAAGTTCCGTTATGCGAAGAACTTCTTCAACACGTCAGCATTCACCGGGAGCGGGAAATCTTCACCGTCCATAGTTGTGAGCATCATGGCCCCACCCGAGAAAACCTTCTTGACCACAAAAGGTCCTTCATAAGTCGGAGTCCACTTGCCCCTGGGATCACCTTGAGGAAGAATTATCCTTTTAAGGACCAGATCACCTACCTGATAGAACTGAGGACACACCCTCTTGTCGAAAGCCTTTCTCATCCTCTTCTGACACACTTGGCCATGACACACAACTGCCAGACGCTTCTCGCCAATGAGGTTTAACTGATCTAACCGATTCTGCACCCACTCAGCTTCATCGAGTTCATCCTCTTTCATAATTCTCAAAGAAGGAATTTCGACCTCCACAGGCAATACTGCCTCCATCCCATACACAAGGGAGAACGGGGTTGCCCCGGGGTATGTACGCGCAGAGGTACGATATCCATGCAAAACGAAAGGCAACATCTCATGCCAATCCTTGTAAGTTACCACCATCTTCTGTACAATATTTTTAATGTTCTTGTTTGCAGACTCGACGGCACCATTCATCTTTGGGCGGTATGGAGAGGAGTTATGGTGTTTAATCTTGAAAGCCTCACAAAGCTCCTTCATCATTTTGTTGTTGAGATTAGACCCATTATCAATGATGATTTTATCGGGGACCCCATAGCGGCAAATGATATTGTGCTTGATGAAACGAGCCACAACCTGCTTGGTGATATTAGCAAAAGAAGCAGCTTCAATCCATTTGGTGAAATAATCTATAGCAACCAAGATGAAACGATGGCCATTAGAAGCGGTTGGCTCAATCTTTCCAATCATATCAATGCCCCACATTACGAAGGGCCATGGAGATGTCAACACATTCAAGGGAATGGGGGACATGCACTTTATCAAGATACACTGACACTTGTAACAAACCCTAGCATGATTATAATAGTCTGTTTCCATAGTGGACCAATAGTAGCCAGCCCTCAGTATCTTCTTGGCCATGTTGTGACCACTAGAATGGGTTCCAAAAGCACCTTCATGCATCTCTTCGATGATCTTCGACGCTTCATTCTTATCCACACATCTGAGCAACATGCCATCATGATTTCTCTTGTATAAAATACCATTGCTGAGGAAGAACTTTGCAGCGAACCTCCTTAAAAATTTCTTATCTGTGATGAACGCTTCTTATGGGTACTCTTGAGTTTCTAAGTACCTCTTAACATCATAAAACCAAGGATTACCATCCAATTCCACTTCAGCTTCAAAATAAAAAGCTGGCTCATCCAACCTTCTAATAGTGATCGAAGGCGCCTCATTAGCCCACTTCACCTTGAACATGGAAGATAAAGTGGCCAATGCATCTGCAAGATGATTCTCCTCTCTGGAGATATGCTCGAATGTGATCTCTTCAAAATAAGGAATCAACTTCATCACATGCTCGCGATACGGAATCAAGTTTTGATGACGAGTTTCCCAATCACCGTTAATTTGACTGATAACGAGATTAGAATCCCCAAAAACCTTCAAGAACTTGATACGCAAGTCAATTGCCACTTCAATTCCATAAATACAGGCTGTGAAAGGAATATGGAAACCCTCGGGGGAGGTGATAACAGCTCCTACACCATTACCCATTGCATTCGACGCTCCATCAAACACCATCGTCCACTGTGACCTCGCTCAGCCCTTCCTCGTGACCGGAATGTTGCGCTTCTAATGTACAAGATGTCTTCATCGGGAATTCAAACTTCATCGTTGATAATCGCCCACAGTTGGTGAGCAAGATAATCGCGTGACACTACCCTTGATAGCTTTCCTAGTATATCGGATATCATATTCACAAAATCATCTCGCCAACGGGCAACTCGCCAAGAGCGGCTTTCAAATATGAACTTAATGGGATCCATCTTAGAAATCGATCAAGAGTATGCGCCAACATGTATCGCCTCAAATGTTTAGCAGCCCATGCTAGTGCACAACACGCCTTCTCGAGGAAAGAATACCTTGACTCACACTCGAACTTTTACTAAGATAATAGATGGCTTGTTCTTTCTTTCCGGTCTCATCATGCTAACCAAGCACACACCGATGGAATTATCCATAATCATAGATACATGATAAGTGGCTTTCCTCGATGGTGGCACAAGTATCGGAGGCTCTTGCAAATATCCCTTGATTCTATCAAATTCCATCCGACAATCATCATTCCAAACAACCGCTGATTCTTCTTTAGTAACTTAAGGGTTCACAAGTGGCAGAAGATGAAATATGAACTGGAGATATAATTCTATCTCTCCAAGAAACCACGAACTTCCTTCTTCGTCTTCGCTCAGCATCTCTTGTATCGCCTTCACTTTGGCAGGATCAACTTCAATGCCTTTTTCGCTCACAATGAAGCCCAACAACTTCCCTGACCTCACCGCAAAAGTGCGCTTATTCGGATTCAACCTTAGCCTAAACTTCCTTAATCTTTCAAACAACTTCCGCAAATCAACCAAATGCTCTTCCTCTGTTTGAGACTTCGCAATCATATCATCAACATAAACTTCAACCTCTATGCATCATGTCGTGAAAGAGAGGACCATTGCACCGACACGCTGCCCTCGCTTTTAGATCAAGAGCATAACCTTGTAAGAAAAAGTTCCCCAAGGCGTGATGAAAGTAGTCTTTTCCATATCATCAGGTGCCATCTTGATTTGATTATAGCCAGAAAACCCATCCATGAAAGAGAAAACCTTGGCTTGAGCAGTATTATCAACTAGAATATCAATACGAGGAGCGAAAATCATCTTTGGGTTGCTCTATTTAGATCCTCGAATCGACACACATTCTGACCTTACCATCTTTCTTAGGCATCGCACAATATTTGCAACCCACAACGGATACAAGACAACCTTCAGAAAACCGGCATCTAACTATTTTTGTACCTCCTCTTTGATCTTCTTAGACATCTCTGGATGAGTCCTTCAAGTTTCGCCGACCGAGGACAATCTTCCCGAGAGGTAGCTGTACCACAATATTCGTGTCCAAACTCGGCATATCCTCATAAGACCATGCGAACACATCAACATACTTTGAGCATATCTATCACCCTTGCCTTCACACTCGCCCAAATCGCCCCTATTCGATTTCTCTCTTCGCTCATCTGCACTAAATTAACCAACCTGAGGCTCTTCATACGGCTGAATAACTTTCTTCTCTTCTCGCTCTAGCAATCCGCCAACTCGCAGGAGTTCACAACCTTCCTCACTTTCCTCCTCTTCTTGGTGAATCGGATTATCAAGTCATAACGAGCAATAGCATAATTGTGATCATTGGTATCCGATGTGGACATGTATCGCATGATTAATTTTTGTTTTAATGACAAGTGTGAAGAATAAAAAACATTGCCACATTTTTTTAGAAAAACAAATAAATGGTAAAAGTGAAAGTGAAAATAACACAAAAGGTTTGAATAAAAACGCCCTTTATTTCATGATAAACCGCAATGTGAAACATGGTGGGCTCACAATGATTCACTACGCCGGAGCGTAGGAATTATGGAATGATAAAGAAAAAAACAAGAAAATTACTCCTCAGCGATTGTAACTTGAATGGTGTCCACAAATGTCCAATTCTTCAACTCGCTGCCTGGGATACATGGACGAATCCTATCTTCTATGCTAAACATATCGTCTTCATCATCAATTGCATTGACTTGATCTTCCTTTTTAATGTCGGCACTTGCAAACTTGACAGGGGTAGACGAATCAGGAGCTTTGAGAATTTGTCTGTGTAAAATGGGATTAAATCCCAAGCCAAATCTATTAAACTTCGGAGCAACCTCCACAACACTGCCTCAACCTTCAGGGCGACCAGCCTCGAGCAGGGCTCGAGCGTCTTTCAATGATATCAGGGGGGTCTCAACTTTCTTCTTAACCTCAACATCCGGAGTCTTGATCATCTGAACAGTTTCAAAAGCTTGAAACGGAGTCTCGTGTATTTCACCCTCAATTTCCACATATCGGAAAGAAGCCGAGTGGCTTACAATATACTCCTCCTCGCCACAAACAATAATTGTCTTTCCATCAAGAGGATACTTGAGTTTCTGATGAAGGGTGGAAGTGACTGCACCAACCTTATAGATCCAAGGACGTCCCAAAAGACAATAATAGGTCGAATTAATATCCATCACATAGAAGGTGGAAGTAAAGATATTTGGGCCCATCTTGATCGGTAAATCAATCTCTCCAAACATAGACCTCTTCGAGCCATCAAATTCCTTCACAACAAGGTCACTGGGACGCAACTCCAAACCAGCATAATCAATCTTCACGAGTGCCTTCGTAATACATTCAACGACCACCAGTATCCACCAAAACCCTTGACAAGGTCAGGCCCTTGCACTCCATAGAGATGTGCTTTGTTATGATTACGACCCTCGGTGGAAGATCAAAATCGTGAAACCCAGCCCATTTCCCGCTAATATACTAGCACATACCGCTTCAAACCGACCCATCAGAATCTCTGGGGAACAAAAGCATTCTTCAACAATTTCATCGTAGCATTCCTATGAGCCTCGTAATAGACTAACAAAGATAGCATAGACATCTTGGATGGGGTGTGTAATCCAACAATATTATAGTCACCCTTCTTATCAATCTCATCAACTCTTCAACCTCACTGGAGTCGAAGACACATGTGCAACCAGAGGCTTAGGTGCATTAGTCCGCTCGATCCTTGACCATCAACCATCACTTGCTTGCCTTCGCCTTAGCTAAAGCATCCGCTTACTCTAAAGATTGGGGACTTAACACCCTTCCACTTCTCATCAAACGACCTTCACCAGAAAAGTTATTGACATCCACATCATTATCTTTCACGAAGCTATTCTCAGAAGGACCAGAGTCTTGTTTAACTCCATGATAATACACATCAGCGCCGTAATGCCAAGGAATCGCCTTCTCACTATCATACGGCAGAGGACCAGGCAAAGTAATCATCAATGGTACCGGCTTGATAGCAACAGGAATTCTCCTTGGAGTAAACGGGATATAAACCACTAAGACATCTGCTGGAGTCACCTTTTTGTACTTCCTAGCTCTACCAAACTGAAGAGAACCATCATTTATCGATTCCTGAATACGCGTCTTCAGGTCATCACAACCCTTTGGCCGTTCCACACACTTGCAACAAACTGGATCACAGCCCAGGAAAATACCAATGTCACTCAAATACCTCTTGACATATGGAAGAGAAGTAGTCACATGATTGATATCCATAACCAGATCCAACCACTCACCATCCCCAATAATGGCAGCTGTACATAGATGTTGAATAACATGGGTCTCACGCAGCGAATAGAATCAAGCAAATCTTGAATCTTGTGAGCATAACAATTCTCAATTGAATGACCCACACCACCGAATGGAATTCACATCTTGCATTGGCATCATAATTAGCTAGATTACATCGATTAATGTGCATTTGTCTCGACTAACCAACTTCAAATCAAGCGATGTTGTAGGGCTTGGGCATAGCTCATGGGCAACGGGTCAAACGTGTCAAACTTTCTTGGTTGCCTTTGTTGATAGTTATTGTTTTGTCTCGGAACATTCTGTTGTCTAGCTTGTTGTGGTTGCTGTTGTTGAGGAGCAATCATGGAATAGACACAAGATTGATCCGTTGTGGATCTTGTCTTCGCTTTCTTCCCTCATAGGCACGAGCATAGCTTGTTTCCTCTCTTTCGGGTGAGCAACAAACGGTTTCTTACTTCCATTTGAGGAAGATCCCGAACCACTAACCTGAATTCTTCCGGCCTTCATTCCGGCCTCTATTCTTTCTCCTGCCATTACCAATTCAGCAAAACCTGCGGATGTAGCCCCGATCATATGATCGTAGAAAGGCCCTTGTAGAGTATTCATAAACATGTCAATTAGTTCTCTCTCCAATGAGGAGGTTGAACCTCAGCCAACTCGCGCCATTTCTCAAGATATTCCTTAAAGATTCATTCGGACTCTGTGCCAAACTTTGCAACTGAGTACGATTAGGCGCTAGATCCCTGTTGTAATTATAATGCCTAACAAAACATTAACCAAGTCATTCCAACAACGAATGTGGGCCCTTTCTAGCTTCATATTGTAATACGGTGAACTGAATTTTAGTGTTTTGTATCGCAAATGTGCGGATAGCAAGAGTCGCCACCGACTTTTCTTTTATCCAATTAAGGGAAGGTAAAAAGTACAGAAAAAGACCTTCGTTAGATTCTGAGTAAGGGAGAAAGGTTATGAAAAGGGAAGGTATTAGCACCCCTTTCCATCCGTAGTTATCTACGGGCTCTTAGTTGCTCTCTAGATCATTTTGAAAAATTTGCTTTCTGTGTGTTTGAAAAGAATGTTTTGAAAGGCATTTCGCTTTGACTTTGTAATGATTCATGTAGGAATGTATACAAAGTGTTCGGAAATGTTTCGCTTTGAAAAGTGTTCAACTTTGGAAAAGTGTGAGGTGTGAAAAGTATTTTGATAGAGCAAGCAACTAAAAGTCTTATTACCTACTCGTAATTGGTCGTTTTCGATTGTTTTACTTTCCTTTAGAATAGCGCTATCCATACCATTAGGGTAACCCTATTCGTTGGACGGAGAGGACATTCAAGTGACATCGTATGGTCATAGAAGGCAACTGTAGGAAGTATCCTAGCACATTCAAGGGACTATCATCATTTTCGAGGCGACAATCGAGGGTCAAGATCATGTATTCGGAGGCGACAGGTCTTATGATCTTTGTATCAAGGGACTATGATGATTTATTTTGAAGGCAAGGCTAGAATACCTCTACGCTCGAGGACACGACCATTTGAATTGTGAAGGCAACGAGAGAATTACCCTAAGGGTACGTGTGAAAGGAGTGTGTTGATTTCAGCTATTTTATCTTGAAAATTTAGTGAGCTATGGTCATTTTTTATCTTGCCATACACGCCTAATTACTAGCAGTTTATAGGGTGCGGAAATTAAAATGCGGGAATGTAGAATGCGGGAAAGATAAATCCTACGCTATTACATGGCTTTGGGGCAGATACATAATTTAAGAATGCGGAAAATAAAATCCTAATTAACTATTACATCCCATGAGCAATTACATTATTGGAAAAAGAAAACGATAAAAGAAATCGTCCGAAACGGGATAACCTGTGAAAAGATGAAAAATCGGAAAATACGAGAGGAATCGAATAAGAGGAAAATGTTAGTAAAAATGCAAATTTTTGAATGAGAAAAATATTTCATGCTGGAAATAACATAAATATGCTAAAATAATTTTTTGGGATTTTTTGGATATAATTTAATAATTTAAATGCAATTAAAAGTGAATTAAATGATAAATTATGAATAAAATTAAATATGCATGCAAAATAATATTTTTTAATTTTATAAATTAAATAAGTATTTTCTGAAAATAAATGCAAAAGGAAAAAATATTTTGATGATTTTTAATGCATGAGAAAAAATATTGAAAAGAATTAAAATAGATGCAAAATATTAAATAAAAAGAAAAATAGAAAATAATTGAAAAAAGTTGAGTTTGTGAAAAAAGAAATCAAAACCGGTCCCTGTGAGGTTCGAACTAGAGACCTTTTCGAGTATCTTTGCACAGGAAGCGCCTTAACCAACTGAGCCAGCGTACACATGTGTTTGAAAGCTGGAGCGAATGAATTACAAGCACGCGTCGTCCTTCCATTGCCTCGCCTCCGCCAAGCTTCGCTCTTCCCGATTTGAATTTTGAAAACTCGCGGCCATTGCTCGACGCTACAACCTCAAGCAATCAAAATCATGCACACATAATATAAATAACATCTAAGACCATGGTTCGATTCCATACATCATTCAATGCATTGGTAATAGTCTCGGTCCAATTTTTCCTAATAAGCAAAGCCCTAAATCGAGCTCAGAACCCTAGTTATGGCATACCACGCTTCGTGCCATGGAAATGCAATCAAACAGCCCTGCATCGCTTGCAAACTTATCACGATCACAAAACAACAATGAAACATGTTAATAATGCATGAAAATGTAAATCGATTTCAAGAAAAAGTGTCAAACCGTGAGTTTGATTTCGATTCTTGATGGATTCTTGATCCGTAGGGTCTCGATGAATCAATGGACCTCCGTGAAGCTATTGGATGGCTTAGAATCGTTGAATCAAGCAAAAAAGGTTGCTAGTAGCTTGTAACCCACGGTTTTTTGAGCTTCAATAAGGGTTCCTCCAACAAAATTTCTACCATAATTGTGTGGCATGAGTCAGGTATATATAGTAGAAGGATTCATAGTTGTTTTGAGAAAGAATCAATCACTAATCATCGTAAATCAAATTTGATTTTGTACAAAATCAAATTTTCATTTTTTGATCAATTTTCAATCAAATGTTGCCATATCAATCCAATTTTCGAAATTTGCTGGCTTTATTGAGTTGCTTGGATGTCAAGGAAGAGAGAAAAATCAAATTGGCATTTAATTTTGATTTTATACTTTATTTTTAAATTTAATTTGTATTTAAATGAATAAATTCCAAATTAAATAGAAAAATAAAATAAAATTGTGGCATTGGGCTTGGATATTCCTAATTGCATAAGGAACAAGTTGGATGAAGAAAAGTAAGCCCATTTGCAAAAATTTTGATTTTTAGAAGCAATTCTTTGTGCACTTCTTCAAAATTTCCCAACTTGCACAAGGTGTATCTTGCTCATTTTTTCACATTTTTGAGTGCTCTTGGACTTTTTGGAAAGCTCTAAGAGTCCTCTAACCAACATCTTTGGTTTCATCTCAATTGGAGTTACCATGCTCAATATATCTTCAAAACAAAATGTTGACTTTTGTTGACTTTGAAAAGGACCAGAACGCTTTGATTTATACCTTCCAAATGAAGAATTTTTGAACATTCTTGTGAGACATGAAGTTGTAGAGAATTGAATTTCCTTCAAAACAAGAGGTGGTGGAAAATTTCGAGAAAGTATGAAGAAGTTATGCTCACCAAAGTTCGCTTGACTTTTCACTAAGAAACCCTAATTTGGTAAGTTTGACTTTTGAGCAAATCTTGAGTTTTCTTGATGAATCATGATCAACCCTTGTTCAAATGATGAATGTAATTTCAAAATGAGGATGTTGACCAAAAATTAAGAAGTTTGACTGTATGTTGACCACAATTGACTTCTTGACCAATACAACTGATTTTCAACCATCTGAGCAATTGTCTGAGGAAACTTGACTTGTAAGGCTTGAAACTTGACATGGAGAATCTTTGAAGCATATGAGGAGGCATGATAATCATTGGAGATGTTGGAAGTCCATCTGGATCTGAGAAATGCCAAACCCTAGTTTGGGTTGATTGTCTAGGAGAGAGTTTGTCTGATCAACTCTTGAGGAATCCTTGAGCATGGATGTATGGAATGTCTTGAGAAATGGGAGGGAAAATTTTGGGGTATGACAGCTGCCCCTGTTCAATCTTTTTGTACTGGAAGGGTTAGATTGGCATGCTTTGCCTTACGTGACCGGAGGTAGAAGATGATGAACACCGCACACCGAAAATTTGCACTCGCTATCGATGATGCGGAACGGGCTTATAGATGCCATTTGGACAAGTGAGACTTCACTGGGAACGAGCCGATGCTAGACTCAGATTATTGTACGAATAGGAGAATCGTGGAGATGGGCTTAAGATGCCATCTAGAAAGATTGATGCTGGGGAGTGAGTTGTACGCTAGGCTCTGTAGACGTTTCTGAAATGAAAGGAACATGGAGATGGGCTTAGGATGCCATCCGAAGGGAGTCGTGACGTTAGACTTCGTGTTCACTTTGAATGAAGTTATTGGTTTGTATTGGTTTTTAACCAAATACAAGATTCGAAAGTGGAGAAATGTTGACAAGTAGCCTGAGACGGGCTTAAGATGCCATCCAAGGCAACCGAGTCATACCGCATCAGAGTTGTTGCTGATAATAAGAGGGAATCGAATGATCTTCGTGTTGATTACTCCGAGAGGATAAGAGTTGACAAATGTGGATATTTTCCCGTCAGGCATCGGTATTGATCCACCGGTGATCGCTCGGATAGGTTTCCGTCCGATTCGTATTAATCCTAGATCCGTTGTCGGAGGACAACAAGGGTGGTCGCTCGATAGTTTTCCGTCTCGATTCGGTCTTAATCTCGACCACCGCCGGAGGACAACTAGGGCTCTTCGATAGTTTTCCGCCTAGATTCGGTCTTAATCCTCGGACCTGTCTGGCCGATGATTTTCACTGCCTTGGAGAAAACAAGAGAAACTTTGATAGAATATTGTTAGTCTTATGTAAAGTATGATGCATGATAATGTGTATGAATGACATATGCACAAATTATGACTTTACGAGAGATGTATGAATGATAGATGTCAGGTATTTCAAAACATATCCATCTTGAAGAAGAAGTGAATATTCTCGCCGAGGATTCTCGACTTCTTCTTGGGATGAGACGGATCGAAACCTTGAGAAGAAAGATAGCTTTGAATCCTCTAATGCACTATCTCGACCAAGTCTCGAGTCTAGACACCGCTTGGGATGGCGGGATCGGAGACGACCGCTAAGGATCTTGTGCATAGACCGGGGAGAGATTAGGAGGCACTTTATGGGATCTTGTGTAGATCTTGCGAGAGTATTTGATTATTGCCGGAGACTAGGTTAAGGATTTGAAGCCCACCAAATCTCTCGGGGCATAAAGAAGTATATCTCCGATGCACCATCCGACCGAAGTTTCGAGTCCGATACCGCTGGGGAAAAGTGGAGTGCCGAGGATATTCCGCGATAGCCTACCTCGCTAGGGATGGAATGTTATTGCTCGTAAATCTATTATCACGTGGTTGAATGGAATCACGCCGGACCGACGATATTCCACTGGGAAGGTTTGTTGTGAGACACCTCTGGGGATCATGCTCATGGGAAATGTTTAGGTGACTTCCGCCATCATCTCAATTCTCGAGCCTGTAGTGATTACATTGTTATGTTTACTTTTCGCATGTTTGGAACGAAGTTTTATTGTCAAATGCATATAATCATTCAAAGCAAACATCGACTTTATGCAAACAACGACAACATACACGAATTGTAAAGAGAAGGAAACTTGTATTTATTTGAAAGGTGGCGATGGCCAAGTAGTTTATACACAAGAAAAGTAAAAGCTATGAAACAATCTCGTTAAGTTCCAACCATGCTAGTACTCATATATTTCAACTATCTCATCTCCTTGTGTCAAGAGAAAGTAAGTGAATTGATCCGCCATTTGAACTTGAATGCCGATAGTAGTAGTCTGAGGTAGGTGATCGTGACGAGACATAGTCGACGCTTAAATCCCTAACTTTTCCTAGACCGCCTTTTCGGTTTTCACCACGGATACCCTTTTGCCCAAGCCGCTTTTCGTGTTTTCGACTACGGTGTACATGTTTTTATATATCCTTAACTTTGCCCAACCCTTTGGTTCGCCAGATGCCCTTATTTTTGCCTAGGTCACCGGCCTAGCGGTCTCGCTTATGCGTAGTATTTTTGACTATGTCTCGCTCACTGTGTGGGAAGTCTTCACCGTCCATGGTGCTAAGTATCATACCGAAAATATCGTTCGACTACAAATGGTCCCTCAGGTGGGAGTCCATTTGCCCCTGGATCACCTTGTGGAAGAATGATGCGCTGACTACTAGGTCACCGACTGGTAAACTGTGTTGACTTTCTTGTTAAATGCTCGATCATTCGCTCGATAGATCCGCCCATGGCGTATGGACGAGTCATTTCGCCAATCAAATTGATCTCGTCAAGGCGAGTCTCGATCCAATCGCTCGCTTAACTCGCGCCCCGAGGACTCGTCGAGGGTATTCGAACTCGATGGGTAGGATCGCTTCCATACCGTATACAAGAGAGAAGGGGTTTCCGCTGATGTCCGCATCAGAAGCGATAACCATGAAGAGAAAATGGTAACATCTCATGCCAATCCTTGTAAGTCACCGCCATCTTCTCTTAATGTTCTTGTTCTTGTTCCATACTGCTCATCTTAGGCCGATAAGGAGAAGAGTTGTGATGCTTGATCTTGAATCGCGTGCGAGTTCGGTGATCATCTTATTGTTGAGATTAGAGCCATTATCCGTGATAATCCTTTCGGGAGTGCCATACCGATGATAAGATTATGTTTGATGAATCGAGCCACAACATTCTTGGTAACATGCGAACGAGGTCGCTTCTACCCACTTGGTGAAATAATCAATTGCCACAAGGATGAAACGATGTCCGGAAGCGTGGGCTTGATTTCTCCAATCATGTCAATGCCCCACATTGCAAAAGGCCGGAGCCGTTAGAACATTCTGAGGTACCGAGGTACGGCACTTTGTCTCAGAACCGCACTTGTGACAAGATCGAGCATAACTGACAATCGCTTCCATGGTGGACCAATAGTAACCTGTTCTCAGAATCTTCTTAGCCATCGTGTGCCCACTGGAATGTGTACCAAATGCGCCTTCGTGTAACTCTTCCATGATATGTTCTGCTGTTTTCCGGTCTACACAGCGGAGTAAGCACAAATCGTGATTGCGCTTGTACAAGATGTCATTGCTGAGGAAGAATTTGGATGCAAATCTTCTCAAGAACTTCTTATCATTAACAGATGCCCCTGCGGGATATTCCTGAGTCTCAAGATACCTCTTCACGTCGTAGTACCAAGGTTTCTCTTCCGTATCAAGCTCATAACAAAGATGTGGTTCACAAACTTCTCAATGATGATCCGGGGAGCCTCGTTGTCCCATCCGACCTTGAACATAGATGACATAGGCCAATGCCAGCCAACCGATTCTCTTCTCGTGGAATATGATCAAAGTAATCTCTTCAAGTAGGGATCAAACTCGTAACATGCTCGATAGGGATGAGATTCGGATGCTTCAGATCCCATTCGCCTTAATCGACCGATCACTAAAGTCGAGTCTCCATACACTTGCAAAAACTTGATTCTTAAGTCAATAGCTTTGATACCCATGATGCACGCTCAGATTCGCCATGTTGTTAGTAAACAAACATAATCTGGCAAAGGAAAGGCGACGTCCGCAGGGAGGTGATGGTGGCGCCAATGCCATTGCTAAGCGCGTTTGAGGCTCCATCAAAGACCATAGTCCATCGGGATCCTTGTTCGTGTCCTTCGTCTGGGCTCGGTTCTTCACAATCAAGAACTAGCAAAACATCTTCATCTCGAAACTCGAATCGCATAGACGGATAGTCATCTACGCTTGATGAGCCAAATGATCGGCTACTACACTTCCTTTGATCGCTTTCGAGAAGTGTACCGATGTCGATTCGGTCAAGATCATTTGCCATCTTGCTATTCTTCCGAGAGAGTGGTTTCTCAAATATGTATTTTATCTGATCCATTTTGGAAATCAACAAGGTAGTATGGGTCAACATATACGCCTTAGTCGGCGAGCAGCCCAAGCCAAAGTTGCAAGTTTTCTCGAGTTGTGAGTATCTTGTTTCACAATGATAAAATTTTTGCTAAGGTAGTATATTGCATACTCTTTTCGACTGCACTCGCCATGTTGCCCCAACACACACCCCATTGAGTTCTCTAACACTATACATGATAAGAGGTCTTCTTCGCGGGCATTAGGATAGGAGGATTTTGTAGGTACTCCTTGATTTTGTCAAAAGCGATCCGCAATCGCTGCTCCATTCCACTACTTGATCTTTCTTTAGTAACTTGAAGATTGGCTCACAAGTAGCAGTTAGATGTGCAATGAATCTGGCAATGTAGTTCAAACGTCCCAAGAAACCTCTGACTTCTTTCTCGGTACGGGGTGCTGGCATTTCTTGAATAGCTTTAACCTTGGCGGATCAATTTCAATACCTTTACCACTGACAACAAACCCTAGGAGTTTACCGGATCTGACTCCAAAAGTGCACTTGTTGGGATTGAGTCTTAGTCTCTACTTCTTCAACCTATCAAACAATTTCTACAAATGATCAAGATGTCCTTCTTCAGTCTGTGATCTAGCTATCATGTCGCCGACGAGACCTCTATCTCGTGATGAATCATGTCATGAAATAATGTTACCATAGCATCGATAAGTGGCGCCGCTCTTCAAATCCGAACGGCATAACTTTGTAATGTAGTACCCCACTGTAACAAAAGTTGTCTTCTCCATGTCTTCGGAGCCATTTTGATCCGATTGTAACCGAGAAACCATCCATGAAGGAGAAAACTTTAGCCGAGCGTGTTGTCAACCGTAACATCAATATGAGGAAGTGGGAAATCATCTTCGACTCGCTTGTTCGTATCTCAGAGTCCACACACATTCGCACTCTTTCCATCCTTCTTAGGTACGGTACCACATTTGCAACCCATCATGGATAAGAAGTAACAATAGAAAACCAAAGATTGAACCGCTTCATAACTTCGCTTTGATTTTCTCGCACATCTCAGACGATGCGATTTAACCTTCGCTTTTATCGAGAAAACCTTCTTTCGTTGGTAACCGATGTACCACAATATCAATGTCTAGACTGCATGTCTTTGTATGACCAAGCAAAACTTCAATATAGTCTCGTAGCATCCGAATCACTCTTTCTTTAACACGCTCAAGACCCGCCCTATTTTGATCTCTTTCTCGCCTTCGCAAGACTCCAAATTCACAACCTCAACTTGCTCTTCATGCGGCTGTATAATCGATCTTCTTGTTGTAGCAATCGACAAGTTCTCTCCGGCACTTCATAATCTTCCTCACTTTCGCCTTCGGCTTGGTAGATCGGATTATCAAGTCATATTTAGCAATAGCATAGCTGTTATCAACGAGATTCGGAGTGATTCTGCAGTGTATCATGTGGGTGTGTGTAAGAAACACATAGCTTTTTGAAGGAGTGATAAAGTAAAAGAAAGAAAGACACGATTGAATGCAAAAGTCCAACGAATTTATTGAATGAAAATATGCAAATGACAGATAATAACCCGCGCAAACGAGCCATGATGCCCCGGGTAAGGCACTAGGCTTTAGAGTTTATTGTTCAACACATAGAAAATACGAAAAGCAAAACAAAACAAGAGCAATTACTCCTATCTAAAGGAGATTGGTGTAATACGGTGAACTGACTTTGTAGTTTTTGTATCGCAAATGTGCGGATAGCAAGAGTCGCCACCGACTTTTATTTTTATCCAATTAAGGGAAGGTAAAAAGTACAGAAAAAGACCTTCGTTAGATTCTGAGTAAGGGAGAAGGTTATGAAAAGGGAAGGTATTAGCACCCCTTTCCATCCGTAGTTATCTACGGGCTCTTAGTTGCTCTTAGATCACTTTTAAAAATTGCTTTCTGTGTGTTTGAAAAGAATGTTTTGAAAAGGCATTTCGCGTTGACTTTGTAATGATTCATGTAGGAATGTATACAAAGTGTTCGGAAATGTTTCGTTTTGAAAAGAGTTTGAACTTTGATAAAAGTGTGAGGTGTGAAAAGTATTTTGATAGAGCAAGCAACTAAAAGTCTTATTACCTACTCGTAATTGGTCGCTTGTCATTTTACTTTCCTTTAAAATAGTGCTATCCATACCATTAGTTGGTAGGTAACCCTATTCGTTGGATGTAAGCGGGACATTCGAAGGGACATCGTATGGTCATAGAAAGCAACTTGTAGGAGGTACCCTAGCACATTCGAAGGGACTATCATCATTTTTCGTAGGCGACAATCGAGGGTCAAGATCATGTATTCGGAGGCGACATCGTGGGTCTTATGATCTTTGTATCGAAGGGACTATGATGATTTGTTTTGAAGGCAACGGTGCTAGAATACCTCTACGTTCGAGGGACTTGACCATTTGAATTCGTAAAGGCAACGGGAGAGAATTACCCTAAGGGGTGCTTGTGTGAAAGAGTGTGTTGATTTCAGAGTATGTTATCTTGAAAATTAGTGGGCTAAGTTCGTTATTATCTTGCCATACACGCCTAGTTACTAGCAATTTATTAGTGCGGAAATTAAAATGTGGAATGTAAAGATGCGGAAAGATAAACGCCCCTACTATTACATGGCTTGGGGCGTATACATAATTTAAACTTATGGAAAATAAAAACCTAATTTAAACTATTACATCCCATGAGCAGATACATTATTGGAAAAAGAAAATGATGAAGAAAAAACGTCTGAATCGGATCAACCTGTAAAACGATAAGAGAAATCGGAAAATATGATGAAATTGAATAAGAGAAAATGTTAGAAAAAATGAAAATTTTTAATTGGGAAAAATATGACATGCTGGAAATAATATAAATATGCTAAAATAAATTTTTGGGATTTTTTGGATGCAATTTAATAATTAAAAACTAATTAAATGTGAATTAAATGCAAAATTATGAATAAAAATAAATATGCATGCAAAATTAGGTTTTTTAATTTTATAAATTAAATAAAGATTTTATGAAAATAGTGTAAAAAGAAAAAAATTATTTTGATGATTTTTTAATGCAGAAATAAAATTATGAAAAGAAATTAAATAATATGCAAAATATTAAAAAATTAGAAAAAATATGAAAATATGCAAGTTTGTAAAAAGAATGAAAACCGGTCCTGGGGAGGTTCGAACTGAGGACCTGGGAGAGCATCTGGGAACAGTGAACGCCTTAACCAACTGAGCCAAGTGTACCAACTGTTTGAAACTGGAAGTGAGTGGATTAAACACGCGTCGCCTTCCCCTTTGCCACGAGCTCGCGCCAATTCATCGTCTTCTTCGTTTTGAAATTTTAAAAATCCAGCGTCGGCCATTGCTCGACGCTATGTCCCTGGCAAAATCAAAAACCCAGCACACATAATATAAATAAGTTCTAAAGACATGGTTCGACTCTTGAGATCATTCCGAACGCATTGGCATAGGTCTCATGGTCCAATTTTTCCTATTTTGTGAAACCCTAAATCAACCTCAGAAACCCTAATCATGGTGATATGCGTTCCTGGCCATGGAAATTCAATTGGCTTGCCCAGATCGCTTGCAAACTTGATTCTAAACATGAACAAACAATCAAAACAGGTTAATAATGCATGAATGAAAGAATACGATTTTTGAAATTTCAAGAACAAACCAAATTCGGTTTTCACGATTCTGGATGGTTTTGGATGATGTAAGGATCTGGATCGATTCAGAACAACCCAAGGAATGTAATGGAATCCTTAAAAGCAATTGAAAGTGGCTGGAACTAGGGCTGCACTTTACTTGAGAGGCACGGTTTTTTTGAGTTGCAACAAGGGTTCTTGAGCCAATTTTTCTACCCTAATTCGTGTGGTATGCATCATACATTTATACTGGATGGATTTGGAATGGTTTTGGGAAAGAATTGATCAACATTCAATGCAAATCAAATTTGATTTTTGTACAAAATCAAATCTTCAAAATTTGATTAATTTTCAATCCAATCTTGCCATATTGATCAAATTTAGAAATTTGCTGGCCTTTGTGAGTTACTTGGATCTCAAGGAAAGAATAAAAATCAATTTTGCAATTAATCTTGATTTTATACTTTATTTTTTTGAATTTAATTTGTATTTAAATGAATAAATTCCAAATTAAATAGAAAAATAAAATAAAAAATTGTGGCATTGGACTTGGATATTCCTAATTGTATAAGGAACAAGTTTGGATGAAGAAAAGGTAAGCCCATTTGCAAAAATTTGATTTTAGAAGCATCTCTTTGTGCATTCCTTTAAAATTCCAACTTGTGAATGGTGCAACTTGCTCAATTTTCCACATTTTGAGAGTTCTTGGACTTTTGGAAAGCTATAATAGTCCTCTAAACAATGTCTTTGGTTTCATCTCAATTGGAGTTACCATGCTCAATATATCCTCAAAACAAAAGTTGACTTTTGTTGACTTTGAAAAGGACCCGAATGTTTTGGCTATACCTCTCAAATGAAGCATTTGTGGACATTCTTGTGAGACATGAAGTTGTAGAGAATTGAATTTCTTCAAAACAAGAGGTGGTGGAAAATTTGAGAAAGTATGAGAAAGTTATGATCACCAAAGTTCGCTTGACTTTTCACCTAGAAACCCTAATTTAGAAAGTTTGACTTTTGAGCGAATCTTGAGTTTTCTTGATGAATCATGATCAACCCTTGATCAAATGATGAATGTAACTTCAAAATGAGGATGTTGACCAAAAATCAGGAGGTTTGACTGTATGTTGACCATAGTTGACTTTTTGTCCAATACAACTGATTTTCAACCATCTGAGCAATTGTCTGAGGAAACTTGACTTGTGAGGCTTGAAACTTGACATGGAGAATCCTTGAAGTATATGAGAAGGCATGAAAACCATTGGAGGTGTTCGAAGTCCATCTGGATCTGATAAATGCCAAACCCTAGTTTGGGTTGATTGTCTAGGAGAGAGTTTGTCTGATCAACTCTTGAGGAATCCTTGAGCATGGAGGTATGGAATGCCTTGAGAAATTGGAGGGAAAATTTTGGGGTATGAAAGCTGCCCCTGTTCAATCTTCTTGTAATGGAAGGGTTAGCTTGGCATGTTTTGCCTTTCGTGACCTGGAGGTAGAAGATGATTGAACACTCGAGTACACCTGAAAATTTGCACTCGCCGTTGACTGATGATGCAGGAATGGGCTTACAGATGCCATTTGGAGAAGCTGGAGACTTCGTTGGGGAATGAGTCGTACGCTAGACTCGAGATTGTTGTATGGATAGGAAAACTGTCGGAGATGGGCTTAAGATGCCATCCTGAAAGACCGACGCTGGGGAGTGAGCCGACGCTAGGCTCAGATGTTTTGAAAGTGGAACGAGATGGGCTTAGATGCCATCCGAGAGAGTCGACGTTAGACTTCGTGCTCATTTTGAATGAAGTTATTGGTTTGTATTGGTTTTTAACCAAATATGCAGATTCGAAGTGGAGAAATGTTGACAAGTAGTCGGAGATGGGCTTAAGATGCCATCCAAGGCAACCGAGTCGCACGCCGACTGTAGTCGCTGATAGAGGAGGAGCCGTAACATATCTTCGTGTCGATCGCTCGAGAGGATAGTTGAAAAGCGTGATATTTCCTCGGCATCGGTGTTGATCCACCGCCTATTATCGAGGATAACCGTGATCGCTCGATAGGTTTCCGCCCAGCTTCGGTATTAATCCCGGATCCGCTTTTGGAGAACAGCAGGGTGGTTGCTTGGATAGTTTTCCGCTCGATTCGGTCTTGATCCAACCTGCTTTGCTGAATGACTTTCACCTGTTTTGGAAAAAACAAGAGAAACTTTGATAGAATATTGTTAGTTTTATGCAGCGTATGATGCATGATGATGAGTATGAACGACATATGCATATATTATGAGAAATGTATGAATGATGGATGTTGCGGTATTTCAAAACATATCCATCTTGAAGAAGATGCGGATGTCCTGCTTGAGGATTTCTGTCTTCTGCTTGGGGATGAAGATCCTGAGAACAGAAGAACTTTGATTCCTCCGATGCACTATCTGACCAAGTCTTGGGCCTTGATATTGTTGAAGTTGGGAGAGATCGAGAACCATGCTGTTGAGGATCTCATGCATAGACCCTGCTGAGGAGAGTCGGGAGGTAATCTGTTGGGGATCTTGTGTGTAGATCTCGCTGGGGAAGAATCAGGAGGCACTCTACCGGGGATTTTAAGTGTAGATCTCGTTGGAGAGCGTTTGATAGCTACTGGGAGACCGGGTTAGAAGGATCTGGGGCCCGTTGTAATCTCTGGCTGAAGTATAAGAGGAGTAGGTTTCCTCCGATGCACTATCTGACCAAGTTCCAAGTCTGGATACTACTGTTGGAGAAAAAGGGGGATTGTTGAGACATTTATCGAGATAGAGATCTCTCACTGAGATGGAATTGCCGATGATGCGTAAGGTCAAGTTGGTTGGAATCACCGCCTGACTAACACATACTCACTGGGAAGGTCCATGGTGAGTGACACCTCCGTGGAGATTGTGGTTCGCTGGGAAATGTTTTGGTGACCTTCGTCATCTCAATTCCTCGAGCCTCGTAGTAGTATTTTGTATGTTCACTTCGTATGTTTGTGAACAAGTTCTTATTGTCGGATGCATATAATCATTCAAAGCAAACGTTGGACTTTATGCAAATAACAATAGTGAAAATTGTAAAGAGAAAGAATTCATATTTATTTGAAATGTGGCGTATGGCCAAGTAGTTTGTACACAAGAAAGGTAAAAAGCTATGCGGAAACAATCTCGTAAGTTCCAACTATGCTATTACTCATATATTTCAACTATCTCATCTCCTTCGTTAGTAGAAAGTGAGTAAATTGATCTTCGCCATTTGAATCTTGAATGCTGATAGTTGTAGTCTGTAGGTAGGTGATCTGGACGAGACATAGTCGTACGCTTGAATCCCTAACTTTTGCCTAGACCGCCTTTCGGTTTTCACCACCGGATACCCTTGCCCAAGCCGCCTTTCGTGTTTTCGACTCCGGTGTACATGTTTTGTATATATCCTTAACTTTTGCCCGATCCCTTTGGTTCGCCAGATGCCCTTATTTTTGCCTAGGTCACCGACCCAGCGGGTCTCGCTTATGCGTAGTATTTTTGACTATGTCTCGCTCACGTGGTGTGGGAAGTCTTCACCATCCATGGTGCTAAGTATCATAGTTCCACGAAAATACTGCCTTGACTACAAACGGCCTCATAGGTGGGAGTCCATTTTCCCCGGATCACCTGTGGAAGGATGATGCGCTGACTACTAGATCACCGACTTGGTAAATTCGTGCTTGACCTTCTTGTTAAATGCTCGATCATTCTTTTCTCGATAGATCTGTCCATGGCAGTGGATGCGAGTCGCTTTCATCGATCAAATTGATCCGTCAAGGCGAGTCTCGATCCAATCGCTCGCTTAACTCTCAAGGCCCGGAGGACTCGTCGAGGGTATCTCACCTCAATAGGTAGGACCGCTTCCATACCGCATACAAGAGAGAAAGGTTGCCCGCTGATGTCCGATCAGTAGTTCGATAACCATGAAGAGCAAATGGTAACATCTCATGCCAATCCTTGTAAGTCACCGCTATCTTCTCAGATAATCTTCTTAATGTTCTTATTGGCGGCTTCCATCGCGCCATTCATCTTAGGCCGATAAGGAGAAGAGTTGTGATGCTTGATTTTGAACTCGCGAGTTCTTGATCATCTTGTTGTTGAGATTAGAGCCATTATCTCGTGATAATCCTCGGAGTGTCGCATCGACAAATAAGATTATGTTTTATGAATCGAGCCACAACATTCTTGGTAATGATGCGAACGAGGTCGCTTCACCCACTTGGTGAAATAGTCAATTGCCACAAGGATGAAACGATGTCCGCTGGAAGTCGTGGGCTTGATTTCTCCAATCATGTCAATGCCCCACATTGCAAAAGGCCAAGGAGTTAGAACGCTCGTAGGTACCGAGGTACGCACTTTGTCCGCATAACCGCATTTGTGACAAGATCGAGCATAACGGTGACAATCGCCCCATGGTGACCAATAGTAACCTGTTCTCAAAATCTTTTAGCCATCGATGTCCACCGGAATGAGTACCAAACGCTTCGTAACTCTTCCATGATACGCTCACTGCTTTCCAGTCACAGTAAGCACAAGTCGTGGGCTTTGTATAAGATGCCGCTGTGAGGAAGAATTTGGATGCAAATCTTCTCATGAACTCTTATCATTGATGATGCCCTCGGATATTCCTAAGTCTCAAGATACCTCTTCACGTCGTAGTACCAAGGTTTCTTCCGTATCAAGTTCATAATAAAGATGTCGGTTCATCGAACCTTTCAATGATGATCTGGGGCGCCTCGTTGTCCCATCTAACTTTGAACATAGACGACATAGTAGCCAATGCGTCTGCCAACTGATTCTCTTCTCGTGGAATGTGATCAAAAGTAATCTTCAAGTAGGAATCAAACTCGTAACATGCTCGACACGGAATGAGATTCGGATGTCAATCCCACTCGCCTTAACTCGACCGATCACTAAAGTCGAGTCCCCATATACTTGCAAGAATTTGATTCTTAAATCAATAGCAGCTTTAATACCCATGATACACGCTTCGTATTCGGCCATGTTGTTGGTGCAACTGAAACATAATCTGGCGGTGAAAGGCGATGCACCGCAGGGATATGATGATGGCGCCAATGCCGCCTGCGCGCTTGAGGCTCCATCAAAACCATGGTCCATCGGGATCCTTGTTCGTGTCCTTCGTCTGGCCTCGGTTCTTCACAATCAGAACTAGTAAAACATGTTCGCCGGAAACTCGAATCGCATAGATCGATAGTCATCTACGGCTTGATGAGCCAAATGATCGGCTACTACACTTCCTTTGATCGCTTTCGAGAAGTGTACCGATGTCGATTCGGTCAAGATCATTTTCCATCTTGCTATTCTTCCGAGAGAGCTGGTTTCTCAAATATGTATTTTATCGGATCCATTTTGGAAATCAACAAGGTAGTATGGGTCAACATATACTGCCTTAGTCGACGAAAGCCCAAGTTAAAGCGTGCTGTAAGTTTTCTCGAGCTGTGAGTATCTTGTTTCACACCGGTAAACTTTTTGCTAAGGTAATATATTGCATACTCTTTTCGACTGCACTCGCCATGTTGCCCAACACACACCCCATTGAGTTCTCTAACACCGCCAAGTACATGATGAGAGGTCTTCCTCGAGGCGGCATCGATGAGGATTCTGTAGGTACCTTGATTTTGTCAAAAGCGATCCGAAATCGCTGCTCCATTCCACTACTTGATCTTTCTTTAGTAACTTGAAGATTGGCTCAAGCAGCGCTAGTGTGCAATGAACCTGGCAATGTAGTTCAATCGGCCCAAGAAACCTCTGACTCCCTTCTCAGTACGGGGAGCTGGCATCTCTTGAATAGCTTTAACCTTAGCTGGGTCAACTTCAATACCTTTACCACTGACCACAAATCCTAGGAGTTTACCGGATCTGACTCCAAAAGTGCACTTGTTAAGATTAAGCCTTAGTCCGTACTTCTTCAGTCTGTCAAACAATTTCTGCAAATGATTGAGATGTTCTTCTTCAGTCTGTGATCTAGCTATCATGTCGTCGACGTAGACCTCTATCTCGTGATGAATCATGTCATGAAATAATGTTACCATAGCCCGCTGATAAGGGGCGCCTGCATTTTTCAGTCTGAACGACATAACCTTGTAATAGAAAGTACCCCACTGTGTAACAAAAGTAGTCTTCTCCATGTCTTCGGGAGCCATTTTGATCTGATTGTAACCGGAGAAACCATCCATAAAGGAGAACACTTTATGCTGAGCGGTGTTGTCAACCAGAACATCAATATGAGGAAGTGGAAAATCGTCTTTCGGACTTGCTTTGTTCAGATCTCTATAGTCCACACACATTCGTACCTTACCATCCTTCTTAGGTACGGGTACCACATTTGCAACCCATTGCGAATAAGAAGTAACAGCTAAGAAACCGGCGTTGAACTGCTTCATAACCTCGGCTTTGATTTTCTCTGACATCTCAGACGATGCGATTTAACCTTCTTTATCGAGAAAACCTTCTTCGTTGGCAACCGGTGTACCACAATATCAATGTCTAGACTTGGCATGTCTTCGTATGACCAAGAAAAAACCTCAATATAGTCTCGTAGCATCTGAATCAACCTTTCTTTAACACTGTTCTCAAGACCCGCTCCTACCTTGATCTCTTTTCTGTCTTCGTCTGTACCCAAATCCACAACCTCAACTTGCTCTTCGTGTGGCTGTATAACTCGATCTTCTTGCTGTAGCAATCTGACAAGTTCTCCTGGCACTTCACAATCTTCCTCACTTTCGTCTTCGGCTTGGTAGATCGGATTATCGAAGTCATATTTAGCACTAGCATAGCTGTTATTAACGAGATTCGAGTGATTCTCGTTGTATCACGTGTGTGTAAGAAACACATAGCTCTTTGAAGGGGTGATAAAGTAAAAGAAAGAAAAACACAATTGAATGCAAAAGTCCAACGAATTTATTGAATGAGAATACGCAAACGACAGATAATAACCCTCGCAAACGAGCCATAATGCCCCGGGCAAGGCACCAGGCTTTAGAGTTTATTGTTCAAAACATAGAAAATACGAAAGGCAAACAAGACAAAAATAATTACTCCTGACTAAAGGAGATTGGTATGACGTCTTCAGTCTTCCAATTGCTGAGCCCATGATCTGGAGTTGGAAAGATCCACTTGCTGATGTCGAAGTCGTTGTCGCCGCCCTCTATAGCATGGATTCCACTTTGGCCGATGCGAAAGGAAGTTGGCCGGCACGTCATGCGTATCATCTTCGACCTTGATGGTGAAGCCTAAACCGTCTTGTCAAATTTGAAAGGAAGATCGTGGAGCTGACCCCAAATAGCACTACCACCTTCTTCAACTGCAGCTGAGCATCCTTCAGTGGAGGCCATCCTAGGAGGAGCTTGTAACTTCAGAGTTGCGGAGAGTCGATGTGCATGACTGGGACTCAAGCTTCAAAGCTTGTGGAGTCTCAAAGAATTCACCCTCCATCTCGAGATAATGTAAAGATCAGATGACCGACCATATACTCTTCACCACATATCAGAACAACCTTCCTTTCACCGGTACTTCACTCGATGCAAGGTAGAGGTACGCCGCCCCATGTATCCAAGGGCGCCCAAGTAGGTAAGAGTAAGTTGGACGGATGTCCATGACAAAGAAAGTAGAGTCAAAAGTCCGGGAACCGACTTTGACAGCAGTAATGAGCTCTCCAAGTACTGCTCGCTAGAACCATCAAAAGCTCTCACAATAATGTCACTGGGTCTCAGAACCAACCCTTCGACATCAAGTCGATCAAAAGCAGTCTTTGGTAGGATATTCAGAGCAGAACCAGTATCCACCAAAACATGAGATAATGTTACGCCCTTGCATTCAACAGAGATGTGCAAGGCTTTGTTGTGTTTCCTTCCGGTAGGAGTCAAATCAGCATCAGAAAAGCCTAGGCCGTTGTTGGCAGCCAGGCTAGCAATACAAACTTCAAATTGATCAGTAGTAGTGTCTTGCGGTACGTGAGCATTCTTCAGAAATTTCACTAAGGCGTTAGCATGAGCCTCGGAGCACAAGAGGAGAGCAAGCATGGAGATCTTGGACGGAGTCTGTCCCAACTGTTCCACAACATTGTAGTCACTCTTCTTGATGATCTTCAGAATTTCCTCCATCTCTTGTTTGGAGGTGGCTTCAGTAACTTCCTTTGGTACTTCTGGTTGAACAGGTGATGAGTTACTGGTTCTTTCCCTCTGGCTGGGGAAATTGGTTGAGTAGCTGGAATGCGAGCTGGAGTCGCGGTGTCTTTTGGAGGAGAGATATCTGGAGAGAACACCCTTCCGGTTCTGGTCACCTTGCTTGATCCAGTGATATTGTCTATGTCAGGAATGGGAGCTTCAACTGTAAGGTCTTCAATGGTCAGAGGGTCTTTCTTGACGCCATGATAATAAACATCAGCTCCATAATTCCAAGGAATGGCCTTGTCAGAGGAATATGGAACTGGTCTTGGAGAAGTGATAATGAGGGGTGCCACTCTAGGCAATGGATCGCAGAGGAAATCCTTATTGTGTTAACATCAAAGATAGTCTTCGAAAATCGTCACCCCATCCGATCGCCTTAACATCTTCAATAGGAATCTTGTAGCTTTCGGGAACGGTGTACTTCACCATGTAGTCATACTTTCCACTTGGCTGCCCCAAGGTATCCCACACATCTGGTACAGTTTCATTCACATCTTCGATCTTCAGCTTAGACATGTCTTCACATAGCTTCTGCACAGGTGGTTTCAAGAATAGTATCTCACGGTTGTCCATCATGCACTGAACACGTCTTCTCAACCAAGCACAGCCATCAGGTGCAGATAGGCACCAACGGCAATTTTCTGGGCATCCTGGATTGACACCGGCTTGCAGCAAATCCTTCTTGATAGTCATCAAAGGAATGGTCAAGTCACCTATGTTGAAAACATAAGTATCATTGCCAACAGCATTGGAACTCTTGTCATGGTTAGGCATAGGAGCGTTGATCACATTCGGAGTCTCAACAGGAGGATCGAATTCAATCTGCTTAGCTTCAATCATGTCTTGAATCTTGTTCTTCAGAGCCCAACAATCATCAGTACTGTGTCCGGGGCTATTGGAATGGTAAGCACACTTAGCATTAGGATTATATCTCAGAGAGAAAGTGTTGACATTTTGAGGAGGATCCCTCAAAGTAATCAGCTCTGCTTTCAACATGTGTTGCAAGGCTTGCGACAATGGCATGTTGATTCAGAACCGCCTGCGGCTGCTCGCCACGCTGTCTCGCCGAGGTTGTGCTGATGTAGGATCGGAGATCACAACTGCCCCCACAGATTGAGCGCGGTCGTTCTTGGCTCGGCTTTTCTGACCATACACAGCATTAGTTTCTTTCTTACCACCAAAAGATCTCTTCGCAGCATTTGAGGATGACTCTACCTGAATCTTTCCACTCTTGATACCATCGATCGCTCGTCATTATCACCGTGAATCCTATCAAGAGTTTCCAATCGATGATCAAGAATGGGCCCGTCTGCTCCCATAAACATATCAACCAATTCCTATTGAACAAGGGTGGTTGAACTCTACCGCTAAATCTCCATTTCGAGCATACCCTTGAACTTTCATCACGACCCATAGACATGCTTTGTAGTTGCATGCGAGTGGGTGTCAATTCAGATTGTACTCATACGTCTCAGAAAGCATCACCAAGTCACCCAAGTACGGATACGGTCATTCTCTAGTCGATAATACCACTCCAATTGAGTCCTGACAAACTCTTGAAAATAGTGCATCCACAACTTTCTCATCGTGGGGTCGATCTTCCGAACATAGGACTTCAAATGCAGCTTCGGACAAGACATACCATCATATTTGGCAAAAGTAGGAACTTTGAACTTTGGAGGAATCACAACACCAGGAACAAGACTCAGATCATCAAAATTCAGCTTCGGACATTTTCAGATTTACCACAGCATTCAGACGGTCTTCAAGTTGCTTGTACTTGTCATCTTCATCGTAGTATCGGCTATGATCGTGATCGATCGCTCTCCTTTCTCGTGCTCACGCGGCTGCCTTCGCCATCACCCTTGTCACTCCCTTCATTCTTGACACTGTCCTCAGAGAGTTCAATCCGACTGACCACTTTAGGACCACCTTTGTAGCGTCTTCCGATGTTGATTAGACCCACAACCTTCTTCTTCTTGTTGATGAGCTTCTTCAAATCTTCTTGGCCTGGACCAAGCTAGTGAACATCAATAAACCGAGCATTCTCGAACCGAGATCTTTGATGTCTGTTCGAGAGCCATTTCTCGCTAAAATAAATAGCGAGAAAATGAGAAAACCAATCTCCAATGTACCGTGATGCAATGTTATGCTATGATATGCAATGTTTATGCGAATGCCATGCAATGTTTTCAAGGACCCTAGGATTTAAATTTGTTAAACAAGCAATGAGCAAACAAATATTAGTTCTCTTTATTCTTTTTTCTTTTAAGTACAAAAGAAAGTTCAAAACAATAAAAGAAAACATATAAATCATAAAGCTTCTAGGTCTCCCATGGGCGCCTCTTGTTGCCGAGGTAGGCGTGATGTTACTTCGTGAAGTAGCTTGGTCAACTCTAGCACTTTCTTCTCACTTGCATAACACCGAGCTTCAAGGTATCCTTTCTTCTTAGTTGAATCCAGGATCTCTTCAAGTCTTCAAAATCGTAGGCATGTCGATGGAGAACAAGATAGGTACGCCACCTATAGCAACAGTTCCATAATCACCGGTAGAACAGCGCGAATGGCATCATGAGGTTTTGAGCTCGAGCTCACACCCATTTGAGGTAAGGTTCCCAAGGTGGGGTTTTGTGCCCCAAAGTCTTGGTATCGCCTTCTTTACCATGCCTCAAGCGTATGAACCTTCGCTTGCATCGAGATCGTGATTGTAGTCGAACACAATATCTTGGAGAAGCATATCATGAGGACCATCTCTTCGAGCAAAACCAAACCGACGAGATCTAGAGAAGGGTTGGTAATACCTCCTCATACCAAGTAGTGGTACATTAGGGAATTCTCCACAACGCTCAATGAAGGTGAAGTCCTTTTGAGAGAAAAGACTCCAACGGATATCCGATGAGAGAGTGACATTAGCCTTTGGGACCACTTCATCCTTTCTTCGCTCTTCAAAATCGATGGAGGAAGGTGCTAAATAAACCACCGGAAAGTAACGTATACAACACATGAGAGTTCCTTGTCTTAGTAGTACGAGCGGAGAGAATGTAGGATATCCCCAAGTAAAGTAGGCAATCGGATTACGGTAAGGAACAACTTGATGGCGTTGACATCTATGAATTGATCCGAGTTAGGAATAGAACCAAACCATAAATTAGCAGGCCACAATGTTTTCAAATGCATGGAAACTCATAACTTTGAGGAATTCTCTGCTTAATTAGGAACTTAGAAAGTAAACCCTTAACTCCGCTTCTAGTTTCCCAATTGGCTTCAATGTCCGAGCGCTTAAGATGTAAGGCTGATGCGATGTCTTCATACCTAGGAACCTTTTCTAAACCGGTGAATGGCATTTGGTCAAGAATAGGCATCCCAAGTAGCTTAGAGAACTCTTCCAAGGTAGGAACCAACTGATAATCTGGAAATGTAAAGCAATGGTGCTTCGGATCAAAGAACTGGAATAGGACATGCATCATATCGTCTTCAAAACCGGAGATAACCAAGTCAAGTAGATAACCATGTATTTTGATAAACTGAGCATGGTCGGGAATTTCTGAAACCAATTCTTTGAGCTGAGAAGGTATACCCATGAAGTTGATTCGGATAGTCTTTCTAGAAGCCATAATCCCTACAAAACAGAGCAAAGATAAATCCCTAGGTCCTTGAAATAGTTAGAAATGATATGCAATGCAAATGATGTCATGATGTCATGTTTGGCACACACAAACAATTCACACAATTATAATACGGTGAACTGACTTTTTTAGGATTTTTTGTATCCAAATGTGCGGATAGCAAGAGTCGCCACCAACTTTTATTTTTATCCAATTAAGGGAAGGTAAAAGTACAGAAAAATACCTTCGTTAGATTCTGAGTACGGGAGAATGGTTATGAAAAGGGAAGGTATTAGCACCCCTTTCCATCCGTAGTTATCTACGGGCTCTTAGTTGCTTTATAGATCACTTTGAAAAAACTTGTGCTTCTGGTGTTTGAAAGATATTTTGAAAAGGCATTTCGCTTTGACTTTGTAATGATTCATGTAGGAATGTATACAAAGTGTTCGGAAATGTTTCGTTTTGAAAGAGTTTTTGAACTTTGAAAAAAGTGTGAGGTGTGAAAAGTATTTTGATAGAGCAAGCAACTAAAAGTCTTATTACCTACTCAGAATTTGGTCGTTTGATTTCTACATTCCTTTAGAATAGCGCTAGCCATACCATTAGTTAGTAGGTAGCTCCATTCGCTGGATGTAAGCGGGACACTCGAAGGGACATCGGATGGTCATAGAAGGCAACTTGTAGGAGGTATCCTAGCACATTCGAAGGGACTATCATCATTTTTCGTAGGCGACAATCGAGGGTCAAGATCATGTATTCGGAGGCGACATCGTGGGTCTTATGATCTTTATATCGAAGGGACTATGATGATTTGTTTTGAAAGGCAACGGTGCTAGAATACCTCTACGTTCGAGGGACTTGACCATTTAATCGAAAGGCAACGAGAGAGAATTACCCTAAGGGATGCATGTGTGAAAGAGTGTGTTGATTGCAGATATTCTTATCTTGGAAATTAATGGGCTAAGTTCAATTTTATCTTGCCATACACGCCTAATTACTAGCAATTGATAAGGGTGCGGAAAGTAAAATGCGGAATGTAAAGTGCGGAAAGGTAAACCTACGCTATTACATGGCTTTGGGGCAGATACATAATTTAAAATGCGGAAAATAAAAACCTAATTAAACTATTACAACCCATATGCAATTACATTATTGGAAAAAATAAAACGGTAGAAGAAACCGTCTGAATCGGAGTAACCTGTGAAAAGATAAGAAAATCGAGAAATATGATGAAATCGAAATAAGAGAAAATGTTAGAAAAAATGCAAATTTTAATATAAGAAAATTAATGCATGCTGGAAATAAGATAAATATACTAAGATAATTTTTTTGGGATTTTTTAGATGCATTTTAGTAATTAGAAACTAATTTAATATGATTTAAATGCTAAAATCAAAATAAAAATAAATATGCATGCAAAAAGGTATTTTTTAATTTTATAAATTAAATAAAGATTTTATAAAACTACTGTAAAAAGAAAAATATTTTTTGATGATTTTTTAATGCATAAATAAAATATAGAAAAGAATTAAAATAATGCAAAATATTGAAATAAATATGAAAATATGAAGAAATAATGAGTTTTGGAAAAGGAAAGGCAAAACTGATCCCTGGAGGGATCGAACCCATGACCCTGGAGCGAAATCTCAAGTTCACATGCCTTGACCAACTGTGCTAGCGTGTTCTACTGTTTAGGAATTGAAACGAGTGGATTACACGCGTTGCTTCCCCATTGTCTCGTCTCCGCGCCAACGATCGTCTTCTTCATTTTGAATTTTCAAAATCTAGCGCCGGTCTCTTCGACGCCATGTGCCCGGCACATGGAAAATCAAGCACAAGTAATATAAATGCATTATGAATACATGTATCAATTGCTCGTCCCTCGATCACTCTGGTATGCCTAGTTTGGTCCAATTTACGTGTTTTAGGAAGCCCCATTCGAGCCGTAAAACCCTAACCATGGTGGATTTCGATTCCTACATTAAACGCGATTCTACCCGATAGCTTGCAAACTTGATGATCATGAATAAACAATCAAAAGTGTTAATAATGCATGAAAATTGAAAATCGATTTTGGAAAAGGATGAACAAAACGAAATCGTATTTGCTGGATTCTTGATGGTTTTGAATGATATAAGAGTCTGGATCGACTCTAAAGACCTCAAGGAATGCAATGGACACCCAAATCTACCGGATGGCTGGAACTAGGTCCGCAGTTTACTTGTTTGTTACGATTTTCTTGAACTTGGAATAGGGTTTCTAGAGCAATTTTTCCGTTCTTTGCAACTGGAATGCATCAAGTATATATGCTGGATGGATTTGAGACTGAATTTGGAAAGAATTAATCAACATTGAATGGAAATCAAATTTGATTTTTTCATGAAAATCAAATTTTCAAAACTTGATCAATTTCAATCCAATCTTGCCAAATTTGATATAATTTTGTAATTGCTAGCATTTATGAGTTGATTGGATCACAAGAAAGCAAATAAAATCAATCTTCCAATTAATTTTGATTTTATGATTTATTTTAAGATTTAATTTGCATTTAAATAAATAAATTACAAATTAAATAGAAAAATAAATCAAAAATTCGTGGCATTGGGCTTGGATATTCCTAATTGCATGAGGAACAAGTTAGGATGAAGAAAAAATAGGCCCATTTGCAAAAGATTTGATTTTTTGAAGTAACTTTCTTTGTGCATTCTTTCAAAATTCCCCAACTTGTGAAGGGTGTATCTTGCTCATTTTTCCACATTTTTGAGAGTTCTTGGACTTTTTGGAAAGCTTTAAGAGTCCTCTAACCAATGTCTTTGGTTTCACTTCAATTGGAGTTACCATGCTCAATATATGTTCAAAACAAAAAGTTGACTTTTTGTTGACTTTGAAAAGGACCTGTAATGTTTTGGGCTATACCTCTCAAATGAAGCATTTTTTGGACATTCTTGTGAGACATGAAGTTGTAGAGAATTGAATTTCCTTCAAAACAAGAGGTGGTGGAAAAATTCGAGAAAGTATGAGAAAGTTATGATCACCAAAGTTCATTGACTTTTCACCTAGAAACCCTAATTTAGAAAGTTTGACTTTGAGCAAATCTTGAGTTTTCTTGATGAATCATGATCAACCCTTGATCAAATGATGAATGTAACTTCAAAATGAGGATGTTGACCAAAAATCAAGTTTTGATCAGTATGTTGACCACAATTGACTTTTTGACCAATACAACTGATTTTCAACCATCTGAGCAATTGTCTGAGGAAACTTGACTTGTGAAGCTTGAAACTTGACATGGAGAATCTTTGAAGCATATGAGGAAGCATGAAAACCATTGGAGGTGTTAGAAGTCCATCTGGATCTGAGGAATGCCAAACCCTAGTTTGGGTTGATTGTATAGGAGAGTGTTCATCTGATCAACTCTTGAGGAATCCTTGAGCATGGATGTATGGAATGTCTTGAGAATCATGAGGGCAAATTTTGGGGTATGACAGCTGCCCCTGTTCAATCTTCTTGTACTGGAAGGGATAGATTGGCATGCTTTGCCTTTCGTGACCTGAAGGTAGAAGATGATTGAACACTCGAGTACACCTGAAAATTTGCACTCGCGGTTGATGAGGATGCGGGAATGGGCTTACAGATGCCATCCGGAGAAGTTGGAGACTTCGCTGGGGAATGAGTCGTACGCTAGACTCGAGACTGTTGTATAGGAGATGGGCTTAGGATGCCATCCGGAGGGATTGATGCTGGGGAGTGAGCCGTACGCTAGGCTCCGTAGATGTTTCTGAAAGGAGATGGGCCTAGGATGCCATCCGAGGAGTCGACGTTAGACTTCAGGCTTTTGAATGAAGTTATTGGTTGGTATCGCTTTTAACCAAATATGCAGATTCTCGAAGTGGAGAAATGTTGACAAGTAGTCGGAGATGGGCTTAAGATGCCATCCAAGGCAATCGAGTCGACGCTAGACTCTCGAGTTGCCGTGATAATAAGAGAGGGTCGAATAGTTCTTCGTGCCGATCGCTCGAGGGGCAAACGTGGATGTTTCGTGTGCATCGGTGTTGATCCACCGCTCGTTATCGGAGGATAACTTGTGATCGCTCGATAAGGTTTCCGCCGCTTCGGTATTATCATCCGGATCCGTTGTTGGAGAACAACGAGGTTGGTCGCTCGTATAGTTTTCCGCCCGTTTCGCATTAATCTTGGACCGCTATGCCGTAAATGACTTTTACCTGTTTTGAAGAAAACAAGAGAAATTTTGATGGAATATTGTTAGTCTTATGCAAAGTATGATGCATGATGATGATGTATGCACAAATTATGATATTTTATGAATAATGTATGAATGATGGATGCTGTGGTATTTCAAAACATATCCATCTTGAGGAAGATGGGAATATCCCGCTTGAGAATTTCTGACTTCTGCTTGGGGATGAGACGGATCGGAAACCTTGAGAAGGAATATAGCCTTGAATCCTCCGATGCACTATCTGACCAAGTCTCGAGCCTAGATACTGTTGTGGATGGGAGAGACTGAGGAACATGCCGCCAAAGATCTTGTTTATGGACCCTGCTGGGGAAAATTCAGGAGGCGCTTCATTGGGAGAGGTTAAGAGGCACTCTACCGGGGAATCTTGCGTATAGCTTGCTGAGGAGTAATTGGTAAACTGCCTGGAGGCCGGGTTGGAAAGATCTGGAGCCCGTCGAAATCTTTGTCTGGGGAATAACAGACGTAGGTTTCCTCCGATGCACTATCTGACCAAGTCTCAAGTCTAGACACTGCTGCTGCCGGGGAAAGGGAATTGTTGAAAGGCATCCTGTTGGGGACGAATGTCTCTGCTGGAGATAAAGCTGCTGACGATGATGAGATTAAGCTATCTAGACTAGCGGAAAGAAATTCTGTACTCTGATAGGGAGGATTTGCGGTGAGTGATATCTCTGTGGGGACTGTACTCTGCAGGGGAATGCATTGGTGACTTTCGTCGTCATCTCAATTCCTGGAGCCTGTAGTAATTATCCTTGTTCATTCATTTTTCAGATGTTTGAACTAATTTTTATTGTCGGATGCGATAATCATTCAAAGCGGACGCTTGGACTTTATGCAAACAACAACAAATGTAAATGGCAAATAGAAAGAAACTTGCATTTATTTGAAAGGTGGCGTGATGGCCAAGTAGTTTGTACAAGAGAAAGGTAAGAGGCTATGCGAAACAATCTCTAAGTTCCAACTATGCTAGTACTCATATATATCAACTATCTCATCTCCTTGCTGTCAGTAGAAAGTGATTGAATTGATCTTCGCCATTTGAACTTGAATGCTGATAGTAGTAGTCTGAAAGTAGGTGATCTGGACGAGACATAGTCGTACGCTTAAATCCCTAACTTTTGCCTAGACCGCCTTTCGGTTTTCACCAATGATACCTTTTTGCCCAAGCCGCCTTTCGTGTTTTCGACTCGTCGTGTACATGTTTTGTATATATCCTTAACTTTGCCCGAACCCTTTGGTTCGCCAGATGCCCTTATTTTTGCCTAGGTTCGTCGACCTAGCGGGTCTCTTTATGCGTAGTATTTTTGACTATGTCTCATGCTCATGGTGTGAGAAGTCTTCACCATCCATGGTGCTAAGTATCATAGCTCCGCCGAGAATATGCTTGACTACAAATGGTCCCTCATAGGTGGGAGTCCATTTGCCCCTGGATCACCTTCAGGAGAATGATACGCTTGACTACTAGATCACCGACTGGTAAACTCGGTGCTTGACCTTCTGTTAAATGCTCGATCATTCGCTCGATAACTGTCCATGGCGATGGATGCGAGTCGCTTTCATCAATCAAATTAATCTGGTCAAGGCGCTCGACCCAATCGCTCGCTTAGCTCAAGGTCCCGGAGGACTCTGTGGAGGTATCCGAACTCGATGGGTAGGACGGCTTCCATACCGTATACAAGAGAGAAGGTTGCTCGTTGATGTTCGTGTCAGAAAAGCGATAACCATGAAGAGCAATCGTAACATCTCATGCCAATCCTTGTAGGTCACCGCCATCTTCTCGTATAATCTTCTTAATGTTCTTGTTGGCGGCTTCCACGCGCCATTCATCTTAGGCCGATAAGGAGAAGAGTTGTGATGTTTGATTTTGAATCTGCGCGTAGTTCACGATCATCTTATTGTTGAGATTAGAGCCGTTATCCGTGATAATCCTTTCGGGAGTGCCATACCGACAGATAAGATTATGTTTGATGAACCGAGCCACAACATTTTTGGTAACAGATGCGAACGAGGCTGCCTCTACCCACTTGGTGAAATAATCAATTGCCACAAGGATGAAACGATGTCCGTTGGAAGCTGTGGGCTTGATTTCTCCAATCATGTCAATGCCCCACATTGCAAAAGGCCAAGGAGTCATAGAACATTCTGAGGTACTGAGGTACGTGTACTTTGTCTCGCATAACCGCATTTGTGGCAAGATCGAGCATAGCGGTGACAACTTCCATGGTGGACCAATAGTAACTGTCGTAATCTTCTTAGCCATCGTATGCCCACTGGAGTGAGTACCAAATGCGCCTTCGTGTAACTCTTCCATGATACGTATTGCTGTTTTCTGGTCTACACAGCGTAGTAAGCACAGGTCGTGGTTGCGCTTGTACAAGACGCCGTTGCTGAGGAAGAATTTGGATGCAAACCTTCTCATGAACTTCTTATCGTTGACAGATGCCCCTACGGGATATTCCTGAGTCTCAAGATACCTCTTCACATCGTAGTACCAAGGTTTCTCTTCTGCGTCAAGCTCATAACAATACCCTGGTTCGTCAAACTTCTCAATGATAACTGGGAGCCTCGTTGTCCCATCTAACCTTGAACATAGATGACATAGTAGCTAATGCGCCCGCCAACCGATTCTCTCGTGGAATGTGATCAAAAGTAATCTCTTCGAAATAGGGGATCAGACTCAGAACATGCTCTCGATATGGAATGAGATTCGGATGCTTCGTATCCCACTCGCCCTTAATCTGACTGATCACTAAAGCTGAGTCTCCATACACTTGTAGGAACTTGATTCTTAAGTCAATAGCAGCTTTGATACCCATGATGCATGCTTCAGATTCGCCATGTTGTTGGTACAACCGAAACATAATCTGGCGGTGAAAGGCGATGTCCGCCAGTAGGATGTAATGATGGCGCCAATGCCATTGCTAAGCGTTGAGGCTCCATCAAAGACCATGGTCCATCGATCCTTGTTCGTGTCCTTCGTCTGGCCCGGTTCTTCGCAATCGCGAATTAGCAAAACATCTTCGTCTGAAACTCGAATCGCATAGACCGATAGTCATCTACGGCTTGATGAGCCAAGTGATCGCTACTATACTTCCTTTGATCGCTTTCTGAGAAGTGTACTGAATGTCATATTCGGTCAAGATCATTTGCCATCTTGCTATTCTTCCGAGAGAGCTGGTTTCTCAAATATGTATTTTATCGGATCCATCTTGAAATCAACAAGGTAGTGTGAGTCAACATATACGCCTTAGTCGGCGAGCAGCCCGTTAAAGCGCTGAAGTTTTCTCGAGCTGTGAGTATCTTGTTTCACAACGGTAAACTTTTGCTAAGGTAGTATATTGCATGCTCTTTTCGACTGCACTCTCATGTTGCCCCAACACACACCCCATTGAGTTCTCTAACATCATAAGTACATGATAAGAGGTCTTCCTTCGCGTGTGGCATCGGATAGGAGGACTTGAGGTACCCTTGATTTTGTCAAGCGATCTGGCAATCGTCATTCCATTCCACTACTTGATCTTTCTTAAGTAACTTGAAGATTGGCTCACAAGTAGCAGTCAGGTGTGCAATGAATCTGGCAATGTAGTTCAAACGGCCCAAGAAACCTCTGACTTCCTTCTCGGTGCGGGGAGCTGGCATCTCTTGTATAGCTTTAACCTTTGCGGGGTCAACTTCAATACCTCTACCACTGACGACAAACCCTAGGAGCTTACCGGATCTGACTCCAAAAGTGCATTTGTTAGGATTAAGTCTCAGTCTGTACTTCTTCAATCTGTCAAATAGTTTCTGCAAATGATCAAGGTGTTCTTCCTCTGTCTGTGATCGAGCTATCATGTCGTCGACGTAGACCTCTATCTCGTGATGGATCATGTCATGAAATAGTGCCACCATGGCACGCTGGTAAGTGGCGCCTGCGTTCTTCAACCCAAACGGCATAACCTTGTAGCGTAGTACCCCACCGGTAACAAAAGTAGTCTTCCATGTCTTCGGAGCCATTTTGATCCGATTGTAACCGGAGAAACCATCCATGAAGGAGAAAACCTTATGCCGAGTGGTTGTCAACCGTAACATCAATATGAGGAAGTGGGAAATCATCCTTCGACTTGCTTTGTTCGATCTCGTAATCCACACACATTCGCATTTTGCCATCCTTCTTAGGTACGGTACTACGTTAGCGACCCATCGGGATAAGAGGTGACAATTAGAAAACCGGCGTTGAACCGCTTTATAACTTCGGCTTTGATTTTCTCCGACATCTCCGACGCATACGATTTAACCTTCTCGTTTCACCGAGAAAACCTTCTTTAGTTGGCAATCGATGAACCACAATATCAATGTTCAAACCAGCATGTCTTCATATGACCAAGCAAAACCTCAATGTAGTCTTGTAGCATCCGAACCAACCTCTCTTTAACACTGCTTCAAGACCCGCTCCTATCTTGATCTCTTTTCTGTTCTCACACTCCAAATTCACAACCTCAACTTGTTTCTTCATGTGGCTGTATAACTCCGCTCTTGTTGTAGCAATCGACAAGTTCTCTCGGCACTTCACAATCTTCCTCACTTTCATCTTCTTGGTAGATCGGATTATCAAGTCATATTTAGCACTAGCATAGCTGTTATTAATTAGATTCGAGTGATTCGCAGCGTATCACGGTGTGTGTAAGAACACATAGCCTTTTGAAGGGGTGATAAAGTAAAAGAAAGAAAAACACAATTGAATGCAAAAGTCCAACAAATTTATTGAATGAAAATACGCAAACGACAAATAATAACCCTCGCAAACGAGCCATGATGCCCCGGGCAAGGCACTAGGCTTTAGAGTTTATTGTTCAAAACATAGAAAATACGAAAAGCAAGCAAAACAAGAATAATTACTCCTGACTAAAGGAGATTGGTATAACGTCTTCGGTCTTCCAATTGCTGAGTCCGTTGTCGGGAGTTGGAAAGATCCAATTGCTGCTGTCGAAGTCGTTGTTGTCGTCTTCTATAGCATGAATCCCACTCTGGCTGATGCGGAAGGGAAGTTGGCCAAGACGTCATGCGTATCATCTTCGACTTGATAGTGAAGCCTAAACCAGTCTTGTCAAACTTGAAAGGAAGATCAGGGAGCTGACCCCAAATAGCACTACCACCTTGTTCAACTGCAGCTTGAGCATCTTTTAGGGAGGCCATCCTAGGAGGAACTTGTGTAACTTCAGGAGTAGGAGAGTCAACAGGCATGACTCTGGGGACTGTTTCGAAAGCTTGACAGGGAGTCTCAAAGAATTCACCCTCCATCTCGAGATATCGGAATGACTGTAGATGACTGACCATATATTCTTCTTCACCATACACTGTAACAACCTTCCCTTTTACCGTACTTCAACTTCTGATGCAGTAGAGGTAATGTCCGCCCCATGTATCCAAGGGCGTCCAAGTAGGCAAGAGTAAGCTGGACGGATGTCCATGACAAAGAATGTAGAATCAAAAGTCTGGGAACCGACTTTAATAGGCAGAATGAGCTCTCCAAGTACTGTTCGCTTAGAACCATCAAAAGCTCGTACAACAATGTCACTGGGTCTCAGAACCAACCCTTCGACATCAAGCCGATCAAAAGCGCCGGCAGGATGTTCAGAGCGAACCGTATCCACCAAAACATGAGATAATGTAGTGCCCTTGCATTCCACAGTAGATGTGCAAGGCTTTGTTGTGTTCCTTCCGCAGAGTCAAATCAAGATCGAGAAGCCTAGGCCGTTGTTGGTACTGCTAGCAATACAAACTTCAAACCGGTCGTGAGTAGTGTCTGCACGCGGAGCATTCCTCTAAACTTCACCAGGCTAGCATGAGCCTCGAGCACAAGAGTAGTGCAAGGAGATCTTGGACGGAGTCGTCCCAATTGTTCCACAACATTGTAGTCACTCTTCTTGATAATCTTCGAACTCCATTTCCGTTTGGAGGTGTCTTCTCAGAATTTTGGCACCGGTTGAGCAGGATGAGTCACTGGTTCTTTCCCACGGGCTGGGGATGTGGGTTGAGTAGCTGGAATGCGAGCTGGAGTCGCGGTGTCCTTTGGAGGAGAGATTTCTGGGGAGAACACTCTTCCGGTTCTGGTCACCTTACTTGATCCGGTGATGTTGTCAATGTTGGGAATAGAAGCTTCAACGGTAAGATCTTCAATGGTCAGAGGGTCTTGCTTGACACCATGATAGTAAACCTCAGATCCATAATTCCACGGAATAGCTTTGTCAGAGGAATATGGAACTGGTCTGGGAGAAGTAATGATGAGAGGTGCCACTCTAGGCGCAGGATTAGCAGAGGAAATCCTTATGGTGTTAACATCAGCGTAGTCTTCTGGGAAATCGTCACCCCATCCGGTTACTTTAACATCTTCAATAGGAATCTTGTAGCTCTCAGGAACGGAATACTTCACCATGTAATCATACTTTCCACTTGGCTGCCCCAAGGTATCCCACACAGATGGTTCGGTTTCATTCGCATCTTCGATCTTCAATTTAGACATGCCTTCACACAACTTTTGCACAGGTGGTTTCAAGAATAGTATCTCACGGTTATCCATCATGCACTGGACGCGTCTTCTCAACCAAGCACAACCATTAGGCGCAGACGGGCACCAACGACAATTTTCTGGGCATCCGGGATTGATACCGGCTTGCAGCAAGTTCTTCTTAACAGTCATCAGAGGAAGGGTCAAGTCATCTATGTTGAAAACATAAGTATCATCACTAACAGCATTGGAACTCTTGTCATGGTTAGGCATAGGAGCGTTGATCACATTCGGAGTCTCAACAGGAGGATCAAACTCAATCTGCTTAGCTTCAATCATATCTTGAATTTTGTTCTTCAGAGCCCAACAGTTGTCAGTGTCGTGCCCTGGGCTATTGGAGTGGTAAGCACACTTAGCATTAGGATTGTATTTCGGAGAGGAAGTGTTGACATTCTGAGGAGGATCCCTCAAAGTAATCAATTCTGCTTTCAACATGTGTTGCAAGGCTTGCGACAAAGGCATGTTGATCTTTGTAACCGCTTCGGGCGCTGCTCGGCTACGCTGTTGTCTCGCTGAGGTTGTGCTGATGTAGGATTGGAGATCACAACCGCCCCACGATTGAGCGGTCGGTCTTGGCTCGCTTTGACCACACACATGATTAGCTTTTCTACCCCCAAAGATCTCTTCGCAACATTTGATGATGACTCTACTTGAATCTTTCCATTCTTGATACCAGCTTCGATGCGTTCGCCTGTAAGTATCAGCTCGGTGAACCCGGCTGAAGAATTTCCAATCAGATGATTAAAGAATGGACCTGACAATGTCCCCATGAACATATCAACCAACTCCCTATTGGACAAGGATGGTTGAACTCTGCCTGCTAGATCTCTCCATTTCTGAGCATACTCCTTGAACTTCTCATCACGACCCATAGACATGCTTTGTAGTTGCATGCGAGTGGGTGTCAATTCAGCATTGTACTCATACTGTCTGTAGAAAGCATCGGCCAAATCACTCCAAGTATGGATACGGTCATTCTCTAGCTGATAATACCACTCCAACTGAGTTCCGGACAAACTCTCTTGAAAATAATGCATCCACAACTTTCTGTCATCAGTGTGGGGGCTGATCTTCTGGACATAGGACTTCAAATGCAGCTTCGGACAAGAAATGCCATCATACTTGGCAAAGGTAGGAACTTTGAACTTGGGAGGAATCACAACACCAGGAACAAGACTCAGATCATCAAAATTCAGCCCGGACATTTTCAGATTTTCCACAGCATTCAAACGGTCTTCAAGTTGCTTATACTTGTCATCTTCATCAGAGTACTGGCTACGATCGTACTGATCATCTTTCCCTTTCTCGGGCTCACGCTGATTGCCTTCGCCATCACCCTTGTTACTCCCTTCATTCTTGACACTGTTGTCAGAGTACTCAATCCGACTGACCCTTTTAAGACCACCTTTGTAGCGTCTGCCCATGTTGAGTAGACCCACAACCTTCTTCTTTCCGTTGACGAGCTTCTTCAGATCTTCTTGGCCTTGGACCAAGCTAGTGAACATCTGCTGAAATTGAGCATTCTGAACCTGGAGATCTTTGACAGTCTGTTCGAGAGCCATTGCTGCTAAAATAAATAGCAAGAGGATGAGAAAACCAATCTCCAATGTACCTGTGATGCAATGTTATGCTATGCTATGCAATGTTTATGCGAATGCTATGCAATGTTTTCAAGGACCTCTAGGATTTTAATTTGTTAAACAAGCAATGAACAAACAAATATTAGTTCTCTTTTTATTCTTTTTTCCCTTTTTTTTTTTTTTAAGTACAAAGATAGTTCAAAACAATAAAAGAAAAACATAATATAAAGCTTCTAGGTCTCCCATGGGCGCTTCCTCTTGGTGCCGAGGTAGGCGTTGATGTTGCGCTCCTCGTGAAGTAGCTTGGTCAACTCTAGCACTTTCTTCTCACTTGCATAACACTGAGCTTCAAAGGTATCCCTCTCTTCTTTAAGCTGAATCCAGGATCTCTTCAAGTCTTCAAAATCAGTAGGCATGTCAGGATGGAGAATAGTATAGGGTACGTCACCTATAGCAACAGGTTCCATAATTACGGGTACAATAGGCGTGAATGGCATCATGAGGTTTTGAGCTCGAGCTCGCACCCATTTGAGGTAAGGTTCCCAAGGAGTGGGATTTTGGTGTCCCAAAGTCTTGGTATCAGTCTTCTTTACCATGCCCCAAGCGTGTATAAACCTTCGTCGGTAATTCTGGGGATCGTGGTTGTAGTCGAACACAACATCTTGGAGAAGCATATCATGTGGACCATCTCTTCGAGCAAAACCAAACTGACGTAGAGCTAGAGAAGGGTTGTAAGTAATACCTCCCCTAATACCAAGAAGTGGTACATTAGGGAATTCTCCACAACGCTCAATGAAGATGAAGTCCTTTTGAGAGAAAAGACTCCAACGGATATCTGAATGAGAGAGTGACATTAACCTTTGAGACCACTTCATTCTTTGTTCGTTCTTCAAAACTGATGGAGGGAGGTGCGAAATAAACCACCTCGAAAGTAACGGTGTACAACACATGAGAGTGCCTTGTCTTTTAGTAGTACGAGTATGGAGAGAATGTAGGATATCTCCAAGCAAAGTAGGCACTGGATTGTGGGTAAGGAACAGCTTGAAGGCATTGACATCTATGAATTGATCCGAGTTAGGAAACAGAACCAAACCATAAATAAGCAAGGCCACAATGTTTTCAAATGCATGGAAACTCATAACTTTGAGGAATTCTCGAGCTTTCTTAATTAGGAACTTGGAAAGTAAACCCTTAACTCCACTTCTAGTTTCCCAATTGGCTTCAATGTCTGAGCGCTTAAGATGTAAGCATGATGCTTCGATTTAGGAATCTTTTTCAAACCGTGAATGGCATTTGGTCAAGAATAGGTATCCCTAGTAACTTAGAGAATTCTTCCAAGGTAGGAACCAACTGATAATCGGAAATGTAAAGCAATGGTGTTTGGATCAAAGAACTGGAATAGGACATGCATCATATCTTCTTCAAAACGGAGATAACCAAATCAAGTAGATAACCATGTCTTTTGATGAACGAGCATGGTGGAAATTTCAAACCAATTCTTTGAGTGAGAAGGTATACCCATGAAGTTGATTCGGATAGTCTTTCTAGAAGCCATAACACCTACAAAACAGAGCAAAGATAAATCCTAGGTCCTTGAAATAGTTAGAAATGATGCAATGCAGATGATGTCATGATGTCATGTATAGCACACAAACAAATCACACAATGAGCCTATGGTTTAAGGCTTGCATGAGGTCTAGGTGATTACCCCACCAAAGTTTGAGTTGGTTCATCCTGTCCCATAATAGTAACCGGTTCTAGGAATCTCACATCATTGATCTTTCTCAGAGGCGCTTATTTCAATACGACTACCAAGTGGTCGACCGAAAATGTCCCAAAAGTCGATCTCAATGAGCGTAGCATCAGTATCAACCAACCTCGGCTACACAAAGCCAGCCATCCTCACCTTCAATGGCTAAGATGGGTCAATTAAGGTTCTAAAAGTTTAGTTAGCGCTTGATGACACCACCAGAAGCCAAATACTATCCTCAACTTGGAAATGAAGAGTATCGGACATCCAAAGTGTCACGCTAACGTAGCATCATGTTGACCGCTAGTTATACGTCTAGCGGTCGCAACGATCTAATGCCACTTACCTAAAAGGAAACCGATCCAGTATAGGATCCCCAACAATATAATACCCAAGCAACCCTTAAAGATAAAGCAAACAAGTCAAACAGAAAGCAATAAAGGTGATTTATAAATCCTTAAGGCAATTCTCTCTTTAGGGTCTTTTCCCCAGCAGAGTCGCCAGTTCTGTAATACGGTGAACTGACTTTTTTAGGATTTTTTGTATCCAAATGTGCGGATAGCAAGAGTCTCCACCGAATTTTATTTTTATCCAATTAAGGGAAGGTAAAAGTACGTAAAAGACCTTCGTTAGATTCTTCGAATGGAGAATGGTTATGAAAAGGGAAGGTATTAGCACCCTTTCCATCCGTAGTTATCTACGGCTCTTAGTTGCTTTATAGATCACTTTGAAAAACTTGTGCTTCGTGTGTTTGAAAGATATTTTTGAAGGCATTTCGCTTTGACTTTGTAATGATTCATGTAGGAATGTATACAAAGTGTTCGGAAATGTTTCGTTTTGAAAGAGTTTTGAACTTTGAAAAGTGTGAGGTGTGAAAAGTATTTTGATAGAGCAAGCAACTAAAAGTCTATTACCTACTCAGAATTTGTCAAGATTTCTACATTCCTTTAGAATAGCGCTTAGCCGTACCATTAGTTAGTAGGTAGCTCCATTCAGATGTAAGCGGGACACTCAAGGGACATCGGATGGTCATAGAAGGCAACTTGTAGGAGGTATCCTAGCACATTCAAGGACTATCATCATTTTCGTAGGGCGACAATCGAGGGTCAAGATCATGTATTCGGAGCGAACATCGTGGGTCTTATGATCTTTATATCGGCGACTGCTATGATGATTTGTTTTAAAAGGCAACGGTGCTAGAATACCTCTGCGCTGAGGGACTTGACCATTTAATCGAAAGGCAACGAGAGAGAATTACCTTAAGGGATGCATACGTGTGAAAGAGTGTGTTGATTGCGTATATTCTTATCTTGAAAATTAATGGCTAAGTCAATTTTATCTTGCCATACACGCCATTACTAGCAATTGATAAGGGTGCGGAAAGTAAAATGCGGAATGTAAAGTGAAAGGTAAACCTACTATTACATGGCTGAAGCAGATACATAATTTAAAATGCGGAAAATAAAAACCTAATTAAACTATTACAACCCATATGCAATTACATTATTGGAAAAAATAAAACAGTAGAAGAAACCGTCTGAATCGGAGTAACCTGTGAAAAGATAAGAAAATCGAGAAATATGATGAAATCGAAATAAGAGAAAATGTTAGAAAAAATGCAAATTTTAATATAAGAAAATTAATGCATGCTGGAAATAAGATAAATATACAAAGATAATTTTTGGGATTTTTAGATGCATTTATAATTAGAAACTAATTTAATATGATTTAAATGCTAAAATCAAAAATAAAATAAATATGCATGCAAAAGGTATTTTTAATTTATAAATTAAATAAAGATTTTATAAAACTATTGTAAAAAGAAAATATTTTTTGATGATTTTAATGCATAAATAAAATATAGAAAAGAATTAAAATAATGCAAAATATTGAAATAAAATATGAAAATATGAAGAAATAATGAGTTTTGGGAAAAGAAGGCAAAAATCGATCCCTGGAGGATCAAATCACATCTCGAGCGAATCTCAAGTTCACATGCCTTGACCAACCTACAGCGTGTTCTATCGTTTAGGAATTGAAACGAGTGGACAGACGCGTTGCTTCCCATTGTCTCGCCTCCGCCGCCAACGATCGTCTTCTTCATTTTGAATTTTTAAAAATCTAGCCGGGTCTTTCTTCGACGCTACAGCCCTCGCTACATGGAAAATCAGCAAGCACAAGTAATATAAATGCATTATGAATACATGTACAATTCGTTGCCCCGATCACTCGGGTATGCCTAGTTGGTCCAATTTACGTGTTTTAGGAAGCCCTAATTCGAGCCGAAAAACCCTAACCATGGTGGATTTCGATTCTAAGCACTAAAAACGCCATCATACCCGCATAGCTTGCAAACTTGATGCTGATCATGAATAAACAATCAAAAGTGTTAATAATGTATGAAAAATTGAAAATCGATTTTGGAAAAAGGACAACAAACCGAATCGTATTTTGGCCGGATTCTGATGGTTTTGAATGATATAAGAGTCCTGATCACTCTAAAGACCTCAAGGAATGCAAT